>CM052651.1:26822723-26850678 GCA_028533165.1 Leontopithecus rosalia | reverse complement strand
GATGCAACACTACTACAGAAAACAGAATCTTTCTGGAAGCTAAGGTCCAGAGAAGAGCAAACTACTACAAAACTATGGCCTGGATCAGAAGGACTTTTGGGACTTTTGCTTCCATTAGCAGACTGAGTAATTCAGACCAAACCTCCAAGTGAAGACAACTAAAAATGCTGGGTAAAATATTTTTAAAGTATCTTACTTAAAATTTAAAGGGCTAGTGAGGAATTGCTGGGCCAAAATTTGGGAAAGGAAAGGAACATGGAGGTGAACCTAGAACTGGGGTTGCTTCTGTTCTGGGAGCATTTGCTGAAGAGAGTTCAAGAATCCAACCTGCATTTTTGGGCGCCTTTAAAGTCTTAAAGGAAGTAGAAGTGGAGTCCCAAGCCCAGAAAATCTGAAGCAACCACTGAACCTGTTCAAAGTGACTCTAAACTGCTAGTGTCAAAAACAAAAATTATTTTGGGAAGAAGATGACAGCATCCGAGGCCTCAAATGGCATCTAGCAAACAAGCAAACATAACCAAGCACCAGAGAGGCGAGATTGCAATAAGAAAAGAAGAAACAGGCTGGGCGTGGTGGCTCATGGTGTCATCCCAGCACTTTGGGAGTCTGAAGCTGGAGGATCTCTTGAGCTCATAAGTTCAAGACCAGCTTGGGTAACATGGCAAAACCCTATCTCTACAAAAAATGAGAAAGTTAGCCAGGTGTGGTGGTGCACAGCTGTAGTCCCAGCTACTTGCATGGCTGAAGTGGGTGGACAGCTTAAGCCTGGGAGGCAGAGGTTGCAATGAGCTGAGATCATGCCACTGTACTCCAGCCTGGGCTATAGAGCCAGAACTTCTCTCTGTCTCTCTCTCTCTCTCTCTCTCTCTCTCTCTCACACACACACACACACACACACACACACACACACACACACACACACTATAAAATAAAACAGAAAACAGAATCAGACCCACACAGCTTCCAGACTCTGGGGTTATTGGGCATAGACTGTATAACAATGTATATGCTATGTTCAGAAAGATAAAAGCCATGTTTTTCTGGGGAAAAGGAAATCTAGATTGAGACAGTGATGGGCACTAGAGTTATAAAGTCATGGAAACTCAAATATGGTGGCCTTGCTGGTCAACCTGTGAGCCTAGGAAGAAATAAACATGAGAGGCTATGTGACTGCAGAGAGAAATGGAGAGCATAGCTTCCTATTTTTGAGTTCAGTTTTTTGCTACTGCACAATTATATAACCAAAAATAGATGATTTTAACTATGTAACTTAAAGGATTATACATTCACTTAGCTCAAAAAATAATATATAAAAAAGTGTACATTAAGTAGGGTGGTGACCACCTTGTCCTTCTTCATTAATTCCAGCTACCACAAACCCTGTCCCTGGCCCATAGGTTGATACTTTTATTAGTTTTCTGTGTATCCTTTCAATGTTTCTTTATGTAAGTAGAAGTAAATACAAGTATATATATATATAGCTATGTCTCCCTTTTATTAAGAAAAGTTTTGCATACTAAACACTGTTCTGTCACTTAACAATGTTGCCTAAACACTGTCGTCATTGGAACATAGACAGCCTGCATAAAATGGCTCAGTTTAATATGGCAGCTGAAAAATTAGTGATTTTGTGCCAGGTACCATGATAAGTGCTGAGGATGTCAAGACGAAAAACCATGGACATGGGTAAACTTTTATTTTCACAGTCTTAAGTGGAATTTTTTTCCAGAATTTGGCTTTGGGAGGGATGAGACTGCTACTCCTGGGTGCCGCGTCCCACTGCTTCCCATCCATCTGTAATTGGACTCATTGGCATGGTTGGCCCGCGTTAGCTGGCTTTGTGCATTGGAATAGCTGGATGTCAACCCAGGAGTTTCTGGCAGCCTGGGCCCAACAGTTCTGTGCCCACTCTGGGCCAGAGCACACAGCTGTCTTGCAGGAGAGAAGGGAGTATCAGCCTTCTACTCCACAGACACAGCAGAGGCTTGATTTCAGATGTGAGCTGACCTTGTGACAGGACCAGCCTTACTCAGGGATTGACCTTAAGGTGCTTTCAGGTCTCTGTGGAGCTAATCAATGGAGTAGGCGAACATGGGGGCAAAGGGTAAATCAGACAAATGGAAGGAGAGGCATCCTCATTTGGAACAAAAGCTGTTTTTAAAGCCCCCATAAATTGTTCAATGCTTTAAAAGATTGTTTTATCTTTTTTTAAAAAGCAGTTTTTAAAAATACTTGGGTTAAAAACATAGGATATTTTACATGAATTAAAGGATATTTTACATGAATTAAATAGAAGATCTGAATAATTGTTCTGTATAACTAAAATAGAGTTTCCTTTCTGAAGAGAACTTTGGACTTTCACCTGTACCTGGCATCTGGGCTATTGTTCTCCAATTAAAGGTGCAATTTTTATCTATAGGAAAGTCATAATTCAAGGTGAAAAATAAAAAGGAGCACTTTAACGATGTTTCACAATGCCCCATCCTTGTCCCCCTACCCTCCACCACTCCCTAAGAATATCTTATATTAAATATAGGAGTTGATAGGCAGGCTTGTCTTGCATTCCCACGTGCACCCATCCCTCCTCCCTGCTCTCTGATAAGTTGCAAAAATTTCTAAAAATGGAAAGGAGATTATTCCAGCACAGGGGAGGGAAGATCACTTGTCACATTGCCAGGAAAAACACACGATGCTCAGTTAAACTTGAATTTTAGATGTACAACAAATAATTTTTTAGTATGTCTCAAATATTGCATTATTGTTGTTTGTCTGAAGTTCATATTTAACTGGGTGCCCTTTACTTTTATTTGCTGCATCTGGCAACCCTATTTGGCAAATCTGGGTCACAGGGTATCAGGCTGACTGGAAAAGACATTAGAGGAATGAAAGATAAGTTTAGATGAAAGGGAAGAGGCCCATGGACGAAGAGTTAGACTTTATTTTGTAGAAAATAGGGACCAATTGAAGGTGTCAGGTTTATTAAAGTAACATTTATTGTGGGCTTTTTCTAATTGTAAAAGCAAGTATGTTACTTATACTGTAGTCGGAAAGCACAAAAAAGTATAAAAGAATATAATGACCCATAATTTCGCCAACCAGCAATAAAAACTGTTGACACCTTGCTGTTAACTGCCTGCAGATTGATGCCGGTTTTCACTTTCTCAGGTTCATTTCGACAGCCCTATTGAAAACTGGAACCATGTCACCGGCTCTTCATGGCCACTTCTGCCCTTATTTTTTTCTCCATAATATTTATTTCCTACTTAGAGCCTTAATGTAAAAAAAAATACTTCCTCCTAACTTATGATTCATTTAGTTAGCTGATTTACTGCCTGGCTCTCAGTGGGCGGGGCTTCTGTCTACTTTGCTCACTGCAATGCAAGTGCCTAGAATTATGCCTGACACATGGTAATAAGTATCCGTTGTAATGAACAAATAAGTTTTCCTTCTGGTTTCTTTTCTCTGACTACATTTGCTTTTGATTATTTCTTTATGTAACCATAATAGATTTGTTGCCCAACAGGCACAGCAAGTAAATAAGCTGAAACCTGCTTGCAGCAGAGAAAGAGGTTTAATTGCAGGGCTGCCAAATGAGGGCATGGAAGGGAACTTCAAATCCATCTCCCCAAAGAATTTGGAGCTAGGGATTTTAAAGGTTTTGGAGTGGGCCAAAGTGATTGGCTGAAGAGTGCAGTGCAAGTCATAGGACAGGGAGATGAAGAAACTGTGTTAATTATGCTGAGAATACAGTTCTTTGTGGAGGTCTTAAACTAGTTTTCATCAGTCGTTCTGCTGAAATTCAGGATCTGCTTACGCAATTCTTTTTTAAATTAAAAAAATACTTATTTATTTATTTTTTTTGTAGAGATGGCACCTTGCTTTTGTTGCCCAGGCTATTCTTGAACTCTTGGTTTCAAGCAATCCTCCCGCCTTATCTGATTCTTATGTCAGAAATCCTACCTATAGCAACAATGGGATATGACTGTCAGTATCTAGTGTTACATGACTTTCGGTTTGAAGGAAATGAGTCGAAGTGCAGTCTGATTAAGGCTTAATTATACCTATATTTCTGTCCAGAATTCTTGTTAACCCTGTGAGGATGGCTTCACTCAGGGAAACTTTTCAGACATGAAATTGCTGGGCCAAAAGATCTTAGGTGCATTTTTAAATAATTTCGGTATATATTGCCCACATACAGTCCAGAGGGGCTGAACTGGCTCACATTGCAGCCAGAGGATTATGGAGTGCCTGCACTGAAGTCTGTCTGGAAGGGCGGAAAGAGGCTATGAGTGCTGCTGCATCCAGTAAGAGGTGTGAGGGTTGGGAGACCCCTCGTGGAGAGCTGGGAACTCAGATCTGGTGGGGGGATGGGAGGTAGGCTCTGCAGTGATATGTGTGTGTGTGTGTGTGTGTGTGTAAGACGGAGTCTCGCTCTGTCACTGAGCTAGAGCTCAGTGGTGTGATCTTGGTTTACTGCAACCTCCAGCTCCTTGGTTCAAGTGATTCTCCTGCCTCAGCCTCTGAAGTAGCTGGGATTACAGGCATGTGCTATCACACCCAGCTAATTTTTGTAGATTTAGTAGAGACAAGGTTTCACCACGTTGGCCAGGATTGTCTCGGTCTCCTGACCCCATGATCTGCCTGCCTCAGACCCTCAAAGTGCTAAGACATCTGCGTATTCTTTTGCTAGGACCTCCATAACAAAGTACTACAGACTGGGTGGTTCTAGCAACAGAAAGTTTTCTCAAAGTTCTGGAGGCTGAAAGTCCAAGATCAAGGCCAAGGTTGTTGCTTGTGAGGCCTCTCTCCTTGGCTTGCACACGGCCATCTTCTCACTGCGTCCTCACAAGGTCTTTCCTCACATGGAGCATTCCTGGTGCCTCTCTGTGTCTCCAAATCTCCTCTTCTTATGAAGACACTTCATAACTAGACAAAGGCCCACTCTGATGGAGTTATTTTAACTCTGAGGACTACACTCTAACCTTTTTCCTTCTCTTGCCCAAATTTCTACCTAAGGGGCTTGAGGAGTAATGCCCTATAAACTATAAAATCTCATAAGAGGGGTTTTATTTAACCCTACATAACATGGCCTACTTTCCAAACTGGCTCTGGTATAACATCACATGAAAAGGAAGGAAGCAAAAATATTTTAACCCCAAATATATTTCCTGGCCATATGTTGAAGTTGCCCTGCAAAATTGCCTCTTATGGGGGAAAAATCTGCATTCTATAGAGAATCCCTTTTCCCTTTTTCCAGATCCAGGACATAATCAACTAAGAGTCTGGCACCCTTTGTAAGTCTAATAAAAAACATTTACAATCTGTTCTCTCTGAAGTCTGCTACCTGAAGTCCTCCTCTGCACAGTAAGAACTTTGGTCTCTGGCCAGGCACAGCACCTCATGCCTGTAATCCCAGCACTTTGGGAGGCTGAGGCAGGCGGATCATGAAGCCAGGAGTTCAAGATCAGCTTGACCAGCATGGTGAAACCCTGTCTCTACTAAAAATACAAAAATTAGCTGGGCGTGGTGGCGTGTGTCTGTAATCCCAGCTACTCAGGAGGCTGAGACAGAAGAATTGCCTGAATCAGGGAGCCAGAGGTTAAAGTGAGCCAAGATTGTGCCATTGCACTCCAGCAACAGATCGAGACATGGTCTTTAAAAAATAAATAAATAAAAAAGAACTTTTGTCTCCACAGTCCTTTATCTCAACCCAGACATTTCCTTTCCATTGATTATAGACCTTTAGATAAACTCAGCCAATTGTCAACCAGAAAATGTTTAAATCTCTCTGCAAACTGGAACCCCCCTACTTTGAATTGTCCTGACTGAACTGAACCAACATACATCTTAAATGTATTTGACTGATGTCTCGTGTCTCCCAAAAATGTATGTGTGTGTAACCCCCTTTTCTGGGCACCAAGGAAGGAGAGCTAAGCTGACCCCTGGCACAATTAGTGCCTGAAGAATATTTAACTGCTTATTTATTTCCTTTTATATATAATCTAATCCTTTTATAGAATTATATCTTAGTTTGTAGTCAGAGGAGTGTCAAGTGCAGACACGGTGCAGAGCATCAACGAGGGAAAAACAGCCATACCATGAAAAGAATCTATGGCCCAACAGTGCCCCTGCCTGAAAGGGCATGAGCTACATGGCAGGCTGGCCCAGGTGGCAGCATTCAGTATTGTAAAGACACCTGCAGTATGGCAGGCTTGGAGTAAGAGTCACTCCTCCTGTAAGGGAGTTGTAGTATCTTGCGTCCAGTTCTTGTGGAAAGCTGGCCTCCGGCTGACAATCCCTCGAACGTTGGAGGGCTTAAAGCCCTCCGGTATAATCGCACCTTGGTGGCTGTGTACCCTGTTAGCTCTCTTGCTACTCTGCTGACTCAAAGCATCCTCCTATAGAAATCCTTAGAAGTTACCTGCCCCTAGATAAGAGATATTGCACACTGCACCCTCCTTGCCACACACAGCCCACCTCCTTGCCTCAGTGACCTAACAGGGGTGAGCCCTTTGCTTATTGCTCACGTGATTGTCTTGACCCTATCACTGTCCTTAAGATGACCTCACTCACTACCCTTCCCCCCAACCTGTACCAATAAATACAGACGCGCCTGGATACAGAGGCCTTGCCTGTCTCCGCTTGTAAGTTGTATTGGCCCTTTGAGCCCAGCTGCTCTTATCCAGTCCTTTGGTGTCTTGTCTCTTTATCTCTTGGATCCAACACTTCAGCACAGTGATAGGGGACACCCCACGACCCTAGTAGGGCTGGACCCTACCGTATGAAACTGGGCTGTGCCCTAACCACCTCCGGTACATGTTCTCGGGATCCCCTGAGGGCTGTGTCACGGGCCATGGTCACCCATGTTTGGCTCAGAATAAATCTCTTTGAATATTTTTACAGAGTTTAACTCTTTTCACCAACAACTTAATCACTTTTAAAGGCCCTATTTCCAAATATAGTCACATTCTGAGGTTTTTGGAGTTACGGCTTCATGATACAAGTTTGGAGGAGTGGGTGAGAGGGACATAATTCAGCCCGAGGAAATCTGCATAGAAGTTGACACCATGGGCCAGACAGCCATCCACCACAAACCTCCCTGCATCTGGAAGGCCATGCTCTGTACTCCTGAATCCCTCAGGGCCCACAGATCCTCCTCCATGCCTCCTGAAATGGGATTTCAAAGCTGCTTGTCATCCAAGTGCCCCCCTCTCAAGGCAGTCCAGTTTGCGGGTACCTTGATTAAAATGTGGTTCCCAGAGAGAGGAGTTACAGAAAGCTCTGTTTTAGGCTCTGGGCAGAGTACTTCTGTGGTACAAGAATATTACGTAGTCTGATGTGTTCTGATAGGGGCATTTAGATCCTTAAATGCAAGCATATGTTTATTTCTTCTTGCCAATTTTCTCTCAACCACTTTTCTGATGTCATTTATTGCTCAAGTAGCATAACTATGGCAAATACCCGGGTTCCACAGCCCAGACAAGTTGACACATGAAATTAGCCATTTCACGGCCAATCCAATAATTTAAACAATCTACATAACTGAGTCAAGTGAAGGCCAGGTCTTTTCAGCTTCTTCCTCCTGCCCTTGCTCCTACCTAAGCTGGAGTCACGGTATTAGGAGGACTGCAGTTTCTCCTGGCAGAGGGAGAGGAGTGAGACCACGAAGTTCTTCCATTTGTGTTGGCACAACAGACCTTAAACTATCTCTGGATTTCTGCTTATATCTTTTAATGGGTTTCTCTAAGGGAAGAAGGGAGCTTTACATTTTGTTGGGGTTTTTAATCTCACAGCTGATCCTTTGGTTGGGCAATTCAGCCCAGTGTTGTATTGACTGCCATATAAAAACTGACCTTTGTTACTCCATTTATTTGCATGGCCCCGCCTTTTTTTTTTTTTTTTTTTTGCTTTCTGTTTGCACGAATATGATCTCTATACAAAACTTTAAACTTATTTTTTAACAGGATCATATACATGCAAAAAAAGTAAACATCTTAATCATTCTGGTAGTTTTTTCTTTTTTTTTTTTTTTTTTTAAATTTCAGATCCACACCTACGGAATCATTCTGGTATTTTAAACAGAACTGTTTTCATGGCCACACCGTGGCTCATGCCCATAATCCCAGCACTTTAGGAAGCCGAGGTGGGCTGATCACTGGAGGTCAGGAGTTTGACACCAGCCTGATCAACATGGTGAAACCGCATCTCTAAAAAATACAAAAATTAGCCAGGTGTGTTGACCCATGCCTGTAATCTCAGCTACTTGGGAGGCTGAGGCAGGAGAATCACTTGAACCTGGGAGGTGGAGGTTGCAGTGAGCTGAGGTCATGCCATTGCACTCCAGCCTGGGCAACCAAAGCAAAATTCTGTTCAAAAAAAAAAAAAAAAAAAGAAAGATAGAAAGAAAGAGAACAGTTTTTACTACCTCTAGTTTCTAATTTCCATTTTTAACTAAGTAAAATCTAGCTTTCTCCTCGGGAGACTGGTTATAGGGTATCTCTGTGTAAGCTGTCCCTTGACGTGATTCCGACCACACAGTGCCTGACTTATCTTGAAGCCTAAAAACCCTTCTGAAATCCTCTATATATTTTACTTTTCTTATAATATTCTTTCTATTCACCCTTTGAATGCATTTCAAGTCATTTGCCTTGAGGCTTTCGAGAAAGATGGTGCCCATTCACACTCCTACCAGCAATGTATGAAGAGTCCCATTTTCCCACATCCTCATCAGCTCAGGACATTTTTGAAACATTTTGCCAATCTTATGAGTACAAAGTTAATTTCATTTTTGTATTCGTATCTCATTATTTGTATTTTCCTGAGTAGTAGGGAAGGAGTTAAACTTTTTCTTAATTTTAGAATTTATTTTAGAGTTCCTGTGAATTTCTATCTCTATCCATTGTTCATTTTCTACAGTTTTCCTATTTTAACTAAAATATTTTATTTTGAAAAACTTAACACAGAAAATAATAGAAAATAATATAATAAGCACTCTTGTAACCACAGTCTAGAATTAACAAATGTGAACATTTTGCTTTGCTTCATATTTAAAAAAATTAAATATTACAGATAGATTTGAGGTTTTCTCTGTTCATTTAGTTCCCTTCTTAGTTCCATCCCTCTCTCTCTCTCCCCAGAAGTAAACACTGCCATAAATGTAGTGTGTATCCTTTCAGGCCCTGTGTTTAAACGTCTATCATATACATGGAAACTGCAAACTACATGAATTGTTGTGTGTTTCTAAGTGTATATAAATTATCACATATTCATTAGTGTTTTGAGACCGAGCCATATGACTACATACAGCTCACTGGTTTCTAACCAGAGGTTTTGTCCCCCAGGGACACTCGGTCATGCTTGGAGACATTTTTGTTTGTCATAACTTGGGGATGGGAGTGCTACTGGAATCTAGTGGTAGAGGCCGGATGCTGGTAAACATCCTACAGTGTACAGGCCCACCCCACATGAAAGAATTATCCAGCCTAAAATGCCAATAATGCTGTAATTGAAAAACCCTGATATAAGGTGTAGTCAATATTTTGCTTTTATAAACAATACTACACTTAGCACCGTTACATGCATCTCTGAGTGCACATGTGCAAGATTTTCTCTATTGGGGCAGAATCATACAGGATATAAGAAGGCTCTAGAGGCTCTCTGGGTTCAAGTCCCCATTCCACTATTTACTTACTGAATGACCTTGGGCAAATTACTTAATCTCTCTTGACCTCAGTTGACTTGTCCTCAAAAGGGGAATGATAATACTTCCCTATATATGTGAGCTAATTTGAAAAATGCTTGGGACTATGCCTGGCACATGGTAAATATTCAAGAAATGTTAGCTTTTATTTAGAGGTAGCAGTATTTTCATAATCAATATTGTCATTACATAACCTTAAAATGAAAGCACACTGTTTAAATTCTACACTGTTTAAATATTTTTAAATTACTGTAATTTATACTCCCACCAGTAGGGTATGAGTCCCCATTACTCCATATTTTTGGCTATATTTGATATTCCAGACTTAAACTTAAGATACAAAATGATATCTTCTTTTATTTTAATTTGCATTTTTTTCTTTTTTTTTTTTTGAGACAAGGTCTTGCTTTGTTACCCAGGCTGGAGTACAGTAAGGCAGCTAAAGTGCATTGGCACAATCATGGCTCACTGCAGCCTTGACCTCCCAGGCTCAAGCAACCAACCTGCATCAACCTTCCAAGCAGCTGGGAAATATAGGTGCATGCCACTGTGCCTGGGTAACTTTTGTATTTTTTGTAGAGACAGGGTTTTGCCATGTTGCCCAGGCTGCTCTTGAACTCCTGGGCTCAAGAAATCTGCTTGCCTTGGTCTCACAAAGTGCCGGAAATACAGGCATAAGCCAATATGTTCAGCATGCATTTGCAAGATTACTGTTTTCATATATTTATTGGTCAATTGGTTTTATTGCTCTGTAAATTTCCATTTCATTCTCTGTCAATTTTTTGATTTATTATTTAATATTGTAAAAACATAATGTAAAAAATAAAAACACTGAATGTTTCTATACAATTAAAAATTCACAAAATGTAAAATATCGTATAAAGAAAAGCCTCTTTTCCACCCCTGTTCCTCAGCTAGCCAGTCCGTCTCCTTAGAGGCAACCATTTTTAGTTATTAGATTCCCATCCTTCCAGAAAAAGCTTATATGCATATTCAAGAAAATAGGTATTCTTTTCCTACCTAAATGGTAGCATAGTACATGCATTTTCTACATTATTTGTATTTTAATTTCTTCACATAATAACATATCTTGGGCATACATTCACTTGTAAATAAAGAAGCCCCTGATTCTTTTTTATTTCTATTGAATTATAAAGCTGGGCTATAATTTATTTAAATATTTCCCTACTGATGTACATTTAGGTTGTTTTCTAAAATTTTGCTAATGCAAACATTACCATGAAGTCCAAAGTCAATTTATATGTGTTAGTATATCTGTAGAATAAATTCCTAGAGGCGGAATTTCTAGGATAAAGGGGATAAGCATTTGTAATTTTGAAACATATCACAATATTGACCTCTGTAGACATTCTACCAATTTACATTGGCCCAGAAATGTGAATCCTGAGGCAGAAGCAGCTTCTGTAGCTGGAATCCTGATGCAGGGAGGCTTATGTAACATTGTGAGGCTGTCTAGTATGACAAGTGAGCTGCCTCTAGCCTTCACTGGGCTCTGATAAGGTGTCTCATCCCATTAGTCTTGGTATGTCCCTCCAGATCTGTGCATCCACGGCTGTGTGGCTCCTTGCCTGCTTTCTTGTGTGTGATAGCTGTCTTGTGCATGAGAGCTCTGCATCACTTCCTCTTCTATGGCTAATTTTTATAAACTCTATGCCTCAGAGTTGACTTGGAAGTCCTTTGGAACTAACACAATACCAGCTCTCAAAACCCCAATCCTTGAAAATTGGAGACATTTGGTTTCAGACTACTGAGCCTACTAAGAGTTTAAGATATCCATTCAGGGGCTGGGTGCAGTGGCTCACACCTGTAATCCCAGCACTTTGGGAGGCTGAGGTGGGTGGGTCACCTGAGGTCAGGAGTTCAAGACCAGCCTGGCCAATATGGTGAAACCTCGTCTATACTAAAAATACAAAAAATTATCTGGGTGTGGTGGCAGGTGCCTGTAATCCCAGCTACTTGGGAGGCTGAGGCAGAAGAATCGCTTGAACCTGGGAGGCAGAAGTTGCAGTGAGCTGAGATCGTACCATTGCACTCCAGCCAGTGCAACACTAGCAAAACTCCGTCTCAAAAAATATATATATCCATTCAGTCCAGTGGATGGATAACCCAGGATAACAATAATAATTGAAGAGAGTAAAACACCTTTGAAACACTCTAGATTCTCCTTTATTTCTAAGTTTCCTTCCTCATGAAACCATTGGTACCTGTTTGGTGATAGTTGTTTGAATCTCTCCAGAGGTGTTCATAGGTGTATTTTCATTCCTTCTGCTGGCTTGTCCAACTTCATTGAAATACTAATGTTCTTTTAAAATATTTGTTTATCATTTTTAAAGATTACTATTTTTGTTAATGCGGAAAAAAGAAAGAATAAAGAAGATGTAATATGGACTAGGAAACCTGGAACTAAGTCTGAGATCTGTCATTTATTAGCTGGATGAGCTGGAACAATTAGTAGTGTCTCTAAACCAGGGGTTATCAACGTGTGGGCCTCTATCAGCAGCATCAACATCTCTAGGGAATTTGCTTAAGATGTCAATCATCAGGCCCCACCAAGGACCTGTTAAAACAGAAAGTCTTTGCTGGAGTTCCACAAATCTGAATTTTAACAGTTTTCCAAGTGATTCTGAAGAATACTGAGTTGCTTTGTTTGAGAATGGATACAGATAATTTCTTACCGGTGAGACTTAAATGAGGTAATATAAGCAAAATAAATCTATAAATCAGGGTCATAATGTCAAATTGCCTTCAAGTGCCAGAAAGACCTGAGGTAGCAGAGTAGTGGAGAACATAACATAGCCACCCTCTCTAAAGGCATCTACATTGTCATTATTTTCTAAATCGTCACGCCAGTCAAACAAGACCTGTCAAAAGTTAAATTCTGCCTCTAGGGGCCAGCAGTTTAGGAGTATAAGTAAAACAATATACAGATGTTAGGCTGTTTTAATCCAACCCTAAAGCAGATAAACAGGTCTGGAGGTACAACATTTCTGAAAGTCTTTGGTTTACAGCAGTTGCTATGATTAGGGGAACCACATTCATCATCCGAACTGGACATTTCTGAAAATGAAAGGAGGTGCTATTAATAATTACACCAGGACAAAGTGAAACCCAGGATGGCTCCAGGCAAAGCAGAATGTATGATCACTGGCTATTATTATAAAATCATCCACAAGCCCTGTTTGACCTAAAATTAAGATCAAAAAAAAAATTTAATAGTGTACTTCTCACTGGGGACAGACAGCCAATAATGAGGGAGGGTGGAAGCTAGACGAAGGGAAGAGGTAGGGAGGAAGCATTTTTTCCCTAAGACAAGAGGCAAGGAGGGAAGGTTAGGACACAAATGTACAGAAGGGAATGTATGTGACACTGGTTGATGTATTCCTAGTCAGAACAAAAGCCACAGGGGAAGGCGAGTCAGGGATCAGAGAGGCACCAAGAAGGAAGAGGAATCACATATAGACTGAACTGGCAAAGCGAAGAACGGGCATGGAGACACCAGCCCGCTGGAGACATACAGGGAAAAAACTAACAGAGGACAGACTGCTGCAGGTGCTGTGGGGAGGCGGAAGATCACCAGGAGCAAGAGCAAAGTACAAAAACAAAGAATGACTTTTCAGAAAGGACATTCCTTGCTTCTTCCGCTGAACTAGGTAGTGGTTGGTTGGCCCTGTGACTGGAAATTCTCCAAGGTAGTTGATGATAATCTCCACATTTTCACAACATTTTGTGAGGAACCAAAGTACCTAAGGTAGAAAATTGCCCTTCCCTTCCTTCCTTCCTTTCCAGTTGCTGTACCCAGGCTTGAACTTTGCATACAAGATGCCCAAAGCATTGCGGTGAACTAGCTGTGACCTTTCGGCAGGTATCCCCACCCACCCCTCCACTCCCTATTCAGAGCTGATGGAAATCCCCTGTGAGTGGTGTTTGGTGCCCCCATCATTCTGATTTAGCCACCATACAAACATATCTTTAGTTCAAAGTCCAGGACAACTTATCCCACTTTGTAAGCAGCTTATTACACATTCAAAATATCCATTTGTTCTCAAGAGGTAGCAAGGTAGGATTGCCCCCCTGTTTTCCTCTTTTTATAATATTTTCTAGATCTAAATTTTACCCTTTTCTATCATTCTTTTATTTTTTTTCTCCCTCTTCTTTTCCTCTCTCCCTGCTCTTCTAACTAATTGGCAGAATCTCTGCCCTCCACCTTTTCTGACTCCCTTCTCCCTTCCTAGAAGCGGTGTACACAGTGGACTCCTGGACGCCTACAGACTTGACACAGCTTCCTGCAGTCTTGCAACAGCGCCACGGCTCTGTCATGGCCTGTGGGAAGTTAGTGAACAAACTGCAAGAGGAAGTGATCTGTTCCATCTGCCTGGATGTTCTGGAGAAACCTGTCACCATTGACTGTGGGCACCATTTCTGCCTCAAATGCATCACTCAGAGTGGGGAAGCATCATGCGAATTTTTCAAATGTCCCCTCTGCAAAACTTCTGTAAGGAAGAACACAATGATGTCCAACTGACTGTTGGTGAATCTGGTAGAGAAAATCCAAGCTCTAGATGCCTCGGAGGTGCAGTCTGAAAGGAAAACGCCTGCATGCCGGAGGCACCAGGAGATGTTCCATTATTTCTGCGAGGATGATTTGTGTGTCGTGAATCCAAGGACCACAAACCCCATAATGCCAGCTTGATCGATGAAGCTGCCCAGAATTACCAAGTAGGCATTTGAGGTTTTTTCCCTGCTCCCCTCTCAGCCCAGGCATTCATTCAGTGAGGCCCTGGAAACTGCTACCTTCCCACTGTGGGTTTGCACCCCATTGCCCCCACCCCTTGGGCTTGAGTGGGCAGCTTGCAGTCAGGCACAGTGGGTTCAAAGAGCTGAGTCTGGGGAACTGCTGACTGTTTAGATAAAGGCTCAAGGCAGAATGAAAAGGATGTGAAAATTGACTCAGAAGGTTTGGGCTCAAGTTCAGTCTCCTGAGTTTACTGTGCAACCTGTAAGGAATCACTTTACCTCTCTGAGCCTCAGGTACCTCACCTTTCAAATGGCAAAAACAAAACATCTCTCTTAAAGTTGTTGGTAGGACAGATGAAGAGTTGTTGGTAGGACAGATGAAGGGAAGTGGGTAGTGGTTCTCTGACAATCCCAAAGCACCATTCATAGTCTCAGTTATAAATAACCGTGTTCTGTTCGTTTAGGTCACTTAGGCTCCAGATTTCTTCCTTCCCAGCAACCCCTTTTCCCCCAGCTTGAGAAAGGCGAGTCCTTAATAATTACACAAGGACTCACCTGGAGAGTGTCACATGCTCTCCCAAGAGACCAGGAGGATTTTATGAGGCCCAGAAATCACCAGGCACAGCCTGCCCAAACGGCCCTCTCTCCGCAGGGGCAGAGTCAAGCGCAGATAGAAGTCTTACAGCAAAAGGAGGAGACGGTACAAGTGAAGGCACAAGGCGAACAGAGCATCCGTGTCTTCAGGGTAAGAAAAACTCCATCCCATGATCTCCGGAAGCAGAAACATCTCTGCAAAGCTCTTGGAATCCCCTATTATACTGACTCCTCAGAAAAAGACCCAGTGAAAACGAAAGAGTGGCGCAGAGCTGAACAGAGCGCCAGAAGAAGGGCCTGGGACAGAGGGCGCGGCGCGGCGCGGCGGATTGGGCCAAGTCCTGTCCTCTGCGCCTCAGCCCCTGACCCGCCAGGGGGCAGCACCTCCCGCGTTGGCCTCGCTGTTACCGCGGGCTGGCTGCTTCGGTCTCCACTTGCAGACAAGGTGGGGAACCGGAAACCGCGCTGGTTTTAGAATCGCAAGCTCAGGTTTAAGGTACAGCTGCGCCCTCAGCGGATCCCCCAACTACAAAATGAAAACATTGACCGGGCGTGGGGGCTCATGCCAGTAATCCCAGGGCTCTGGGAGGATCGCTTGAGCCCAGGAGTTTAAGACCAGCCTGGGCAACACACCAAGACCTTCGTCTTAAAAAAAAAAAAAAAAAAAGAAAGGAAGGAAGGAAGGAAGGGAGGGAGGGAGGGAGGAAGGAAAAAAAGAAAAAGCCGGGCGTGGTGGGGCACGCCTGTAGTCCCAGCCACTCCAGAGGCTGGAGGTGAAAGGATTGTGCCTGGGAGGTCAAGGCTGCAGTGAGCCGTGATCATGCCACTGCACTCCAGCCTCAGTGACAGATGAGACCCTGTCTCAAAAAAAAAAAAAAAAAAAAAGAGAGAGAGAGAGAGAAAATGAAGACATTGTGACCCCACCCAACACCTTTACTTATTTTCCTGTGTGTGTGAAAGGAATAAAATCTATATGAAAGATTATAAAGTGAAAAGCCTTCTGGAAATGCATTAGACGCTCAGTTCCTTGAAGGCCAATGATTAACCATAAATTAATAATTTCGCCTAAAGCTGAGCATGTAGTAGTTTTAAAGTTTGTTCTCCTCTCCTTTCCTTTCTTCCAACTCTGCCCTGGCACACTGCTCTGGTTGGGAACTCCGGATAAACTTAATAAAATTAATACCTGAATAAAGGGCGCTAGATGCACCTTCGAGGCTACCCTCTCATCCTCTGCCTGTCCCTGTTTCTTAGGACCAGGTGGAACATGAGAAGCAAAAGGCCCTCACAGAAACTGAACACCTGCATCAGATTCTAGAGGAGGCGAAGACTTTCCTGCTGTCACGGATTTACTGGCCGGGTCATTAGGGAGCGGAAGCAGGGAAACATTATGTTGCCTCCACCGAGCCACAGTTGAACAATCTCAAGGAGCTCATTGGTTCCCTTAAGATCAAGCAGAAAATGCCACCCAGGCAGCTGCTGGAGGTGAGTCCTTTGGGGAAAGAACTGTAGAGAGGTAGCAGCCCATCCCTAGTATCAGGTCAGAGCATGGACCACTGGCAGAATACCTGAGATTGCCCGACCATCCTACCTCTAGCCCAGTGCTGTCCAATAGCAATATGTGAGCCACATATATTAGAATGATAATGTGAGCCACATATATAATTTATAAATATAATACAGGCCACATGTATGATGTAGAAATGCAATTTCAGCCACATGGAATTATAAATTTTTCTAGTTAGCCACATTAAAAAGATAAAAGTGAAATTAATTTTAATAAAATATTTAATTCAATATATTTGAACTATTATCTTTTCAGCCTGGAATGCATATTTTAAAAGTGTTAATGAGATATTTCAGATTCTAGGTTTTCGGTTTTTCTTTTTTTTAACACTGAGTCTTCGAAATGGTGTGTATATTTTTCACTTCAGCACATCTCAATTCAGATGCTAAGTCGTCAATTGTTAAAGTAAAATGTAGTTCTACCATATCAATAAAGTTGTGTTTAATGGAAAAAAGTTTTGTTTTCTTTGCCATGCATGAGCAGAAAGAAGTATTTTACACTTTTTCTTCTTCTTCTTTTTTTTTTTTAGATTGAGTCTTGCTCTGTTGCCCAGGCTGGAGTGTAACCTTCACCTGTAACCTTCACCTCCTGGGCTCAAGTGATTCTCCTGCTTCAGCCTCTTTAATAGCTGGCATTACAGGTGCTCACCACCAACACCAGGATAATTTTTGTATTCTTAATAGACATGGGGTTTCACCATGTTGGCCAGGCTGGTCTTGAACTCCTGACCTCAAGCAATTTGCTCACCTCAGCCTCCCAAAGTGCTGGGACTACAGGCATGAACCACTGCACCTGGCCTCTATTTTTAATTTAAATTTAAATTAGTAAAAATTAAATTAAAAATTCAGTTCTTTGTCCACTGGCCACAATTTCAAGTATTCAGTAGCCACATGCACTGTATTGGACAGTGCAGGTCTAGCTGGTGCTCGAAACAAGCTGAGATAATCCCTCCTCAAGTCATCTCCTATTCTCCCATAGCTTCAAAAACCCATTCACTTCTTTTAAGAAAGATTGTGCAAAGCCATTGTAGCCTTTCTCCTGCCCTGGCTAGCAGGGCTCCCCTGTTCAGTCTCAGAGCCAAATTTATCTTCTAAATCTCACCCTTCTCTTCACTCAGTTCTTCTTGAGGTCTAAACCTTTTCCTGCTTACTGGCAGAGCAGGTGCTTCTTGGAGAAGCCCTCCGTGGGGAGCAGAGGGGAGGAGGATGGGGCGAGAGAGAATTGGAGGGGTTCTCACTCCTCCTGCTCTGCCCCACACCCAGCAGGGTCTGCACCTACTTTTTGGCTCCTGGGAATCAGCCAAGTGCTGAAGCTGTGCTGTTTCTTTCTCTTCTAGGATATCAGAGTTGTCTTGTGCAGGTATGATGGGCCACCCCAAATGTATCTTGCCTACTGATTCATCCACATGTACAATACTCAAAATATATTCAAATGCAGTCAACATTGCTCTCTCACCCACCTCTAACTTTGCAGTCACACATTTAGGCTGCAGCAGGGGAAGGCCTAGGCCAACCGTATTAGCAGGTGGTTGATTTTTAAAGAAACCAACTGTTTTCTCAGGCTTCCTGCTTCTTCAACCCAGATTCTCCTATTTCCTGAATGCCTCCTTGCTCAACTGAATAGCTCCTAGGTCCCCTACTCTGTCCCCTGACCCTGTTTTTTCCTCTCCTTTGTATCTCCATTTCTTATCTTCATTTCCATGTATCTCCCCATGTCCTGCCTCACTCCTGCCCCATATCCCTAGCCCTGGCCTTCCCTAGGTCTTTTTTTTTAAAAAAACCGAGTTTTTCTTTTGTTGCCCAGGCTAGAGTACAGTGGCACAATCTCAGCTCACTGCAACCTCCGTCTCTTGAGTTCAAGTGATTCTCCTACCTCAGCCTCCCAAAGTGCTGGGATTACAGGTGTGAGCCGCTGCTCCCAGTCCTACCCTAGGTCTTCATCCCTTCATTTCTCAGCCCCATGTCTCAGATCATCCTTCTCCCAGACCTCATCCCCTGATCTCACCACCCAGCTCAGCCACATCTTCCTAGGAATGAAGGGTTTCAGTTTCTCAAGCTCACCCCTGTTCCTGTGTAGGAGAGAAAACTCAGTGAAGCAAAATCAAGACATGACTCCATCACTGATAGCCTCAAACAATGAAAAGGTGAGGAAGAGGCTGTATTTTCTCCATTCACCTGCTTCTAGGAGATTCTCTCCCTGCTCACTCCACTGAAACGGAACTGCGACTCATACGTGTCAATAATCTCTGGGCCCTTCTAATGCCATGCTCCTGGCTGAGCACTTTCCATGCCTCAGTATGTCTCCTCCCAGGCATTTCTTATATTCTGTCTTTGTGACGTGTTACTTATCTGCCTCCTTGACCACTGTGAGAGCCATACAGAGGGCCTGGACCTATTCCACACGTGGATGCCTGGCCTAGAGCAGTGTCTGTTGGGAAGTTTGTGCTGAGTTGTCTGGTGGGCCAGAGATGGCCCTCAGGCAAGGTCTGTGATCTCTGGCTTTTACTTCTCTGGTGCACTGGTGTCTCCTCCTGACTATAGAAGAGAAAATAAATTCAAAATCAGTGACATTTTGTGGAAATCCCTCTTCCAGCCTTACAGGGAAACAGAAATCAGCAGAACAGTAGTAGATGACTTGGATTTAGATGTTTGGCCAGATATTTTTTAAAAACCTGTCTGTGTTTGCAACTAGGAAGAAGGGTTGGTATTTGTAAGGACTCCCTTTACTCTGAAGACTGTGTTGGAATAAAGGCAGCTAGATGGAATGTTCTGAAAGGATCACCAGGAGTTCCACACCCTCCTCCCCTGCCCCGACCCCAGCCCTCTATACACAAACACTTCCCTTTGGGACTATGGAAAAGGAGGACCAGGGCGATGCCCCGAGATCCCCACCCATTCAGCCAGGCATCTCCACTGGGCAGACATAAGCAGATTCTTAATTTTGTGGTCTGAGTTTTTCTTTTATCCACTAATGCTCTGCTTTGTCCAGCTCCCCCACTGGGCATGATCTCAGCCAATCCAGCACCTTTATAGTCTCTTCAGGTCAAGAATAGTTTGGTTCTAGTTTGGGATTTCAGTAAAGGGGACCAGCCCTTTCCCATCGGGTTTGGAGTTGGGGAGATCAGTGTGGTCTGCTCAGTATCTCCTTTTTCTCTCCTTCTCTCACATACACAAACACACACACACACACACACACACACACACACACACACACACACACAGTCCCTCAACTCCCACCTGGCCCTATTTCCATCTTTGACTTTTACCCCAAAGAAGAAGTCACAATGATCACCTGGCCCTATTAAAGCCCAGGAAATACAGGAACCCAGCACACCACAGGGCCGATCTCCATAGTTCTTATTATGAGGGTTGGTTCTTCCTGCTGGAGGTGACTGAGTCTGGATCCCATAGATGGAGATGGGCGTGGCTAGGCCCTAAAGTATCCAAAGGGCCTTGTAGATGAAGTGCTCCCCGGCAATGTTTCCTCTGCTCTAGATTTGCAGACCCCTCCTAAGAGGGCCACCGAGTCTGCCCCAAGCAGTCCTCATGACTGGGCTGGTGGCTCTCAGGGAAGCTGCCCATGCTTATTCCACTACCTAGCCCCAGGCTGTCCTGTGCCCTCTTGGGGCTGCAGGACACTGGAGGAAGGGTGCTGGGGTCAGAAGTAGCTCCCCATCTAGGGGCTCCGCCCAACAGTACTTCACTCAGTCCAGCACCCCTACAGGAAATGGGCTGTTGTCTCCAACTTCTGGGCTCATCTTCTACCTACAAAAGGAGTCTCTTCTGCTCTGCCCTTATTTCCGGCAGAGATGAACTGGGAGATGAGGGCACTCAGGCTCCCCTTTCAGGAGGTCTGTCTTAGTTCCCCTTCTCAAGCCCTGTTTCATGGGGAAGAAGTCAGGACTGCCATCCAGGATTTAGGAGAGTGGGGCCCCCCTCTTACGCCACCTGGCTCCTGGGCGGCTTTTCCCACAGTAGGCCTTCTTCTGAAGCTAGAGAGTGAAGCCTCAGAGCATTCTGTCCCAAGCACCTGCCTTCGTCAGGTGGTGAGAAAGGGGCTAGCTCTGAACTGTCCACTTTGGTAGGTGCTAGCCACAAGGGCCAATGGGCATTTGAAATGTAGCTAGTCCAAATTCAAATGTGCTATATGTGAAGAATCATTAATTTCACAAGATTAAGTCTAAAAACAGACTAAAATATAGCAATAATTTTTATAATACATGTTGAAATGACATTTTGAGACTATCGAGTTAAATAAAATATATAAAATTAATTTTACTAGTTTCTACTTTTTAAATGTGACTACTAAAAAATTTAAAATTATATATTTGTGAGCCAGATTACATTCATACTGGACAGTGCCGGGCTAGGCAGCCACCACAGGAAAGCAGAAAGGGCATCTTCTGGGTTTCATGCCTTCCTGGTCCACTAAGAATATGAGATAAATGCAGCTCCCACTTCTCCCAGGCATTTCAAATCCGTGCCTTGCTGTGTGATACGGAGTCCTTCGCTCAACCCCTCTGGACTCTCACCATTTCATCCCATTCTTTATTCCCCAGACCACCTGCAGGCTGATAGGGAAAGAGATGAAAACAGATTCTTCAAAAGCATGAATGAAAATGACATGAAGAGCTGTAAGTGAGAAATGATGGTTGTTGCTCCTGCCATTTGGGGAAAGTGAGAAAAGGGGAAGAATTGTGTCTCTATGATTACATGAAGGCCAGATGTAAGTGAATGCCCATTCCTCAGCCAATTGAGAGAACAGGCAGGTGGTTGTTTTATTAATTTAAACCCAGGCAACTCACAAAACAGCTACTAATCCCAAACTTTTAAGTATTTAGAGTGGTAGAAAATTATACATTTATTTCTTCACTCCTAGAGACAGAGAAGAAAAAGCGGGACGTGAAGGAGGCAGCCCCACCTCTGTAGTATCCGCCCCCTACAGGACACCAGGTTTCTGGACAAACTCCTCCGGGCAGAACAGTTACATCAAGGCCACCAAATTGCCACTCCTCAGCCCCATCCCACTCCTGGTCTTGGGCCTCCTCTGCTGGGAAAGTCACTCTTCCAGAATGTCTCCCGGCCCTCCTTTTCTGTTTTTGTTTTTACGTTTTCATGGACTATTTTTTAGAGCAGTTTTAGGTTCACAGTGTAAGTACAGAGATATTTCCATTTACCTCCTGCCCCTACACAGGCATAGCCCCCATTATTATAAACATCTCCCACCAGAGAGGTACATTTGTTATAACTGATGAACCTATATTGACACATTATTATCACTCAAAGTCCATAGCATACATTAGGGTTCACTCTGGCTGTTGTGCATTCTATGGGTTTGCACAAATGTATGATAACATGCATCGACCATTATAGTATCATACAGAGTAGTTTAACTATCTGAATTTTTTTTCTTTTTTTCTTTTTTTTTTTTTTTAATAGAGACAGGATCTCACTATGTTGTCCAGTCTGTCTGGTGTTGAACTCCTGGCCCCAAGCAATCCTGCCTCCTCTGCCTCCAAAAATTCTGGGATTACACATTCCATCCACCGCACCCAAACCCAGTTTTTTCCAAATTTTATTCTAAGTTTCCAGCTTTCTTTCATGAGTAATCTTATCATGAGTAAGTTCCTTCTCTCAAAGCTGACCCATTTTTTTTTCTTTTTCTATATTTTCTTTTGTTTCTTTAAAACTGACCCATTTTTTTAATAAAGTACAACCAAAATAAAACAGTCTACTTGCAAATCTAAATTTCAGTGGCAGAGCCAGGTGTGGTGGCTCACACCTATAATCCCAGCACTTTGGGAAGCCAAGGTGGGCGGCTCACTTAGGTCAGGAGTTCCAGAGCAGTCTGGCCAACATGGTGAAACCCCATCCCTACTAAAAATACAAAAATTAGCCAGGTGTGATGGCATACATGCCCCTGTAATCCCCCCTACTCATGTGGCTAAGACATGAGAATCTTTTGAACCCAAGAGGCGGAGGTTGCAGTGAGCTGAAATCGCGCCATTGCACTACGGCTTGGGCAAAGAGTGAGACTCTGTCTCAAAAAAGAAAAAAAAAGTGGCAAGTGTTTACACAAATAATAACAAATCTCTTTACAATATGAGACTCATAAAACCTCAAGAGTTTTAAAAAAACAAACTCAGACCTTTCTTTTTTTTTTTTTTTACTACACTTTAAGTTCTGAGATATGTACGCAGAATGTGCAGGTTTGTTACATGGGTATACACGTGCCATGGTGGTTTGCTGCACCCATCAAACTGTCATCTACATTAGGAATTTCTCCTAATGCTATCCCTCCCCTAACCCCACACCCCCAAACAGGCCCCAGTGTGTGATGTTCCCCTCCCTGTGTCCATGTGTTCTCATTGTTCAACTTCCACTTATGAGTGATAACATACAGTGTTTGGTTTCTGTTCCTGTGTTAGTTTGCTGAGAATGATGGTTTCCAGTTTCATCCATGTTCCTGTAAAGGACATGAATTCATCCTTTTTAAAAGCTGCATAGTATTCCATGGTGTATATATGCCACATTTGCTATATCTAGTCTATCATTGCTGGGTATTGTGTTTGGTCCAAGCCTTTGCTATTGTGAACAGAGCTGCAATAAACATACGTATGCACATATCTTTATAGTAGAATGATTTATAATCCTTTGGGTATATACTCAGTAACGGTTTTGCTGGGTCAAATGGTATTTCTGGTTGTGATTCTTGAGGAATTGCCACACTGTCTTCCACAATGGTTGAACGAATTTACACTCCCAGCAATAGTGGGTCCTATTTCTCCATCTCCTCTCCAGCGTCTGTTGTTTCCTGACTTTTTAATGATCAAAATTCTAACTGGGGTGAGATGGTATCTCATTGTGGTTTTGATTTGCATTTCTCCAGTGACCAGTTATGATGATCTTTTTTCTTGTTTGTTGGCTGCATAAATGTCTTCTTTTGAGAAGTGTCTGTTCATATTTGTTGCCTACTTTTTGATGGAATGTTTTTTTTCTTGTAAATTTGTTTACCTTCTTCATAGATTCTGAATATTAGCCCTTTGTCAGATGGATAGATTGCAAATATTTTCTCCCATTCTGTAGGTTGCCTGTTCATTCTGATGATAGTTTCTTTTGCTGTGCAGAAGCTCTTTAGTTTAATTAGATCCCATTTGTCAATTTTGACTTTTGTTGCCATTGCTTTTGGTGTTTTAGTCATGAAGTCTTTGCCCATGCCTATGTCCTGAATGGTATTGCCTAGGTTTTCTTCTAGGGTTTTTATGGTTTTAGGTCTTACACTTAAGATTTTAATCCATATTGAGTTAATTTTTTTATAAAGTGCAAGGAAAAGATCCAGTTTCAGTTTTCTGCATATGGCTAGCCAGTTTTCCCAACACCATTTATTAAATAGAGAATCCTTTCCCCATTGCTTGTTTTTTATCAGGCTTGTCAAAGATCAGATGGTTGTAGATGTGTGGCATGATTTCTGAGGCCTCTGTTCCATTCTGTTGGTATATATATATCCATTTTGGTAACAATACCATGCTGTTTTGGTTACTATAGCCTTATAGTATAATTTGAAGACAGGTAGCATGATGCCTCCAGCTTTGTATTTGTTGCTTAGGATTATCTTGGCTGTGTAGGCTCTTTTTTGGTTCCATTTGAAATTTAAAGTAGTTTTTTTCCAATTTTGTGAAGAAAGTCAATGGTAGCTTGATGGGGATAGCATTGAATCTATAAATTATTTTGGGCAGTATGCCCATTTTCATATTGATCCTTTCTATCCATGAGTATGGAATGTTTTTCATTTGTTTGTGTCCTCTCTTATTTCCTTGAGTGGTGGTTTATTGTTCTCCTTAAAGAGGTCCTTCACATCCCTTCTAAGTTTTATTCCTAGGTATTTAATTCTCTTTGTAGCAATTGTGAATGGGAGTTCACTCATGATTTGGCTCTCTGTTTGTCTATTATTGGTGTATAGGAATGCTTCTGATTTTTGCATATTGATTTTGTATCCTGAGACTTTGCTGAAGTGGCTTATCAGCTTAAGGAGACTTGGGGATGAGATGATAGGGTTTTCTAAATATAAAATCATGTCATTTGCAAACAGAGACAATTTGACTTCCTCTCTGTCTATTTAAATACGCTTTATTTCTTTCTCTTGCCTGATTGCCCAGAACTGTAGGGTCCAGCCCTACAGAGTCCTGTAAGCCCCTCTCTACTGATGTGGGAATAAAGACACAAGACACTGAGATCAAGAGAAAGAGAGCTTGGGCCCAGGGGTCCACTGCTAACCAAAGTGTGGAGTCTGGCAGTGGCCCCAAGTGCCTACACACTCTGACTTTTATTGAGTACAAAGTAGGGGGCAGGGTAAGTAGGGCGAGGTGTTAGTGTTCAGTGATAGGGTCAAGCACATCATGTGTCATATAGGTAGGGGCTCAGGACTTTCAAGTAGTCAAGAGGAGGGAAGGAGTATAATGCATCAGCACTTTTCCATACTTGTCAAGAAAGAACAAAGACATTAAGATTTATGTTACTTTTACTGATTCTAAGAAAAAGAGGGACCAGGTACAGAAGCAGAACATGAAAATGGACATGGAACATGACCACTGAAGCACAGCATCACATAGAGACAATTAAGCCCCTGTGGATGTCTGTGGGCCTACCTGAAAGCCGTCAGGCCCACTGCAAGAGCTTGGGGGAGCAGAGTTTTCTCCTAGCTCCTCCGAGGAAGGAGACATCTCTGACATCTCCTTCCATAGCCTGCTAAACAGCGGGTGCTTTCCCAGTGTTGGTGCTGTTGCACAGCCAAGGCACCCTCCAGCAGCCCTTACTTGGGCAAGACAGAGGGCTTAAAGCATCTGCCTTACGGCCACTTCTTTCACAATGTCACCTTAGGTTCACACTTCATTAACTGAGAAGCATTAGTAAAAGATTATGCTGAGTATATAGATGGGTGCATGTATGTGTATGTATATCTATATGATTACCTATGAATAACTAAGATCACCTATGAATAATTACTGTTGTTATATCTCTAGTTATTTTCTTCTTCATTATTTATATGGGAACAGGCTGAGGCTTCTGACTCCTGCCTCGGCACTTATGGTGTCTCCCACCCACATAGAACTTCCAATACTATGTTGAATAGGAGTGGTGAAAGAGGGCATACTTATCTTGTGCTGGTTTTCAAAGGGAATGCTTCCAGCTTTTGCCCATTCAGTATGATATTGGCTGTGGGTTTGTCATAAATAACTCCTATTACTTTGAGATATGTTCCATCAATACCTAGTTTGTTGGAAGTTTTTAGCATGAAGGAGTGTTGAATTTTATTGAAGGCCTTTTCTGCATCTATTGAGATAATCATGTGATTTTTGTCATTGGTTCTGTTTATGTGATGGATTATGTTTATTGATTTGTGTATGTTGAACTAACCTTGATTGTGGTGGATAAGCTTTTTTAGTGCTGCCGGATTTGGTTTGCCAGTATTTTATTGAGGATTTTCACATCGATGTTCATCAGGGATATTGGACTAAAATTTTCTTTTTTTGTTGTGTCTCTGCCAGGTTTTGGTGTCAGGATGATTCTGGCCTCATAAAATGAGTTAGGGAGGATTCCCTCTTTTTGTATTGCTTGGAATAGTTTCAGAAGGAATGGTACCAGTTGCTCTTTGTATGTCTGGTAGAATTCGGCTATGAATCTGTCTGGTCCTGGGCTTTTTTTGGTTGGTAGGCTATTAATTACTGCCTCAATTTCAGAACTTGTTATGGGTCTATTCAGGAACTCAACTTCCTCCTGGTTTAGTCTTGGGAGCATGTATGTGTCCAAGAATTTATCCATATCTTCTAGATTTTCTAGTTCTTTGCATAGAGATATTTATAGTATTCTCTGATAGTAGTTTGTATTTCTGTGGGATTGGTGGTGATATCCCCTTTATCATTTTTTATTGTGTCTTTTCGATTCTTCTCTCTTTTCTTTTTTATTAGTCTGGCTAGTGATCTATCTATTTTTTTGATCTTTTCAAAAAAACAGCTCCTGGATTCATTGATTTTTTTTGAAGGTTTTTTTTGTGTGTGTTTCTCTATCTCCTTTTGAATTTGTTTGCTCTTGCTTCTCTGGTTCTTTTAATTGTGATGTTAGGGTGTTAATTTTAGATCTTTCTTCCTTTCTTTTGTGGGCATTTATTGCTATAAATTTCCTGCTACACACTGCTTTAGCTGTGTCCCAGAGATTCCGGTACATTGTGTCTTTGTTCTCATTGGTTCAAAGAACTTATTTATTTCTGCTTTATTTCATTATTTACCCAGTAGTCATTCAGGAGCTGGTTGTTCAGTTTCCATGTAGTTAAGCCGTTTTGAGTGAGTTTCTTAATCCTGAGTTCTAATTTGATTTCATTGTGATCTGAGAGACTGTTTGTTATGATTTCTGTTCTTTTGAATTTGCTGAGGAGTGTTTTACTTCCAATTATGTGGTAAATGTTAGAATAAGTATCATGTGGTGCTGAGAAGAATGTATATTCTGTTGATTTGTGGTGGAGCGTTCTGTAGATGTCTATGGGTTCTGCTTGCTCCAGATCTGAGTTAAAGCCCTGAATATCCTTGTTAATTTTCTGTATCGTTGATCTCTCTGATATTGACAGTGGGGTGTTAAAGTCTCCTCCTATTATTGTGTGGGAATATAAGTCTCTTCATAGGTCTCTGAGAACTTGCTTTGTGTTGTGTTTTTCAGCTCCATCAATTCACTTATATTCCTCTCTAAGTTGTTTATTCTCATTAGCATTTCGACAAATCTTTTTTCAAGGTTCTTAGTTTCTTTGCATTGGGTTAGAACATGTTCTTTTAGCTCAGAGATGTTTCTTATTACCCACCTTCTGAAGCCTGATTCTGTCAATTCATCATACTCATTCTCCATCCAGCCTTGTTCCCTTGCTGGTGAGGAGTTGTGATCCCTTTTAGGAAGAGAGGCATTCTGGTTTTGGGTGTTCTCCTACTTTTTGCTATGGTTTCTTCCCATCTTTGTGAATTTATCCACCTGTTGTCTTTGTAGATGTTGACTTTCAGATTGGGTCTCTGAGTGGATATCCAGTTTGTCAATGATGAAGTTATTTCTTTCTGTTTCTTAGTTTTTCTTCTAATAGTCTGGCCCCTCTGCTGTAGGACTGCTGAGGTCCACTCCACGCCCTGCTTGCCTGGGGATCACCTGCAGCAGCTGCAGAACAGTAAGGGTTGCTGCCAGTTTCTTCTTCTGCTATCTTTGCCCCAGAAGGATACCTGCCAGATGTCAGTCTGAGCTCTCCTTTATGACGTTACTCTTTGGATATACGGGGGTCAGGGAGCTGCTTCAGGAGACAGTCTGTCCTTTATA
>CM052651.1:26782350-26822223 GCA_028533165.1 Leontopithecus rosalia | reverse complement strand
GATGTGGAGAAATAGGAACACTTTTACACTGCTGGTGGGAGTGTAAATTAGTTCAACCATTGTGGAAGACAGTGTGGCGATTCCTCAAGGACCTAGAAATAGAAATTCCATTTGACCCAGCAATCCCATTACTGGGTATATATCCAAAGGACTATAAATCGTTCTACTATAAGGACACATGCACATGAATGTTCACTGCGGCACTGTTTACAATAGCGAAGACCCGGAACCAACCCAAATGCCCATCGATGATAGACTGGACAGGGAAAAGGTGGCACATATACACCATGGAATATTATGCAGCAATCAAAAACGATGAGTTTGTGTCCTTTGTAGGGACATGGATGAATCTGGAGAACATTATTCTCAGCAAACTGACACAAGAACAGAAAATGAAATACCGCATGTTCTCACTCATAGGTGGGTGTTGAACAATGAGAACACATGGACACAGGGAGGGGAGTACTACACACAGGGGTCAGCTGGGGGGAATAGGGGAGGGACAGTGGGGGGTGGGGAGTTGGGAGAGATAGCATTGGGAGAAATGCCAGATATAGGTGAAGGGGAAGAAGGCAGCAAATCACACTGCCACGTGTGTGCCTATGCAACTATCTTGCATGTTCTTCACATGTACTCCCAAACCTAAAATGCAATTAAAAAAAGAAAAAAAATCCTAAAGAATCCACTAAAGAGTTATTAGAACTAGTAAATTCAACATGGATAAAGGATATAACACCCGTATACAAAAGTCAATTATATTTCTAAACCCTTACATTGACAAATCCAGAAATGAAATTAAGGAAACAATTCCATTTGTAATAGCTTTAAAGGAACAAAATAAGAGCAAATTTAACAAAAGAAGTGCAAATCAAATGTTGATGAAAGAAATTAAAAATCTAAATAAATGTGGTAAATTTCATGGATTAGAGATTTAATATAACGCAATGATTATATTTCCAAACTGATTTTTAGATTCAGCACAATCTCTAAATGACTTCTTTGTTGTTTGCAAACTGATTGTAAATTTATAAGGAAACTGAAGGGACACAGACTATGCAAACAATAGGAGCCTATCATAGTAACCTATCCCCAGATATTTCAAACAAGCTCATACAGTAGATAAGTTCTTGGCAAAACTGGAGCACTTTATTATCAGCCTACATTTTCCAGTTTGCTATTTTTTCCTTGTCTCCTAACTGCTGTCTTTTTGTTCATATTTTTCGTTGGCATTCTGAACTTGAACTATGAGATTTCCATGCCTCTATTTAGTAGGAGCTTATAGTACAGTATGAAAGTAGGGGGAGAAATCCAATAGAAGGACAATAACAATAGATAACCTTATGTGGTGTCTTACGGCTATAAAGCACTTAATGGCCAGGCAAAGTCCCTCACGCCTGTAATCCCAGCACCTTGGGAGGCTGAGGTGAGTGGATCACCTGAGGTCAGGAGTTTGAGACTAGGCTGACCAACATGGTGAAACCCCATCTTTACCAAAAATACAAAAATTATCCTGGCATGGTGGCAGGTGCCTGTAATCCCAGCTACTCGGGAGGCTGAGGCAGAATTGCTTGAACCAGGGAGGCAGAGGTTGCAGTGAGCTGAGATCACGCTACTGCACTCCAAACTGGGCGACAAGAGTGAAACTTGGTCTCAAATAAATAAATAAAGCACTTTAACATTTTTAAATCTCATTTGAAAATTGGATACAACTGAATTTGGAATTGGGAGATTTGTTTTGGGTCCCCACTCTGCCATTTCCAAACTCAGTACTCTATCAGAACTAAGTCACAGGGTGCTTGAGGGCTAAGAAATTTTCATCCTGCAGACAAGAAGGAACTGTTATCACACAGCCTTTGACCCTCTAAGGACTCCGGCAACCCAGTACTAAAACCTGGTACTAAAAGGAGACTCTGCCAGGTGCAGTGGCTCATGCCTGTAATACCAGAACTTTGGGAGGCTGAAGTGGGCGGATCACCTGGGGTAGGGAGTTCGAAACCAGCCTGACGAACATGGAGAAACCCCGTCTCTACTAAAAATATAAAAAAAATTAGCTGGACATGGTGGCACATGCCTGTAATCCCTGGTACTCAGCGGGGCTGAGGCACCAGATTCTCTTGAATCTGGGAGGTGGAGGTTGTGGTGAGCCAAGATAATGCCATTGTTCTCCAGTCTGGGCAACAAGAGCAGAAATCCATTGGAAAGGGAAGGGGAAGGGGAAGCGGAAGGGGAAGGGAAAGGGGAAGGGGAAGGGAGAAAACGTAAAAGGAGACTCCTCGTCTCCTTCTCTGGGGACCTTTTGTTTAGAAATAAAACTTTATCATGCTGCAGGTGCTTTGGAGAGAGGACATGTAGGTGGCCTTTTCTAGAAAGCAGTGGAGTGAAGTTTTGGGAAAAGTGACAGAAAGAGAAACAAATCCTGAATTTACTGGAAGCTCATTAAAAATCAACTAAGTAAACAAATATTTTAGTACCTCAACTGAAATATAAGCATAAGCAAAGGTTGACTATGATTGTACCTGGACAGGATGAGTAAGAAGGTAAAGTGGTCTGTTATCAGCGATTTCTGTATTTTGGTCCTGGCTCTGCCTGACACAGTTCCGTCTCCAGCAGTTAACAAATGCCCCTCTTTCTTTCAACAAATATCTATTAAGAGGCTAACATGTGCCAGACTCTACAGAACAGGCTTAGAGCCATAATGCCACAATGAAATAGAAATCTAACAGGCTCCAAGATCAGGCTTGTCAAATAAATGTGCCACAACTTATATATCATATATACATCTGGCACACAGGCACCAGAAAATGAGATTAAACATGTTAAAGGAATGTTTATCTAAATATTTTTAAAAGAAAAGTGAAACAAAAACTGGAAACCAAATGACACCAATAGAATATATAATTAATTGCGACATATTCATGCTATGGAAATGAACTCCAGTGTCATATATCAACATGGATGAATCCAAAAATAATGAGCAAAAGTAGTCATACACAGTATAATTCTATTTATATAAAGGCTATAAATAAGCAACTGTTGGGGATACATAGTAAAATCTATAAAAGCTAGGAGACAATTATACAAAATTCAGGATAGTGGTTACCCTTAGGGGAGGGGGAGGGAGATATGAATGGGGAGAGCATACTAGGCTCCTGGGATGTAGTAACGTTCCATTTCTCAGTCTGAGCAATGGACACCTGGACATTTATTATTGTTCTTCTAAATAAACATTTTCATTTGTATATCCTACTTCACAATAAAAAGAAAAAAGACCCCAAAAAAGCATTAAGTGTGACTAAAGATTTAAGCAATGGTGCTTGGGAGTATTATCCTATCATGCAGACACAATGCAAGGAAATGAAAAGGTGGATATAATTTGTGAGGTAGAGATTATGGGTTCAGGTTTGCACAAACTGAGCTCCTGAAACACAGGTATGAAATTGCCCTCAGATCACCAGTTGCTTTTACGCTAGATATGGAAGGGAAAAAGGGGAGTTGTGCAATTTATGTGTCCATCTCTGAAAATCTTCATTGTAAACAATTACTAATAAGTCATGTGTTAGGTTACTTTTCAGCCCCACTCAGCTCAAAGGATTTGTCATTACCCTACTGATTTGCACTTTTAAGTCTTCTGCCTATTGCATTCTGGTGATCCATTTCTAAGTAAGATATAGAATCTAAAGCTGAGACATAGTGATAGAAGGCCAGAGAACAGATACAGCAACAAAGTTTGCATGAGGCAAATCAGGAGGGTAGGAATGAGATTCTGATATGCACCCTGGCCAAATTCCAGAACTAGCAGAGAGGGCCAGTTCCTAATTCCAATCAAAGCAAATTCAGCCCTCTTATTTTCACACAGAAGTGGTCTACCTTGATTTTTAAATCTCTCGAAGGGATTGGGGAGCCACTGAAATATAAAGGAAACTAAACTGATAGTAATGTAAAATGAATAGCAAGCTATCATACCAGCAAACACTGTCAAAAACAGAAAGCTACTGGTGGGAATGGCCAGAGTCTAGAACACAGGAGTTATGTTTATCCAGTGCCACACTGTACAACAAAGCAGTCACTTCCCACATGTGGCAACTTAAATTTAAAAGAAATTCAATTAAACATTCTATTCCACAGCTGCACTAGCCATATTTTAAATGCCTCAATACCCACATGTAGCGAGGACTACTGTACTGAAGAGCAGAGACATAGAACATTTCTATCATAACTGAAAGTTCTATTGAACAGTGGCTGACCTTGTAATATCCAGGGTAAAGGGTGTTCTGCTGGTAAAGCAAGGTGGATGTCAGAATTATCACAACTTAAGCATAATATTCCTGAGGGCATCCATTTCCAACTTTCTGGTATGTTGGAAGAAAATAACTGACTAGAAAACATAAATTTCATTCTGCTTTACAAGTGTAATTCTCACTTAAATTTATAAATTTACTTTCTGATTTATCAGTGAGTGCTGAAGGCCCGAGTTTGGGAAAGGCTAAGTTTGATTACCCCTGAATAGGTCCAAACATTAGGAAGGTCTTGCTTAAGTGGGTGACAGAAAGTGACAAAAAGAGCTGGAAGGAACGTGAGAGACTATTACACTCCCTTCTCTAACCTTTCTCCTTTTCACCCTGCTCACCTGAGCCAGGTTAGAATCCGTCCTTTGTACAGCACCCTGTACCTTTCTATGGCAACTTTTACTACATTATGTTTGTAGAGTGATCTATGCCATTATGAAAACTAGTCAAGGGCAGAGACTTCTCTTTATTCACTTTCAGTAACTAATACAACGCCTAGGAAAAAGCATGTAGGAGGCTCTCCAAGTTTCTCATACAAATAAATTGTACGGGGCAAGTTACATTTTTAGGGCCTGGCTAGTAGTTCTCTGATGAAGGTATGCTATTAAAGACAATATACTAAAAGATAGCAATCTCATCAAAATAACCCTTGGAGGGCTGGGGAGCAGGAGAATAAAAGAAGCAGTTTAGAACAATTCTTCGTTCACCATCATTGCCCAACCCCAGTCTTCCCAAGTGGGGAAACTAATAGTTATGAAACAACTAATATATACCTACACTTCACAAAAACAATAGTCTTTCCAAAACGCTAGCAAATATTACTATTGCCACCTTAAAGATGAGGACACTGAGGCTGGACACTGTGGCTCATGCCTGTAATCCCAGCACTTTGGGAGGCCAATGTGGGTGGATTACCTAAGGTCAGGAGTTTGAGACCAGCTTGGCCAATATAGTGAAACCCGTCTTTACTAAAAATACAAAAATCAGCCTGGTGTGGTGGCATGTGCCTGTAATCCCAGCCACTCGGGAGGCTGAGGCAGAAGAATCCATTGAAACTGGGAGGTGGAGGTTGCAGTGAGCCGAGATCACACCACTGCACTCCAGCCTGGGTGACACAGTGAGACTCCATCTCAAAAAAAAAGGATGAACATTAGAAAGAATATGCAACTTGAACAAATGCAAATCAACTAAAAATAGTTAAGCTAATTTTCAAGTCCAGGACTATCTTATATATCTGATACAAATGGGAATATTCACTGAACCCCAGGGAGAAATGAGAATGAGCATTTAAAAAAAAAGGTTCACATAAGAGATATAATTTTATCATAACAGCATTGAAACTTTAATCTCTTATTTTTCCCATTTGACTTCTTAAAAAGGGTGGCATGGTCAAGAATTCTCTTTGATATGATTTCATAATTGTATTCACTTTCTCTCCATCCTGAGACTTTTCCCTAAGAATATTCACCTTAATCCGACTTCTACTGCATGGCTGGAAAAGAGGATATGCAATAACTCTTTCCAACTCCTTTATCTCTTTCTTTACTCTCTCATGCTTCTCACAAGTAGGTAGTTGGCTCTGGCTTCTTCTCAAGATTCTTTCCTTGAGTCTTTGCTCTGTAAGTGCTCTCCCTCGAATCATGCGTTCCTGGTGATCCTTAATTTGCATCTGTTCCCTCTCATTTACCTGATTTCTTCTCTGTGCATTCTGGATGCCATGCCCTTCTGGCATAATTTTTGGTAATTTTGTTTCACTGGGGAGTTGTAGCACTTGTCTAAATGATTTGTTCTTAGATTTTCTAGCCTGTCCTGTACGATGTATGTGCCTTTCTATGTGTTCCATCTCTCTCTCAGGTACCAAATAATACTGTTTTAGTCCTGTGCTTTGGGTTGTTTTCTCCTTCATTTTTTTCTTGATTTCATTGCCAGTCTCTTCTTTCATCATTTCCAGTATTCTTTTATGATAAAAAGACTCTGCTTTGGCAAGCCAGTAGTCAAGAGAAAGAGCTTGCTCCCTACAGAGTATTACATACTCATCTTGATATTTCTGAGTTATCAACCGTCTTGCTGCTGTTGTATGCACACCACCTAGATTCTGTCAAAGTGAAGTCAGGAATTTACAATGTGATCATCTTTTTCCATTGAGAACACATTTAAACAAGATCCAAGCCCACCCTCCCTACTGACACCAGCAAAAGCTAGATGCTCTTTTATTTAATTTACTTTACTTTATAATTATTATTTTTATTCCCATCACTCCCAGGTGAGCCTATGAGCTCTGAAAATATGAAGTATTCACTTCCACAAATCAATAACTAGTTTTAAAAATCCATGGTGTTGGAAGTTTTCAAAATGATTTTTTAATTTTGCAACTGTGGCTATAGCTGGGAAACATTTGCCAGTGTAGACATACTACCGGAATGTGTCACTTGGGCAGAAGGATTTTAAACCTAAGATTCCTTCTCTGTGTAGTTCTAAACTGCGTGATATGAAGGTAGTTTACTTACCAAGATCTTTTTCTCCAGTGGAGACTGCTGACCTGCAGCAATCCTAGGATCTTTAGATGAAGTAGCCCAGGTCAATCTGGAAGATAAAAAACAAAGGTAAATTAAAATGTAGGAGGTGTCAGAACAAAGTTGCTAATAGGCAGGACTACAGCAGGGCCATTTCCCCCATTGGAAACCAGTGCATTCCTGTGGTGGAAAATAATGAATGCTCTTCTGACAAGAGGATCTTTCCTTTCACATGAACAAGGATACTTTTCCTGTGGACTCAGTGTGAACCACTGTGAATCTTGTATTGGGGATTGTGAGTGGGAAGAGACATGCTCCTTATTGATGTGTTGTCCAAGTTTATCTGTGTCAGACTGCTCAGTCCTCAATCCTCCTCTGTGTTCTGAGATGATTCTAGGTCCTAGTTTTCTAGATGATTCTAGGTTTCTAGTTTTCTCTTTCTGTAGTTTCTTGATCCAAGCCCTCTCTGCCTCTATCAGCACATACAGCATTTCTGCCCTCTAATCTTTTGTTCTGAAATTCTGTTTTTTTTTTTTTTTTTTGAGACAGTATTGCTCTGTTGCCCAGGCTTGAGTGCAGTGGCGCCATCTCGGCTCACTGCAACCTCCACCTCCTGGGTTCAAGAAATTTTCCTGCCTCAACCTCCCAGGTAACTGGGATTACAGGTGCACACCACCACACCCAGCTAATTTTTTTGTATTTTAGTATAGATGGGGTTTCACCACGTTGCCAAGGCTGGTCTCTAACTCCTGAGCTCAGGCAATCCACCTGCCTCAGCCTCCCAAAGTGCTAGGATTACAGGTGTGAGCCACTGTGACCAGCCTGAAATTCCGTTGTTATTTGATTGCCCAGCCCTCTGCTTGCCTGCCTTCCAATGCCAATCATCCTTTACCCTAAATCCATCATGAAACTGTTCCCTGTTGGACTCCTCAGGATGGGAATTTGTGGTTTATTTGTAGAGGAGGCTGGTAGCAACACAAATGAAAACTATCAACTTTTATGTGTCATCCCTGGTCTAACCTGAGCTCACTGTGAGGTCATATTTAAGTCACTGAGGATGTCTGGCATTTCCTCTCTGTGCCTTTTATACCATTTACAGTTCAAAGGATGGGCTTTAGAGTCTGACAGGGCTAGATTTGAATTCTAATTCCACCACTTCCTAGTGGTGTGAAACTCAGGGCAAGTAAATTCTGTCAGTTTTCTCATCTATAAAATGGAGATGTAAGACAAAAATCTGCCTCTCAGCATTATAAAGAACAATTATGAATTCAATGTCAAGAGCTTGGTAAGTTCTCAGTAAATTCTATCTGTCCTTCGCAGGTCAAGCTCCTGACCATAAAGTCTTTCTGGTCTACTTTGTCACACTGATTTTCCCTTCCTCTAAACACTTGGCATATTTTAATTCTATAACTCATTTGAAAATTAATCATGACTTACACCGATATCTGTAGTCATATATCACTTTAACATTTTGATGCTGAAATTTAGGCTCATGAGTGAAAAACTGTAATTTGTATCTACAATTCTGATGCCTCTATATTATTGGAAAGGACTTGATATCAAATATTTGGTCTCACGGACCTCTTAGGAACATTCTTAATTGCCTATGTAAGCTTATTTTGAGATTTTAAAAGTATGATCTTCTTACTTTTACTTCTCTGTACCTGGCTTCTAGCACAGTACTTAACATTAGAGTCTGTGATCCCAAGTTCTCAAAATTAATGACTTTGTTGATTGCTGATGACCCTTGACACATATCTGAACATCTTTTTAAATATTTGCCATTACATTGTATCTGTCTTTTTATTAAATCATTTCCCAGTCCTCCTTGAAGTTTACAGACATGTTTTTTTTATATGCATGTTCTGGGCTCTCACATTTTGTACCTACTAGCACACTTTTATTGTATTATAATTATTCATTCATGTTCGTTGACGTCAGAGAACACAGATTTCAACTTTGCAGCCTCAGCTCAAAACCTGGAATAGTTGCTCAATAAATACTTTGATTGTGAGCTTTTCTTGGGAAAAGGATATGCCTTGTAATGCTTTGTTCCTTTACTGAAATTCACAGGGGATGTTGGCTGAGTGTTTTTCAAATTAAAAAGAGAAAACTGAGGAGGGCGAAGGCTAATTTCAAGTTCCATTGTCAAAGGAGGCAGACACACAGATAAGTGAGAATAAAAACTGCCTATGACAATCAGCTCAACAACACATCTTCCTTTGTAAGACAAGACAAAATAACAAGCCATTTCACAGTTAAGTGATAGGCCTTGTCACTCTTCAGCAGTTTGTTGAGTTTTAACCCTTTCACTATGGTGTTCTCTCCATTACAGAGAAAGGCAGATGGGAGCCTCTTCCAACGAAAGACTACAGCTTCTGTCCTTCAGAAGAAAATAGTGATGGCTTAATTATTCACAAGTGATCTTAGTTATTCATAGGTGATCTTAATTCTTTTACTAATGCCTCTCAGGTCTCAGGCTGGAAAGTGAGAACCTGGGGTGACATTGTGAGGGCAATGACCCTAAGGCAAGACGCTTTACAGCAGCTATGCCTGCATAAGGGCTACTAGGGCCGCCTCTGCTGTGCTATAGCGTCAGCACTGAGAAAATGCCCGCTGTTTAGCCAGCTAGGGAAGGAGGCGTCCAAAGCTGGCTGAGACGTCTCATTCACCGGGGGAGTTAAGCGAAAACTCCACTCCTCCAAGCTCTTGCCGTAGGTGACAGCTGTCAGGTAGACCCACAGACATCCGGGGGCTTATTTGTCTCTATGTGATGCTGTGCTTCAGTGGTCACATTCCATGTCCATTCTCATGTTCTACTTCTGCACCAGGTTCCTATTTTCTTAGAAGAGATAATCAGTAAGAGTAATATAAATCTTAATGTCTTTGTTCTTTCTTAACAAGTATGGAGAAGTGCTAACGCATTAGGTTCCTTGCCTCATCCCGGCTCCTAGAAATTCCTGAGTCCATACCTGTATGATATCTGATGTACTTGACCCTATCACTGCTACGCCCCATCTACCTTTCCCCTAGTTGCTGACCACCAACCACCAATGCCACACCTACTTACCCTGCCCCCAGCTTTGCACTCAAAAAAAGTCAGAATGCGCAGACACGGTCGGGGCCACTGCCGGATCAGCGATCTGGCTGGCAGTGAACCCCCCCCCCACGCCACCCCGCCCAAACTTTCTATCTCTGTGTCTTATGTCTTTTATTTCTGGTTTCTTTTCTCCACACCAACAGAGAGGGGCTCACAGAACCCTGTGGGGCTGGACCCTATACCTCCTGACTTCACCCTCACCACATGCTGTCCCTCAAGAATCCGACTTACCCCTTACAAGCGGCGAACTGTTCTCAAAGCACACGAGGCTGGTTGCGCTTTGCTGAAAGCCCACGTACGCCAGCGGGACCCAAGGAACGCTAAAACTGTACGTCCCAGAACACTTAGCTTTCTTTTTAACTACTCTGCAGCCGCAAAAGGGAAATACCGGCTCAGGATCAGGGGTAGTTGTAGTTCTCTAATCCAAAGAAATCAGTATTCGGCAAAATACAGTTTTCAGGGGGATATCCCCCGGGACTCGGTTCCTGTAGGATGTGAGACAAAGAATAAATATCCCAGGATTGGGTACTGGTGGGAAAATTTCTTGGAAGGGCAGCATTGGCTACCAGTTTTGTGCTCAACGTCTCAGCACTAGGGTGAAAGTGGAGCCGCAAGCTCCCTTCGGAGAGTTTAGGATCCATCTCTAAGACTCCCGAGACAAGGTTCGCAATTAATTATGACGTCACAACCAATCGTCAGCCCGAATGCGTGACGCTCTAGCCGGCTCTAGCTCGCCGCTCTAGCCCACGGAGTTGGCTCGCTCCTCTCGCCGGCCCCAGGAAAGGGTTGCAAGTCCTTTACTACCCGACGCTAGCTGGTAAGCCATTCCGGGCCTTTCAGCTCCCTGGTCACAGAGGCTGGATGCGTGCGTGGGAGGAGAACTCGGGTTATATACTCCCAGGTACTGAGACAGAACAGTTATGACCCCTGTGTTGGGGGGATTCCTCTCTTTTTGTTAATGTAACTTCTAACTCCCTCTTCAGACCTGACCGCATGTGCGTCATGGACCTCGCCAGCACATGCTCCAGCTTTCAGTCGGACTTGGATTTCTGTTCAGAGTGCGGCTCGGTCCTGCCTCTGCCAGGGGCTCAGGATACGGTTACCTGTACTCGCTGTGGCTTCAACATCAGCGTTCGGGGTGAGAGGCTTGTACGCAGTGGTCCTGGCGGAGGGCCCAGGGTCGGAAACTTGGGGACCTCAAGATCGGTTGGGTTCCGGAGGGGACCCTAGAGCAGGAGATCAGGCAATTGTACATTTGGTCTCGAGATGAAAAATGAAGGAAAGGATATAGGGCTTCCTGGCCTAACCAGACAGGGGAAAGGGGAGGTTTCCGGTGTCAGCTCCCTCTAGTTGTCTCCATAACCAGTTCTTACTTGCCTGTGCAGACTTTGAAGGGAAGGTTGTGAAGACTTCAGTTGTGTTCCACCAGCTGGGGACAGTCATGCCTGTGTCGGTGGAGGAAGGGCCTGAGTTCCAGGGACCTGTGGTAAGTTAATGAGCTCAGGGACTGGCTCCATAAGGTGAGTAGAAAAGAAACGAATGATTGCAGAGATCTGGAGACTTGTGTGCCCAAGTCCAAGAGGGAAAAGAGATGTAAAGCATCCATGTTTGAGAGGACTGATCGCCTGATTCCTGTGGGAAGTGAGGGGATATGACCAGGCCTCCCTAACCCACCAATTTCTTCCCAGGTTGACAGGCGCTGCTCTCGATGTGGCCATGAAGGAATGGCATACCACACCAGACAGATGCGTTCAGCAGATGAAGGACAAACTGTCTTCTACACCTGTACCAACTGCAAGTGGGCATTCCTTCCCCTCCCTCTGCTCAGTCTGTTTGCTAACTAAACAAATCCAGTGATTCTGTTGTTGTTCTAAACCACCATTTCCTTTTGTCCCATTTCTGTGCAGTTCTGGTAATAGGGACATTTGTGGTTGTTTTTTTATTTTTTAAATTACACTTTTTTAACTTTTTTTTCTTTTTTTAGTAGAGATGGGGTTGGTTCTCTGTGTTTCCCAGGCTGGTCTTGAACTCCTGAGCTCAAGCGATCCACCCACCTCAGCCTCCCAAAGGGCTGGGATTACAGGCATGAGCTACCCTGCCTGACCTACTTTTAGGATAGATAAAAGGAAATGAAAAAACAAACAAAAAAAACCATAAGAAGCAGGTATTGTTTAGTGGTCAGCATCTTATACTGCTGTCTTCAACTGCAGTCAAGGTAGCTTTACATTGGAGAGAATTGGTCACGCATGATTTAGGGAACATGAGCTTTCTGAATTATTATAAGACATCATCTTTGTCTTTGGTGTCCTTCAGTCACTATAGTATATAAAAATGTGATTTTTTTAAAAATTATGTTTGGGATTTGTTGCACTTTCTGAAACTGAGTGATTTTTTTTTTTTGGTCAGCCTTGGAAAATTATCAGCTATCATCTCATTTAATATTGCCTTTCCCCCATGTTCTTAGTCCTCACATTCTGGACCTCTAATTAGTTACTAGAAGAGAGGTGTCTCTTTTGTCCTCCATTTCTCTCACCCTCTTTTCATATTTTCAATCGCTTTTCTCTTTATGCCACCTTCTGGGTAATTTCTTCAAGTCCCTCTTCCATGTCACTAATTCTGTCTTCAGTTCATTTTAAATATTATTTATTATTGCTATTACTTTGAAATCTAATTACTTTTCAAATCTCCTCAATTTTTAAATCTCAGTTCCTTAATCATATTTTAAATTGTTCATTATTCTTTATATATTTAAAATATTAATTATGGTTGTTATATTCTATGTCTCATAATTCTGATATCCATGGATTTTGTCTTCTGATGCTGCTGTCTTTTGTTTCTGCTCTCTCATGGTGCCTTTTTTCTGTTTTGTGATTTTGTCTATAAATTTGAGTTTTTTTAGAACTTAAACTGTAGGAATTTTTTGAGACCTTGAGTGAGTGTTTTGCGTTTCTTTTCCCTGAAGCACTAACAAGCTGGAATTACTTTAAATAAATTCCTGGTTTCATGTTTTTTGGAGCAGACAGATAGTATGAATTTGAGCTGCAAATCCACGTAAGGGTTAGCTTATAGTTAGAAATTCTCAGGAGAGAGTTTTCTCTCCTTCTGCCTACTGAGACAAATTCCCCTTCTATAGAGTTGAATTTTTTCTTTTCTTGTTCACTTTTACAAAAAAGGGCAGCTCTTTGCAGTTCCCAAATTTATGCAGGGAATCTCCTATCAGACCTTTTACATTTTGTCCCTCATTTCCTATGCTTTCTGTGACCGTCATAACAGTATTAAGGGCACCATAATGTCACATTTCATTGGGACTTCAGTTTTCACTGTCTGGATTTCTGGTTTTGCGTAACTTTTACCAGTATGAAGTTTGCCTTTACTTTCTCACCATCTCATCAATGGATTAAAAATATTCACAGTCAGATATATCTTTTAAGAGTATTTTTTCCTATCGCTGGTTGTCATTTTACCAAAAAAAAAAAAAAAAAATCTTTTTTCCCCAGACTGTGGCTTGCCTATTTATTTTCTTAACGCTCTTTAAATGAGCAGAAGTTTTAAGTTTTTATGAGGTCCAGCTTATCCCTTTTTTCTTCTTTTACAGCTACTGCTTTTTGTGTCCTAAGAAACCTTTGCTTTGAGGTTATAATTCATTGGATATATTTTTAATCCCAGCATTTTTAGTTGTCTTGGAATTGGAATTGGAGGATTATTTAAGGGAGCTAGTCCTCAATGATGTCATAAATAAAAGTCCTTCCTTGATTATTTAATTGCATATCTTATACTACTAGAAACTCTTCTTTGGGTGAATATAACAAGTCCTTTCTTTCCTTATAGGTTCCAGGAGAAGGAAGACTCTTGACCTTTTTTCTGGACAACTCAACAGTCCCTCCCTCCTTTTGGAAAGTGGAGAATGCTGGGTTCTTCAATGCCTTATCCATCCCGTCTGGTTGCAATGTTTTGCTCCTAGAAGAGAACAGATCATCATGTGGGGATTATCATTGTTCCCAGAGTACTCTTACCTTTAGTTGAATTTCCTTATTAAAGTTATATTTTTCCATAAGACCCTGACATAGGTATGTTACTTATAATCTACCTTATTTCAAAAGGAATTTAAATGAGTGTACAGAGATATACGAAAACGAAAAGGGGGAAAAATAAGGACAAAAAAGTAGAGTCAGAAATGAGGCTAATGTAAACAAAAAGCAATTGTAAGTATTGCCACTCTATTTAAATCTATTTGGGGGCCGGGCGCGGTGGCTCACGCCTATAATCCCAGCACTTTGGGAGGCCGAGGCAGGTGGATCATGGGGTCAAGAGATCGAGACCATCCTGGTCAACATGGTGAAACCCCATCTCTACTAAAGATACAAAAAATTAGCTGGGCATGGTAGCGCGTGCCTGTAATCCCAGCTACTCAGGAGGCTGAGGCAGGAGAATTGCCTAAACCCAGGAGGCGGAGGTTGCAGTGAGCCGAGATCGCGCCATTACACTCCAGCCTGGGTAACAAGAGCGAAACTCCGTCTCAAAAAAAAAAAATCTATTTGGTTCCTGAATTTAGGGTAAGAAAAACTAGGAATTTGGATAGTGAGACATTTCACAGAAATTCTAACCAGATCTCTTCAGCATATAAATTTGGACAACAAAAAAATCTATGTAATACCACTAAGTGATCAATACAGGTGGATATTTTATTACTACTGAGATAAATACAATATAAGTTGACTCTTGAACAACACGGGTTTGCACTGCTTGAGTCTACGTATGTGGATTTTCTTCCACCTCTGATACCCATAAGATAGCAGCACATTTAAGCCCTCCTTTTCCTCCTCCTCATCCTACTTGACGTGAAAATGTGATCCACTTCTACTTAGTGAATAGTAAATATATTTTCTCTTATGATTTTCTTAATGTTTTCTCTAGTTTACTTGGCTGTAAGATAGCAGTATATAATGCTATACAAAACGTGTTAGCCAACTGTTTGTTATTGGTAAGGCATCCAGTCAACAGTAGTTAAGTTTTGGGGAGTCAAAGTTATATATGGATTTTCAGCCGTTCAAACGGTGAGCACCCCTTATCCCCATATTGTTCAAGGATCAACTGTATATTATAATAGATTCTTGTAAGATAGAAAAAAGTGAAGTCACAAGGAATTCTACTCCACAGAGATAAACAAATTATACCATGTATCTGTGCTTGTGTATATATATGTGGCTCTATATATGTGTGGTGCTATATATGTATTTGGTTTTTCTTAACGGACTATACTAGGTATGCTGAACTGTCTTGCTGTTTTCTGTTTGGACCAAAAACTTTCAAGGGGAAAAAATACATACTGAGATTCTGCATTCTTGGGCTTAAATGGCGATCAAAGGGTTACAGTAATAATTATCACATAATTGTATGGCCCTTTATATATATTCAAAGCTCTCAAACAGCTATCTTGTTTGACAGCAACCTGGAGAATGGGTAGGGCAGTCTTTCCCACTGTACATTTGAACTGTTGCAGCAGTTGACTTTCCTGACCCACTCCTGAAATCTGAAACAAACCTATTCATGTTTCTACCCTACTTTAAGCCTTTCTCTGGCCCATAACACTGACTGGATTAAGCCCAAGTTTCTTAGGAAAGCATTCAGGTCCTTGCATATAACCACTACCTACCTGTCAAGCCTCATCTGGCAGTCCCTCAGATCCAAGCAGTACAAAACTCCATTTCCTGTAGTGCACACATCTACAACTTTGTAAGCTGCTCTCTAAAACCTACTTGTCTGCCTTCCTGGTTCTTGTTTTACCACTTTCTTTTGCCCTCTTAAGAAACGTGCATATATCTATAAAACGGCCTATACTGTAATTTATGACCATTTCTCTACTTCATCCTACTCATCACCCCAGAGAGAATGAGTATGTTGGCAGTAACTAAATTCAGATTTACAGATCAGACTTGGCATTTGTTAATGCCCCAAAACTTCATATTTTTGTCAGTTTTCAGCTTGCCTATCTTTCCTACTAGAGTGGGAGCTAAAAGTCAAGGTCTGAGTGTCTTACGCGCCTCCATCTGGCGTAGCACAGTGACTGGAAAAAAAAAAAAAACCACCCATGTTGAACGTGCACTAAACTGCCCTGCTCAAACACCTACAGGCACAAGGCGAGAGCTAGGACCCACATCGCTTGAGTCTTAAGTGTGTTTCCAACTGCTCCCAAGTTCCTTTTTCATTAGAGTAACGCAGACGAAACAAGGAAAGGGAAATAGGCCACGATAGGGTCTATATTTCTCCTCAAGTTTCCTCGCCCGTCCACTCACCCAGACAGGGTAAATGGACTGCGGCAGGACTCAGCCTGGTGCACACACCTCGCCCTCGTCACACCCACGATGCGGCTTCTTGCCCGGCTGTACCCATCTGGGCGCCTCTCCTGCTTCCTCCAGGCTGTGCAAGCGCGAGCTGCCCTTGACTCTCGCCCCGCCTCCCACACCGGCAGTGATACCCATTCCGCCAAATTTGTTTCTCTTTCTTGCAGCGCCTGCGCGCTGTCATGTTACGGCGGAACTAATCCAGCGACGCCTGCGCTTTGACGCATTTGGTGCCGGGGAAGGGAAAAAGGAGGACTGCAGAATGCGTCACACCCGGAAGCAGAGAGCCGGAAGTGGAGTTGGCCAGGTTATCCCGAGGGGTGGAGAAGCGGAGGCCCAAGAGGAGGGGGAGAAAAGAAGGTGGAGGATCCTGGCTACCACTCTGAATCCGATACCGCTTCTCTTAGACCTCAGAAACAGAAAAAGGGAAGGGTGTCTCATCCCCCTTCGTCCTCTCGTCCCTCTCCTGAGCCTTAGCCATGGCCGAGGCAGGGGCTGGACTGAGCGAGACCGTCACTGAGACAACGGTTACCGTGACAACCGAGCCCGTGAGAAAGGCGGGGGGCGGTGCTGTTTAGGGGTCTGGGAGATACTGGGAGGGAGGGGACAGGGCTGAGAAGAGTTGCTGGAGGAGCTGGGCCTGGGGATATGGGTGGTGTGGGGTTGGATATCTGTGGCTGGTCGAATCGGAAGGTATTAGAGCTATTTGGAGTGGCAGAGATGGTGCAGGAGGCTGATCAAGAGACATGTAATAGGGAGGTACAGTTAGGATATGGATGTATGCTGCTTGGGTTATGTGTATAAGTAATGAACGAATGGGAAATTGAGGATTAAGGAGCCCCGAAGATGTTGGGAGGAAATCAAAGGTTGTGTAAGATAGCATGGTTGGAGGCCAACTTATCAATATTATCAATACTTATCATAAATATTTGTTGAATGGATGAATGTAAAAGGAAGTGACAGGAATGAGGAAACCAGAAAAGGAGATGAAAACAGGCATTTTGAGAAATCAGAGAGCAAAGATGTAAATGGAGAAACAAGAAGTATTTTTCCAAAAACATGTTAAGTTGCCTTCAAAGGGAGAAGGTTGCATTGGGCTTAATACTCTTGGATTAAAGGGAGTTTAGTAATTAATAGATTAGTAATACTCGCTGCTAGAGATGCCAGGATGCAAGGGAATAGGTGGATAAGAGGTAGAGAGGGCTGGAGCTTGAGAATGAGAGTTTTGTTTCTTTTTTTAAATGGGAAAAAGAATAGGGCATCTGGAAAAAGGAAAGGAAATCAAAGAGTAGGTGCTGGGGACTGAAAAATAATTTTCATATATTCATACTACCAAGGATGATTTGGGGAGGAAGACAGAGAAACAGCAAGGACTATATTTTCCTTCGAAGAGTTGCTGGGACCTTCCCTAGGTTAGCAATTGAATCCTCTTATACTGGTGGTATAAGAACAGGAAATAATACTTATTCCTCAAGGCACTCCCTGAGGTCAAAGACCTCTTTTATCTTGTCTCAGCTCCTCTGGTGCTATGTCTATGGTACTGATTGAACTAAAGAAGAAAAGAGAAAAGGTTCTCTGGGAGGGAGTGGGAAAGGTCACTAGGAAGGAACTAGATAGGTATGCCCATCCTTAACCTTCTAGGAGAACCGGAGCCTTACCATCAAACTTCGGAAACGGAAGCCAGAGAAAAAGGTGGAATGGACAAGTGACACTGTGGACAATGAACACATGGGCCGCCGCTCATCAAAATGTGAGTAATTGTTGGCCCACAGTAGCCCTGGAGTTCTGGCTCCCTTCAGCATATCTTGTATGTACTCATATCCACTGGCTTTCCAGGAGCCCCCAGATGCTTGTAATTCTGTCACTTTTTTGGTGGTTCTCTGGTATCAGGGAAAGAGGTTAAGGGTTGAGGGAAAGAGGTAGGGAAGGGCTAGAATTGGAATTGCCTAGGTCTGCCGGCAAGAAGTATCAGAGGTGGCAGAAGTGGGGCTTTGATTTCTTGGTTCTGTAAGAGGACAAGGGGGCTGGGGCCTGAGTTCCAAGGGGTGGGCCTGGGGGAGCTGGATCCTGGAAGGTAGGAGGAAATAGAAATTTTCACTGAGATTGAGTGCAAATGGAACTGATTGTACATCTTACCCTTCCTCTTTAACTGGGCTCCTCCCTCTAAATCCAGGCTGCTGTATTTATGAGAAACCTCGGGCCTTTGGTGAGAGCTCTACGGAAAGTGATGAGGAGGAAGAAGAGGGCTGTGGTCATACACACTGTGTACGTGGCCACCGCAAAGGACGGCGTCGTGCATCCCTGGGACCGACCACCCCTCCCCAGCCTCCTGACCCTTCCCAGCCCCCACCAGGGCCAATGCAGCACTAAATTCCTCTCTCCCCCACCATTCCTGTGTCTGTCTGGCCCTGAATGTATCCATGTGGCTACTTCTCCAGCCCCTTCCTTCCCTCTCTTCTGCCTGATAGAGGGAAGAGGAAGAGAAGAGTGGACAGAGATCCTGGAATTCTGACTTGCTGCTATTCCAGAACCCAGGCTCCTGGGTTCCCCTAGTCCTCATTTTTCCTCCCAATACTCACCCTCTCTCTCGAGGGATCTAGGCACCCTGGTCCCAGTCTCTTCCTTTTGTTCTCACTGCCAAACTGCCTGTCCTGGGATCTAGTTATCCTGGCCCTGCACTCTCAACTTGAGTAGTGAACACTTAAATTGGGTTTTCAACAATCCCAGCTTTCACTGCCAGGGTCCCAGTCAGATTCCAGGAATTCGCACTCTAGCTATGCTTGCTAATCCTGGTTTAGAGCTATCCCACTAAAAGAGTTAATCCAATTCTTAGTTCTTGCCTGTGAGATATGAGGTCTTACAGGAGACCTCAGGGCTCCCAGCCCTTTTCCTTTTGCTAACCCTCCTCATTGCCCTCAAGAGGAGTTAGAAGAGAGGTCCTTGCCATTCTCACCTCTAATGGAAAATGGAACGAGAAATAATCATATCCTTTCTTCCCACCCTTCTATGATTTAGGATTTCTGACAAAGCTGGCTTGAGATTGATCACTTGGAGCCAACTATCTACTCAGCCTTTTGTTTTTCACCTTCAGAGACAAATCCAATATAGTCCCAGGGACCTGGGGGGAAAGGGAGGGAGCAAAGAGATGGGGGTATATCCCCTATACTACACTCTTACCTCTTACTTCCTAGGCTTTGATTTCTCTACCAGTCCAGATGTTCAGTTCTCTTGGCCCTCCATACCCCTTACTAGGATCTGGTTTTCATTTTCCAGTCCTTGCCATACACAATTGCAGAGATCAGTCAAATCCATACCACCACTGAGATCTCATTTATTGCCACAGATGCACAAAATAAATAACCCCAAATCACAAAATGTGTTAAATATGGGCCCATTTATACATATGGGGAAGGGCGTGAGACTATACACAAGGATGAGTTTGGGGATGTCTGAAGTATTCCCAGGTTGAGGAGGGGAGAAGGGAAGTAGCACCATTGGTTTCTTTCTGTAAGTATGTGCGCAGAGGAGTTTCAGGAAAGTTCTTATGGAAAAAAGGCTGTGAGCATAGAAAGCAGTCATAAGAGGTTGGGAAACTAGCTTTCCCTCCCCACCCCCTGATCCCCCAAAAGGGTTATAAAGCTTCCTAGAGGGTCACAGGGCCCAGACCAGGGTCAAGCCTCTTGTTTTAGGAGAAACCTCAGTGGACAGGCAGGGTAGCCCAGTCCTTAGATCTGTGGGGAAGGCCCTGAGTCCTTCTTTGGAGCTAAGAGAGGCAAGAGTGGGAGTTAAGTATTTGACTAGCAGAGCCTCTGTATAGGAAACGCAGTCACTTTACCAATACTGCTGGGGAGGGCCTGTTCCTACTGCAGGCCTAGAATAGTATAGAAAGGGGAAGTCAGGAAGTAAGTACTGTAGTAGCTGTAGGGGAGAGAAGATCCTGAGAGCCAGGGAGCAGGAATGGATTTGGTTTTGAGCAGGGATGTGAAAACTTGGAGGCCAGCTGTCTTATTATTTTAGGGGAAAAAAAATGTGGGTTGGTATTAATACTCCTACAATGGGCGTGTGAATGAGCTCCCTGAAATGAGAAGGGAATTCCACGCCCAAAAAGAAGCAGCTGCAGGGCCAGTGGCCGGGCCGGACTTATAGCTGGAGACGAGACTCAACTCTCCGCTGGTACAATGCGGAGTGGGGCACGAGGGTCACGGATGCAGAACAGCGGGAAGATGCGCTCCCCCAAGGGACCCGGCGCCTGGAAAGCGAAAAGCAGGTCCAGTGAGCGGCCATCGTAGAAGGCCACGCGGCCCCGCTCCCAGTCCAAGTCCACGCGAATGCGCCGCGGCGGGGGCTCGGCGCCGCCCAGCAGGGTAGGCTCGGGTGCCGTGAGGGCCCACAGGCGGCCGCCGCGGCCCTCCACGGCCCACACGGCCCCCGCAGGGCACAGCCTCACGCGGCCCTTGCGTTGCACGGATTCCCCGGCGGCGCCCACAGCATAGTGGCTCTCCCCGTCATCCTCATCCTCCCCAGAAGAGTCTCTGCAGAAGGCGGCGTCCCCAGTCTCCACTTCCCAGCAGTGGCGGCCGGCCCCGAAGCCCTGCGCGCCCAGCACAGCCGGGAGCTGATCGAAGCGCGTGGGGGCGTCAGGGGGCGAGGGTGTCCCTGGTGGAGCCAGTTGGACGCTGCGGCGGTCGGCGGAGATGAGTAAGCGACGGTGTGCAGTTCCAGGGTCCAGGGTCAGGTCGGCTGAAGAGGGGGAGGCAGGGAGAGGACCTCATGAGAGAGTTTTCTAAATCACAGATGGGGAAGGGCAGAGAATAGTCGACGGAGAGCATGTAAAAGACTGAGTGCTAGTGACCCCACAACAGCTCAAAAGGACCGAAAAGAAGGAAGGCATATGACGAGCAAGCTTGCTCTGATGCACCACTTCTGTAGAACTGAACTTGGGGAAGGATCATACCGGCCCAGGCCCGGGGAGCACATCAGGAAAATCAAAGGAGAGGCTGTGGGGTTGAGGGAGGAAGAGTGAGGCTGATCTGACTTCGGGGGAGGAGTAAGGACTGATACCTCAATCTGCAGCATCTGGGGTGGAGAATGGGAGCTGGGTCAGCAAAATGGGGATGGCTCATCTAAAGAGAAAGGCATACTGATACTGGAACCTCAAGTGACAGGGAGGGGCACAGGGAGGAATCCAAGGTATCCTGAGAAACCAGACCACCCACCCACAGGAATAGGTGGGGGTGGACAGGCCTATTTCTATAGAGGGTGTGGGGAAGAGGTGGAGAGCAAGTAGTGATAGCCAGAGACCAGAAAGAAAGAACCATTGACCTTGTATGTATGGGGTGCTTTGAAGAAAGATTTCTGAATTAAGGGTACCAGAAGCAATCTGGACTGGGTGAGATGATGGATGACCAAGAGGGTGAACCATCTTCTCTAGGCGGTTTAAAGAAGGGTAGAGGGCACCCTTGTTCTTGGGAGTGAGTGAGGAAGGAAGGGTCAAAGAGATGCTGGGGTCCCCTTCCAGAGAGGAGTGATGAGAGGTGGTGGAAGCAGAGATTTCCTGGGAGGCACCTAACCTTCAGGGAGCTGTTGTTTGACTGTATGAAAAAGGAAGAGGGAAAATGGTTGGAATATGACGAATCGAGGATGGACATTGTTATAGGCTGAATTGTGCCCTCCCCCCACCCCAACCCCCCCACTCACACACACGCACACAAAGATAGGTTGAAGTCCTACAAACTTCCGAATGTGACCTTGTTTAGAAACAGGATAGGATCTTTATAGAGATCATCAAGTTAAAATGAGGGTCATTAGCATGGCCCCTAATCCAGATTGCTGACTTACAAAAAGAGAAAATTTGGGCACAGAGACAAATGCATGCAAAAGAAAATGTGCAGACCTCTCACCCAAAGCAAGTGAGGCTACCTTACCTTTCAGGAGACAGGCAGGGAACAGATTCTGTCTCATGGCCTTCAGAAGGAAGCAACACTACCGACACCTTGATTTCAGACTTCTACCTCCTGAACTCTGAGGTAAACTCTGAGGTCAGTGGTTTAAGCCCCCTGTTTTATAGACTTCATTACAGCAGTGCAGGAAACTAATGCAGACATCAAAAAGGACCTGATCTTTTTTAGGGCTAAAAGGGAGAAAATCTAACACAGATTCTCATTCAATTCCCTTCCCTCCCTTCTTCCCTCCTTACCTGTCAGTCTATGAAGCATGTTTTTGACCACTGGGTAATCTTCAGGGAGATCAGCCTCTGGATTAGGTGACTTGGGTGCTGAGACTTCAAATCTAGACAGATGAGGGGAAGGGTCAGCAAATCAGCCCTCTGATGCTAATGCCCCCCACACATACTTCACTCGAATCTCTGGAGGGAGAAGGGATGAGGCTATGCCCCCAGAAAACCTGCCTATTAATGGGAACAAAGATGTGGGCCCAGTGGGAACATGATGGCTATGGTAGCTGCTAGTGAAAAGGAAAGGACAGTAAAAGCAGAACTCACCGTCTCCATGTCTTCCTCATATCCTAGGATGGACAGAAACAAACATGGATGTGAGCTCTGGGCTTCATTCTGTGGGCATCCTTCCCTATCTTCCCCCCTGCCCAGGTGAGCTCTGAGTTGGCAGTGTCCCACCTTACCTTTCAGGCTGATCTCACCTCCTTAACCCCCGTGCTCCTTTACCTCTCATTCTCCTACTTCACCTTTCATGATCCCTCCTTCCTCTCACCCTGTCACTTTTTCCTCATCTTCCTAACTCCATCCCCACTGTCCTCCCATCTCCACTCCCCAAGCGTTCTCAATTCTCCTTTCCCAGCCTCATCCATGCCTGTTTCTTGTCCCCAGAGCCCTTGCCTTCCTCTGCTGCCTCCTCAGTCCCATTCTCTGTCTCTTTCAGTGCCTCCATCCTTATCTGTCTTCCCCAGTGCCTCTCAGAAAAACATCTGTCCCTTCCACCCTCCATCACACAGACCAAATACACACCCAGAGCCCTTGGGCTAAGAGTTGGTATATAAAAGCCTTACAATAAAGCTGTTTCCCCTCTTACAGTAAAAGCCCAGTGGCATTTATTGGGCCCTTTGCTTTGTGTCTCTGGACCCTGGCCAAGGGAGGCAGCTGGGTTTGAGTGTGTCCCTAAAAGCCCAGCAGATCCGCAGAGTACTATGGGAGCCAAGAGAGGGCGCTGGATGCTCCCCTCCAAATACTGGGATGCCGACCCCTCCACTTCACTGTCCAGTGCTGACCCCTCCACTTCACTGTCCAGTGCTGATGGCTGGAGTAGGCCGGTAAGGTAGAGAGGGGGAGAGAGAAACAATTTGCCTAATTGTGCCAATTACACTCAGACTAATTAGGTCTATGAAGACTTCAAAGGCCAGAAGCAAGACCCAAGACCAGCTTGGCTGCTGGGGAGAAGCCAGTCAGGAATCTCAGACGCCCAGGGGTCCGGCAAGGGAATGGGATTGATGGTGGCCAAGAAGCCCGGGCGAGGGAGAGGCGCGGGGTTAGGTGGGTGTTAAGACTGAGATGTGGAGAGGAGCCAGAGGCCACAAGGACGGTTCTCCCGCACCTCGCCTCCACCCGTCCCCGCTCCCGCCCGGGGCCCTGGGAGGAGCCGAAATAACAATAACAAACAACTCACAGCTTAGCTTGAGCCAGAGTCCGGGACCAACCCCCACGACGCTTTAGGGGCGTTTGCATCTGCGCTCCCCTCCCCACTTCTTCCACCCTCCGATCACTCTCCTCCTCTCCAGCTTTTTCTCCGCCACCCACCAACCGGCCAAACCTCCTACTCCCCCTCCTCTAAGCAGATTCTGCCCTCGCCCACCATCCTCCTAGAACCCCGCTCGCCCTCGCCTGGGTCGGCTCCCACTTTGCGCCCACCGCTCCCTTCCCTCCGCCAGCTCTCCTCCTCCCGGGCGCCTGCAGCGGCCCTGTCAAAACTCCTGCAGTTCCCGCGCTCTTCGCGGCAGCTCCAGGGCTCTCCGCGTTCTATCCAGTACCCCTTCTCTGCCACCCCAATCTCTTCTCCCCAGCTACTCTCACAAGGCTCAGGCATCCGTCCAGCCTCCTCCCCTGTGAACCAAGTGTCAACTCCTCTTTCGTCCTTCCCTGCGCCTCGCACCTTAAGGAGCCAGGGTCAGCCCTCGCCCCCTCATCCTTTGCTTTTCTCTCCCCACCCCATCCTTTGCCTAAACTTCCACAGGGGCTCCGCCTCCGGAGGTGCCATTCCCGGCTTCCCCGGGGAACCCAGGAACCTCCCCCTTACACCAACAACTCCTCACTCGCAACGCGCGCCCAGCCTCACCTCTCCGTGCTGGTCCAGAGAGCCCATGGTGGGGATGCGCCCCCCTCGGCGTCTCCCAGCGAGGGCCCCAGGCTCAGCCAGCTTCTGTCGCAGCTCGCGGCTGATCCGCACCTCCACCGCCAGCCGCACATTAGACCTCAGGCTGCGGCGGGGACACGGCAGGCCGCAGCAGGGACAGGCGGTGGGGGAAGCCTCGGTGCCAGTCGCCGGCGGGGTCCCCCAGCGACGGGCCAGACACGCGCGGCAGAAGCTGTGCTCGCACGCCAGCAGCACCGGGTCCTCGAAGGGGCCCCCGCACAGAGGACACGTCGCCAGCTGCTCCAGACGCTCCACCAGCCCCGGGCCCAGCTCGGGCGCATCCATGGAAAGCCGGGATCTGGACGCCGCCCTTTCCGCGACCACCGCGACCGCCTTCCAGCGCGCAGATGGCGGGCCGCCCCTGCTGCTTGCTGTGTAGATGCCCTTTTCTCCGACTCCCGCATTAACTTTTGCCGCTTTCTGCCCCTCTCCTGGGATTGCCTCTCTCTTCAACCAGTCTCAGTCTCGGCCAATCTCTCCGCCACATCAGGCTTTATAGGGAGGGAGGAGGCTCCCGCGGGAGGTAAACACTAGGTCTTGCGCAACGCCTCATCTGGTTCTCCAGCTTCCCGAGTAAGGTTTGAGGGAGGAGGGAGGGGAGAATAGTACACCTGGGTCCCCGAGCCTAGGAGGCTGCCACTAGAGGGCGCTCTGGGGACGGGGTAGCCCTGTAGGGGGAGGGTAGCCCCCTGTGACCCCCCCCAGCTCCAGTTTTACGTTATGCATGTGGTGCTCACATGGGCCGGGTGCCCAGGCTCGCTCTTGGCATGTGCGCCCACATTGCCAAGGTGTGAGTCATTCCAGGTGGCTGGCACACCTACCTCTGGGGGCTGGGGGCCGGAAGCACAGATCCTGGTTTGTGTGGCTTTGGCAAGCCTCTGAGTGTTGATGTGTGGTTGTCATTCTCTCTCGCCTTTCCGTCTTCCTTCCTTACCTATTAAGGGCTTAAGGGCACTCTGAAGCTCTAGGGTAAGGGGTGGAGAGCAGGCCCCACACTCGGCCTCGGAGTCAGAGCAGAGCTCTCTCTGCCCTTCGTCTGGCCAGCTCCCAGGGCCTCTCCTTACTTTCATCCTGGGTCTCTCTTTCTGATCCTTTCTATTTTTCCCTGTGTGTGTTTTTATTTTCATTTTTATCTTTCCCCGCTTCTTTGGAATGTACCCAGTATTCTCTATTTCCATTCTGGTAGTTCACTGAGGTTCAGGGAGCTGGAATAGCCGAAGTCACATAGCAAGGGAATGACCAGAAGTGGAGCCTACCCTGGTCTTCTTCTGACTTGTGCTCTTGCTGTGACTCAACCCTGCCTTTTTCTCTGACAGATCTCTGGGACTTCTTCCTGGTTCCTGATTTTTTTCTGATGTTCCTTTGTGCCCTCATTCCTCACTTCCATCTCTCTCTTTTTCTCCTTACCTGCTCCTCTCCCCACCTATCCTCTTCCTCTCTGCTCCCACCTCTTCCTAGCTTCTCTACCCTTTCAATCCAGGTCTAGCTGACTGGATATTCATGGGGTTTGTGCATAAGTAAACATCCAGATGCCTACAACTAGGATCACCCACAGTTATATAACATGTGTCTGCGTCCATCAATGTCCAAATGCCCTAATGTGCGTCAACCTGCAGATGAAAGCACTCATGTAATACAAACACCACAGATATATATCCTGTGTATGAATAGCCTCATACACATCATCTATCGCTGGGATAAATGTCCAGTGTTATTTAGGAACAGATGGATATGCTCAAAGAAAACAGGCAAAGAGGCAGATACTCTATCATTAGTTTTGTTATTAATAAGAACAACAGTGTAACAGCAGTAAGTCTTTATGGAGCAGCAGGACTTCATTAGACACCCCTCCAGGCACCCTTCTTCTTCTTCCCTTATACTTATCAGGGAGACACTCAAATATGACACCCTGTTAAACAAACCTGCACAGACAAACACACGTACATTCATCTTGGAACAGCCCTTCCAGCTCAGTGCTCATAAAACACACAGATACCCAAGCATAAGACTACAGTTATGACTGAAATCTATTTTGTAAGAGGAATAAGGATCCCCCAAAGTTGTCTGCGTCCTAATTCCTGGAACCTGTGAATATGTTACCTTACTTGGAAAAGGAGAATTAAGCACGCAGGTGGTATTAAGATTGCTAATCAGCTGAGTTTAGAGTAAGGAGTTTATTCCAGATTATCCACATGGGTCCAATGTAATAACAACTGTCCTTAAAAGTGCAGAACCGAGGCGGGTGAGGAGGACCAGAGAGATAGCAGCTTGAGAAGTGATCCGCCTGGCTTTGGAAATGTGGCTGGAAGCCATAAGCTAAGGAAGTGGGGGGCCTCTGGAAGCTGCAAAAGATGGGGGAATGGAGTCTCCAGCAGACCATTCAGAAGGAACCAAGCACTGCTGCCACCTTAATTTTTGCCCAGTAAAACTTATTTCATACTCTGAACTACAGAATAATAAAGTGACAAATGTGTATTGTGTCAAGCCCCTAGTTTCTGATAATTTGTTGCAGTTGTTAGGAAACTAATTTGCAAGGTTGCCTTTCTCCTCATCTCTGGTTCTCTGTGTCTATTTGTCTATTTGCACTCTCTGTTTGTCGCACCTTCCAATTTGTCACATTTCTGGATTCTCTGCCTCTCTTGACCTTCTTGTCGGTCTCCTGTTATCTCTTTTCCTTTGGATTACTTCATTGCCCTTGCTTATCCGCGACTCCAAGGCCTCTCAGGACCTTTTTGGATCTGGGCTTGAAGTACTAGAGAAATGTCCCTGAGTCTCCTCAAGAACCTCAATTGTCACCAACCCAGGTGCCTTGCCATGACCCTCATGAGCTTTTCAGTGGTTAACAGCTTCATTTGCACATTAGAATCATCTGGGAAACTTTAAAATTCCTGATGCCCAAGTGACACCTCAGACCAATTAAACGGACACTCCGGGGATGGGTCCCAGATGTCAGGACTTTGAAAAGCTTTCCAGGTGGTTTCAGTGTTTAGCTAACAGGGAAACCATGGCCTTGAATGATGGCTGTCACTCCATTTTGCTCCTTATGCTCTGCTGCAGCTCCTTCTATTTGTTGTTCCCGGAGCATGCCGCTGCTGGCGCCTTTGCACTTGCCGCTCCTTCTACTTGGGCCTCTGTTCCTTCAGAGCTTCACGTGGCTTTCTCCATTTTCTCACTCATGTCTCAACCCAAAGGTAACATTTAGAGAGGACTTCTTTTACCACATGATTCTCAAGTGGTCTTTCTCAAAGGCATTCACTGTCTCTGTATCCAGATTTAGTATCTTCCTGGTATTTATTACTGTCTGCGATGATCTATTTATCGACTTTTCATCTGTCTCTATCCAACAGAACTAACCTTTATGTTTGCTGCTGCTTTCCCTGCACCTAGAACAGCACCTGGCACACAGTGAGTCTCAATAAACTTAGGCCCAGTTGTTGAATTGCTCATTACTGATTGGACAATGTGAGAGGGTCATTTGATTGACTCTGCTTAGACCTTCAGATCCTTCTCAATCAATAGTCGTGCCTCACTGACATATGCCAGGCACAGTGCTGGGAAACGCTCATGTGATATGAGACATATGGTACTCAGTCTGGCTAGGAAGCTCGTGACTAGTTGTCGTTTGCTTTCCGTAACCAGGTGATGAGGATTCCTGCTAACAAAGCATCAGCTCAGCCCTTTATGTCCTGGTTACAATGAGTTCATACCTAATGGTTCCAGGACGCCAGTAAGGGAAAAGGCATTTGGAGACAGACTCTGCCAGGGAACATCTCACTTCTCAATAACTTCTCCCTCCCTTTCCATAATCCCTAACAACTCTAAACTTGATCCCCTAATTACCTTCCAAAGAGAGAGGTGGAAGGGTGGGGGTGATTTTCTGTGTCGGCTTGGCTTTGCTTGCTCCAGTTGATCATGATGGGATCCTGTCTCTCTGCTAGGATCCACATCTTCCTTCCTTAATGTAGGTGCCTCCCCAGTAACTGTTCCCACCCCTTTCCAGCTCCTTCCAGGATTCCTACTTGTGGTGTTGCGGAGTGTGACAGCTTGATACCCATGCATGGCAGGAGTTAGAGGTGGGCGAGGTCTTGACCCATCCCTTTCTTTTCTTCTCTTCTTCTTTCTTCTCTCCTTTTATTTATCCTTCAGTGTATCTCCTCCATATTAGTAACATCCTCGTGCTTTTTAAAACCCTGCAAGTTTTTAGAATCTTTCAAGAGGGAGAGAGAAGTATGAAGAGGTGTTTGGGAAACTAATGAGAGGACAGTCATGGTCCCTGCCCTTAGGAAGTGTGATAAGGCAAGTAAAGTGTACCCATTCATCAACAAAATTTACCACTAATGAATTAGGGTATGTAATACGGCAGATATGGCAGATAAGGCGTATCCATCATCAACTTAAATCTGTCATTACCAAATTATAAAGGTGCAGTGAGGGGGGGAAGAGTGAGTGAGGATTCTCTTGATATATTGAAGGACAAGTGGGAATGATTTCAGGAAGTCTTCCAGGAGGCAGTGACCTATGAATGAAAGGAAGGTTGTGTTGAGTGGAAGAGAAGTGAAAAGGCCTGAGCAAAGAATGTGAAGCATCTCTGGGGAGAAAACTGGATTGGGAAAAGAAGGCCTTGGAGGTAAGAAATCCAAATGAAAGAGATCATAATTTTTTCTCAGTTCACATTCACTATGCTTCCCAAAGATTTTCTTCAATCTTGATTGTTTCTATAATGCCTCATTTTTTAAGGACTTGGATGTTTACAATGTGCTTTCACATAACTGGAAATTCTATCAGAGCAGAGCAGTTTTCCTATGCAACTGCTCCAAGGACACTGAGTAAAACTTGCCCTGATGGGGAAGGCAGTTTTAGGAGGAGTGGCTTGAGGCAGAGATAGAGGAAGAAGATCCAGCCAGATCAATCCAATTAATCCTGACACTCAAATACATGACTGTGATATAGAAATGTCACCTTCATAGTCCATTCTCTCATTTAACCCTGTAACAGCTGTGAGACCGAGTCCAGTCATGTTACAGTGAGCCCCCTGGGATTCTGGCAGGGTAAGGGATTTGACGAGGCTCAAACAGCATGGCAAGAGCCAGGATTGAAATTCAAACCGCCTGGCTCCAAAGTCTGTATTCTTTTCCTTAAATATTAATTTCTTTCTTTTGAGACTTACTTTCTCTTTTCTGTCCCTCCTGGAAGCCTCCTTCCTTTCTCTCCCTTTAAATCTCTGCTCAGGGCTAACAGTTTCTCTGAAATGTTGCCCATCCTTCAAGTTCATCCTAGCTGCTCACTTGTTCTCTTTCCTTCTAACAACCTGCCACTCCATGTCACTAATATTTCTATCTATCATTTAAATTCTCCCTTAAACATTCACTATTTGTTCTTCTCTGTTCAATTTTCTCAAGACCTTCTTGTTCACCAAGCCCTTAGCAGTTTCCTTTTAAGTGTTGTGCATTCACTCATCCATTCACTTAATTATTCAACAGCTATTTACTAAGCACCTACAATGTACCATGCATTGTTCTAGGGACAGTGGAGAGCAAACCAGCCATAGTCCCTTGTCCTCTGGAAATTTAGGTTCCATTGAAAAAGGCCAACAATAAGCAAGTAAATAAATTCACAAGGTAATTATAGATTGTGATCAGTGCTTTGAAGAACACAAAGTGATAATATAAAAGGAATTAACTGGAGGAGGTGTGTGCTACATTTAATAGGATGTTAGAAAAAGTTCCTCTGAGGAGGTGACTGATGAGAGGGAGTCGGCAGTGAGAAGAGTTGGGGGAGAGCCCTCTCACAGCAACAACAGCAGATGCAGCGCCTCTGCAGTGGGAAAGCTCTTGGAGACATATGAAGTGTGACGACAATGGCTTGATGTGAGATTGAAAAGGTACTAAGAGCCAAGCTGTGTAGGACCTTAGGGACCGGGATAAGGAGTTGTTCTAAGAGTAGAGGAATGCCACTGAGGAGCTTTAAGTGTGATGTTTACATGGTCCAATTGATTGATTGGTTGCTTTTAGAGATGGGATCTGCCTGTGTTGCCCAGGCTGGTCTCAAACTCCTGGCTTCAATCAATCCTCTCACCTTGGCCTCCCAACAAGCTGAGATTATAGGCATAAGCTACCACACTCAGCCTGATTTGTGTATTTTGTCCTAGTAGTCTTTTCTCTCAGTTTTCTTTTCTAATTAACATCCCCCTTTACATTATTCACATTCAAGATGATCATCGAATTTCCATGTCCACTTCCCCATCAGGGAGAATAATTTTCCAAACAAGTTATTTATTAACCCGTACAAGGATCTCTAGTAAGTCAACCAAATATAGCTAATTTGACTCTGCCTCTCACCTCTATTAAAGACTTCAGAGAATCATAGATTTGTAGAATGTTGGAGTTGAAAGGGACACTAACAATGTGTAGTCTAGCCCTTACAATATGGGTAAAAAAATTGATACCCAGAGAGATGATCTAGCTGGTGTGTAAGTAAGGAAAATTTTCTGATCCTCATTCCTCAAGAATGCAGAAGCAGGTTCCTTCCTGTCTTTTAGGCACCTATTTCAATTAAGAAAATATTAACTGAGCATGCATGATATGTCTAGAGTCAAAGCCCAGCTGTACAAGAAAGAGAGGTGACTGAGAAGTACATGCACAGCAATACTGGGGTGTAATGATGTTTAACAGACACTGCCCTCAGGCAGCTTTGAGTTTGTGGCCAGCAGAGATCCTAAACAATCACACAGTGAACCTGTGGAAGTACAAGAGCAGGAGAATTGTATCAGGTTAACCTCCGGGCAGGAAGGGGAAATCACTCTAGGTGTTTTAAGGAGCAAGGGACTCAATGCAGAGAACTAAAAGATAAGAAAATCATTGAAAGGACTGGAGGATTAGAAGTCAGGATATGGGTAGGGTGCGGTGGCTCATACCTGTAATCCCAGCACTTTGGGAGGCCGAGACGGGTGGATCATGAGGTCAGGAGATGGAGACCATCCTGGCCAACATGGTAAAACCCTGTCTCTACTAAAAATAAGGAAATTAGCTGGGCATGGTGACACACACCTGTAGTTCCAGCTACTCGAGAGGCTGAGGCAGGAGAATCACTTGAACCTGGGAGGTGGAGGTTGCAGTGAGCCAATATCATGCCACTGCACTCCAGCTTGGCGACAGAGGAGACCCTGTCTCAAAAAAAAAGAAGAAAGAAAAGAAGTCAGGACGTCCTAACTGGACTCTTGGCTTCAAGGTCAATCACCATAGGTCAGTAATGCTGCAGCTACTGCTGGCATAGCAGCCACTGGCCCAGCTGCCCGATGCACATCTAGTATCTATTGGGGCTCATCCACACTCTTCTATAGGAAAATGGCCTCTACCTCAGTTTTTCCTTTCAAATCTCATACACATATGTTTAGTTGGAAGGACTTAATTCATGTCCAGAATCCTAGCTCCAAAAATTCTGAAAAATAGAGTTTTTACTTTTCAATCCCTTCAATAGAAGGGAAATGAAGTCAATCCACACATGTAGGGTTGGCAGTTAAATACAGAACATCCAGTTAAATTTGAATGTCAGACAAACAATGAGTTTTTAATATAAATATCTCCCAAATATTGTATGGGGCATACTTACACTAAATAATTGTTTACTATTTATCTGAAATTAAGATTTAAATGGACATCCTGTACTTTTATTTGATAAATCTGACATCTTGACAAATATTTAGCACAGAGACTGAGAGCAGAAGTCCTTAATTTAAATGGGGGACACTGAGGAAGGCCCATCCTCTGGGGTGATATTTAAGGGGAAACCTGAGGGATGAATAAGAGATCATCATGCAAAGAGGGGAGACAAGGGCATTCCAGGCACAGGCAACAGCTTTGCATCAGCCTAGAGGCAAAAACAATTTGGGCTAATTTAAGCAAACTTGGCACATGATGAGTTGGGAGTAAAGATGGCACAAGATAATAATGAAGACTTAGGCAGAGACTAAAGCAAGTGGAATCTTAAGTTTCAGTAGTGAAATAAGCAAGAATGCAATGGGGGAGACCCAGGGCTACTACATGCGAACAGCATTCCCAGAGTTGTATAAGGCCGTCATCCCAAAGAGAGAAAACTATGCCAGTAATTTAGGTGAGAAAGGATGATGGCTTGAGTTAGTGGGCTCCAGTGGAGCTGAAAATGAGCAGTCCAGCCAGGCATGGTGGTCAGCAGAGAGGCCTATAATCCCAGTGCTTTGGGAAGCGAAGGTGGGTGAATAGCCTGAGGTCAGGAGTTTGAGACCAGCCTCACTAATATGCTGAAACCCTATCTCTACTAAAAATACAAAAATTAACTGGGCATGGTGGCATGCACCTGTAGTCGCAGCTACTCAGGAGGCTGAGGCAGAAAAATCGCTTAAACCCAGGAGGTGGAAGTTGCAGTGAGTCGAGATCGCACCACTGCGCTCCAGCCTGGGAGAGAGAGCGACACTCCATCTCAAAAAAAGAAAATGAAAATGAGCAGCCCAATTTAAAGTGCATTTTGTAGTTAGAATTGACAGAAATTTTGAAGTGGCCTTTGGGTGATGAGGGAGGGGAAAGTCCAAGACGAATTTCTAATTTTTGGAATGGACAACCGTGTAATTGCAAGTGCTGTTACAGAAATGGGTAACATGCTTAATGAGCTTTGGATGTTGAGATGGGATCACAAGAGACGGGGTAAGGACAGAGTGATGAGCTGTTTTGTTTCGGTTGGACAGCGGCTCACAATGACTGCATCTCCTCTCTGCAGAATGTCCCCTAACATGCACTGAGACCTGTTTGCTCTGTCCTTCTCTCCTTCCTCCCTGCCTTCCCCTTCATCATTGTCTCTTTCATATTCTCTGTCCTTTCTTTTGGCTTTATAGGCATTCTATTTCCTCGACAGAATTGGAGCTTCAGCCAGTGAGATGGATGGAGTGTAGGCAGCTAGAAACGGAAAGAATTCCTGTGCTTCTGTGATCCACGGTCTCCCAGTGGCCTTTAAGCCACTTAACCTCTGTTGTCCAGACCCCAGGAAGAGGTGAGGCTGGAAGAGGGAAAAGAACTTGGACCGAAGCAGCAGGGAAAGCCCTGGAGGAAGGAGCCAGCATCACCCCCCAGCAAATGGGCAAACCCTTAGTACAAACTCCTCATTTTAAATGGAAAAAAACTGAAGCCTTTGCCCATTTTGACTAAACCAGATAAAAATTTATACAGTATGAATAACTGACACCACTTAGAAACACTATAAAGTGAAAACAATTATACTTACATCAAAAAATTGTTTTAAGAATGAAAAAGTAATTTATATTTATTCGTTCAACAAATACTGATTAAAGACCTACTATGTGCCAGATACAGTGTTGGAAGCTGGGGACTCAGTGGAGATCACACAGACAGGAACCTGCCCTCCTGGAAATTACACTGCAGTCAGGAAAACAGCTCCTAACAAATAAATAATGGAATGTATGGCAGGTATGAGGAAGCAACGTATAGCTGGGAAGAAAGATACAAATACTGGCGTAGTTTTCTCTCTTTGGGATGACTGCCTTATGCAACCCCAGGGAATGCTATTAGCAAGTAGTGGCCCTCAGTCTCCCCCATTGCACTCTTGCTTATTCCACGACTAGGTCTTCATTATTATCTTGTACCATCTTCACTCCCAGCTCATTATGTGCCAGCTTTGCTTAAATCAGCCCAAATTGTTCTTGCCTCTAGGTTGATGTAAAGTAACCTGTGCCTGGAGTGCCCTTCTCTTCTCTCCTCTCTGTGCATCATGATCTGTTATTCATCTCTCAGGTCTCACCCTAAATATCACTTCAGAAGATGGGCCTTCCTCAGTGCTGGATGAAGTGCTGGATGGAGTAGGCAGAGTTACAATTTCAATAGATTCTGTTTGAGCAAAGGCTTGAAGGTGGTAAGAAAAGTCATCAAGTGCTTACCTGAAAGAAGGATCATCCAGATGAAAGGAAAAGCAGAGGCAAAGGCTGTGAAGCTGAAGCTGCTGATGTGTTTGGGATTTAACATAAGATCATGCGGCTGCAGCAGAGGGCGCATAGGCCTGGAGTAGGAAGTCAGGGAAGTCACTGTCAGGACTTCCTTCAGTACTGGGTGAGGTGAGTCTGGCAGGGGTTGGAGGTGGTGGGAAGGGGCTGATTTCTGGACATGAGTTTCTGCATCGGAGTGTGAGGGCAAAGGAGAAGGCAGGAAGCACTAATGAATTTGGCTGCCAGTGACTGCAATGGGAAGAACTGTGAGGAGCTGACCTGCGCAGGAGGTCAGGGTGGCATGTTGGACGTCTGAAGCCAGGAGGCCTGTTGGCCATCTAGCAGCGCTGTGAACTGTGCATCCCAGTGCAAGCGAATCTGACATTAGGAGTGTTTGCAGAAAGAGAAAGAACAAGAATAGTTCATATTAACACCACAATAATTTTGTAATTTTTAAATTTCAAATCGTTAAGGATTTTACACTTCCTTAACTCCTCCAGGAGCCCGTGTCACGATCCAGGCACAGGGAGGAAACTGGGGGGCCATGCAGGATGCAGGTCAAAGCTGCATGCTAGGCCTCAAATGTTTCTTCCCCAACAGTGTCAGAGCCCCAACTGCCAGGGACACAGAGACCTGAGGAGAGTGACTGGGACTTGGACTGTGAGTCAGAGAAACCAAGCCAGAGGCATGAAAGGTAGCACAAGGCAGAGCAGGGGAACCCAGCGAGGGAGGCAGCAACACAGAGTGACCTAGAAAAGCCTGACAAGCTGAAAGCCAGCCGACAGCAGGCCCCATGTGCCTCTGGGTCTTGGCCCACATGACAGACTCTCCCTCCCTCCCTTCCTTCCTCTCCTCTGGTGACCAGTTGCCAAAACATCACCGGCACGCTGCTGGCATCCAGCCTGCCAATTAGTTCAGGAGCCACTCCCTCTGACTGCCTCCTGAGCCTCAGATGTTACCTCCCCCATCTCCCAAACACACCCCTCCAGCTCTGTCCTGCCCTGAATCTCTGGAAGGAAAACTGGCCCCGGGACCTGCCTTGGACTCTCTGGCTCCCCATATCCAGCCCCTCCCAGCACAGAGCATAGTATCTCCAGCCCTTTTATCAGCCATCTCTGAGCACCTTTGTGAGCGTCCTTGAAACCAGCGCTTGGTAGAGTTATCCACGCCCATGCCAGGCTCCCCTGCCCCCAGGGTGGCATGTACCTCAGGAGGAGCAGGGAGGAGCTTCAAGGAAGCAGATGAAAAGGAACCCATAAAAGCCCTTGGGATGGCTTCTAGGGAGAGGTGAAAATAGAGCTACACTGAAAGGAGAAAGGCAAAGGCTACAGAGAAGTGGACATTGAAGAGGAATTAGGCAAGAACAAGGCAAGCCTTACTAAGTCAGAGGAAGGGAATGGGAGGGCGAAACAACAGCACCAGAAAGGAATGAGGACCAGGAGTGGGGAGGAGAGACATGATCTTACAGAAGGGGCTGGGCCTGAGGAAAGGATTTTGTCAGAACTGTGGAAAGTTTGAAATGAGGTTGAAGAAAGACTAATAGTAATACATTTTCCATTTTTAGAGCATCTTCGTATATTTTCTTTCATCATTAGTTCATTATAGATATCATTGCCCCCATTTTACAGATCAAGAAACTGAGGCTCAGAGAGGTGATGTGAGTTGCCCAAGATCACACAGCTAGTAAGAATGTACATTCTCCTCTATACCACAGCGGCAGCTGCTTCTCTATGTAGTGTATTACATAGAAAAATGAGATTAGATGTTTAGAAGTTGAGGATTCTCATTCAGCAAACATTATGGGGCACTTTTTATATGCCAGGCAATATGCTAAACACTGAAGATACTAAGGCAGCTGCTTTCAAAAGGCTGATCTTGTGGTTAAGGAGTGATATGGGTGGTGCAAACCAGATGGGGGTGGGGCTGCCCATAGGCTGAGGGCTCCTCTGGGAGAGGGCAGCCTAGGGAAGCTTCTATAGGGGATTTCTGGGAAGAAAGGAAACCTTTCCCCAGTGGACGGCACAAGTGGATGGCAGAGGGCATTTCAGTCTAATGCAAGCAAGCAGAGCGTGTGGGAGAGCTCGGAGGAGTTGAGATCCACAATGGAGAGATATGTAGGGAACTAGATGGAAAAGCTAAAGAAATATTGGGGAGAACAGTGACATTAATTAAATTCATGATCTCTTTAAAACCATTGCATAGGGCCAGGTACAGTGGCTCATGCCTATAATCCCAGCACTTTGGGAGGCTAAGGCAAGAGGATCACTTTGTCCAAGAGTTAGAGACCAGCCTGGGCAACATAGCAAGACTTGTCTCAATGAAAAAAAAATCAACATTTTTTATTTTAAACCACAGTGCATAGCTTAATAAGAGTTGAGGAGGCATCTTACAACTATAGTGTTAACAGGAGGAAAAGGGTGTTTTGCCCTAATGTTGTGATGATGGGAGCTTCAGTGAAATAAGGAAATTCTTGAGTCTTCCTATATGCCAGATGGCATGCAAAATGCCTTTATATACATTATGTAATTTAATTCATGTAGCAGTTAAAAATAGTGAAGATGACCTATTTGAGTTGACATAAGAAGATCTTTAAGATCATGGTTAAAAGAAAAAGTCAGGTCAGAACATTATATACTATAAATTATGATCCACAGTAAAGAAACACATACAGGGGAAGGGTTTTGGTCAGAGGGAGTACAGAGCCAGGGCAGCAGAGAGAAGGAGGCGCATCTGAGCCTGGTGCAGGCTGCATGCCTGGGGCTGGCGCTGAGAGGGACATGGAGCTGGTCATACTGAGGGCAAAACTCAATCCTGTTTCACTAGGCAAGTCTGAGAGTTTTCAAGTGGAAGCGAAGCACACTCTGATGACGCAGGTTGTAGAGACTGTTCTGGCTGCAGGTAGGGAATGGATTAGAGGCAGGAGGAGAGCAGTCAGGTAGGAGATACCCCGAGGGCTGCACAAGGCTGGACCCTGGGAATGAAGTCGAGGGAGAGGAAGCAAGAGTGAAAAGCTAGGCCGAGGAAGTGAGTGGGCCACAGATCTTGACATGGCTGGTAGGGGAAAGAAAGGAACACAGAACACAATTAGATTATTTTCAAGATTTTAATAGCAGTTACACATGCAAATAAAAAGTCAAACAATCAAATGGGTTGATTTTTTAAAATAGCAGCCCTCACCCCCATCTCCACTACTTTAAACTCTTTTAGCTGTCTTGGTGTTCACCTTCACATCTGTGAATACAAGGGTTATATTAGTACTGTTTGCTGTTCTAATTTTAGGTGTTATCTATTCTTTATTTGCTGTTATGAAATATATAGCTTTTTCTTTTAACCACAGTCTCACTTGGTCCCACAAACACATATCCTCACTATTCCCACTGTCCTTGGTCTATAGCTATTTCAAAAATACATACACACACATATATTTCTAGGTGTGTAAAACTATGTATGTAAATACACAGAAACGTGTCCTGAAGCACCAAATCAAAGTAGGACTCAGGAAGATCATAACTAAAGAAGACTTTTGGCTGGCGCGGTAGCTCACGCCTGTAATCCCAGCACTTTGGGAGGCTGCAGCAGGCAGATCACCCACGGTCAGGAGTTTGAGACAAGCCAGACCGACATGGCAAAACTTCGTCTCTACTAAAAATACAAACAATTAGCCAGGCATGGTGGCAGGCACCTGTAATCCCAGTATTTAAGAGGCTGAGGCAGGAAAATCCCTTGAACAGAGGAAGTTGAGGTTGCAGTGAGCTGAGATTGCGCCACTGCATTCCAGCCTGGGCAACAGAGTGAGACTCTGTCTCAAAAAAAAAAAAAAAAAAAAAAAAAGCAGATTTGAACCAAAAGGAAGAGAAGCACAAGACAAGAGGCTGTGAAAAAGAAACCCACACACTGTGTGAGTATGTGTGTGGAGGGCAGGGATGAGAAACATTTCAGAACAGAATTAATTCAGCCTTGTGCAGAAAGGAATAATGAAGGCAGGAGGCAGCAACTTCAGGGCTGTCTGATTTGAAGGAAATATTAAAGGCTTTATCAGGAAAGGGGAACCACTACGTCAGACAGAAGCACCGGACTGAAGGACAAAAGGTCACAGCCCCACATCCTCAGCGAGTGTCCTCAGAGCCCTCAGGTGCCAGGCATCTGCCATGCTGTTGACTTATTCTGCAGTGAGTCACTGGATCCCTGAAACTGAGGGCAAGGGTGAGATCATTACCCCAGAAGGCAGGGAGCAGAGACAACAAGGCCCTTGGGGTCCAGGGAGCTGAACCCGTCTAGTCAGAGGCCAGTGTCACAAAACCAACAAAGAATTCATATCTAATAGGTTTTCCTCAGGGCTCAAATGAGCAGGACCGGGAGTCACCAGAAGGCTGTGATACCAGGGAGGACGACGAACAAAAACAGCCAGCCAAGAAAACAAGCTGCGGAGTGTTTGCCCTGGCAGAACAAGGGATGTCCAGGTGGAAGCCTGAGAGAGGCCCCAGCTCCTCCCTCCACACAACTCAGAGCCCCCAGGGACCTGGACCAGGGGTCTGTGACTGTGGGGGGCTGAAACTGTCAGCCATGTGACCTGAAATTTTATGCCCAGATTCTGGAGGTGGTTGCCTTGGAAATAAGCTCCAGACTTCCTCACAGCTAAACCACGTTATTCACATATTAGGCCTAAACTATATTACAGAATACCAATCTCAGACAAGTTTACTCTTAGACCTTGATTAAGTGAGACAAGGCAAGGCTGCTTCATAAGTTTGTCTGAGTACAGACCCATGAAAAGGTCATTGTGCCACCCACAAAATACCAAACACCCTTCTCTTGGCTAAAAGAAATGTTTGCTACTTCTTTACCAATTACAGTTTTCCCCTCATTCTAGTCTCCCCTCCCCACAGAAAATATTTATTTGGATATTCATTCACAGAATCTGCTCTACTTTTGAGCAGTTTTAATCTAGAGCAAGCCCTCACTTCCTTAGACCTTCCCCCAAATCACCTAGCCAAAGCCCAAATCCTATCATAGGCTTTTTCCTAACACTCTTTTTTTTTTTTTTTTTTTTGAGACGAAGTTTTGCTCTTGTTACCCAGGCTGGAGTGCAATGGTGCGATCTCGGCTCACCACAACCTCCGCCTTCTGGGTTCAGGCAATTCTCCTGCCTCAGCCTCCTGAGTAGCTGGGATTACAGGCACGTGCCACCGTGCCCAGCTAAATTTTTGTATTTTTAGTAGAGACGGGGTTTCACCATGTTGACCAGAATGGTCTCGATCTCTTGACCTCGTGATCCACCCGCCTCGGCCTTT
>CM052651.1:26770893-26782250 GCA_028533165.1 Leontopithecus rosalia | reverse complement strand
TCCCTTGCTGTAAGGAGTAATAAACCCAGTATGTTCAATGGCAGTTATGTTCCTGGAGGGTCTTTGGTTTGGAAAACACGGATAACACTCAGTGTTCTTTGCTTCTTTCTTAACCCTCTGGGATCTGCATTGAAGACCTGGCCCCATGTTGTATGGGAGAAGCTGGTACAAAGGCAGGAGGTACTCTTACAAAGGACAAAACCAGTCATGCATTCATTCAGCAAATATTTATGAAGCACCCACGCATGCCACAGACTGTTCTAGGTGCCAAGGACAATAGACAAAGCAGGATCCCTGGATTTTCAGGAAGCTCTCAGTTGGGGTAGAGGTGACAAATACACAGAAACAGACCATCTTGAGTTGTGGAGATTGGTGCAGTGATTAAGGTGTGCCCTGCGGACTGCTATGTGCTCATAGAGGAGGTGCCTAAACTAGTGTCAGAGAGGAGGAGGGATCAAGAAAGGCTTTCAGGGACGGAGGCATTTGAGGCCCTGGAAGGCTGAGGACAAGCCAAGAAGAAGGAACAATGAAAGCGGGTCAGGGAGATGTAAACGGTGTGGTGAGTGGGGAATTTTAGGCAATTTGGCCTTTCTAAAGTGAAAAATGAGAAGCAGGTAGGGGCAAGGGTTAGGCTGAAGTCATGCCAATGTGAAGCTCAGGCTTTATCCTTTAGAGAAGCTGCCGGGGCAGGCAGTGTGGGGGTGGCATTATTGAAAGTCCAAAAAGTCCTAACATGACCAGATTATATTTTTTAAAATTATTTGAATATCTGTAACTTACTTTAAGATGCATAAAATTATAAGATGGATAGATGGATGAAGGAATGGATCAATGGAAATATATTTGATAAAGCAAGTATAGTAAAATGCTAACGATAAAATCTAGATGGTGGGTATTTGGATGGTCACTGTAAAATTCATTCAATCTTCTGTCAGAGGATTTTCAAAATAAAATTTTTAGGAAAGCATAGACTTTGGCCCGGGTTTTGGAAGATGGATTGGGCAGAATAAGTCCGGAGGCAGGGAGATGAGAAAGGCATTGTCATAATTCAGGTGAGGGCTGATCTAGACAGTGCTGGGAGGAAGGTGGGTGGAGTCCTGTGGTAGGTGCTAACATCAAAGAGTTTGGGGCCTCAAGGACTGTGAGAATGAGGAAGAAGAAAGAGTTGAGGATAACACCTAGGTTGGGTGACCGGGTGGGCGTTGGTAGCAACAATGAGTAGAAAACAGGCAGCAGGAACAAGTCTGGGAAGAGGGACAAGATGACTTCATGACCTCAGATTTCAGTGGAAATATGCTTTGGGAGCTCACAGACCCTTGGCTCCGCAAGGGGACACTCTGGTAGGGGAAGGGGCTCAGCACCATGGGCCTGTGTCTCTTGACACTTGCCCCAGTTTTCACTGGATTTCCTCAAGAGTGGAATGGCTCTTACTCTCCCTCACTAGAGAGCAGCCCTTCCACCCTCCCAATGACTTCTCCACTTCCACCATGCTTTCTCCTCTTTTATATTTTGGAAACCATCTTTCTCCTTTCTTTGGTCTCCCAGGCCAGATATTCAAATTTGATCCTTCCTTGAGAATACACCCTTTATCCCCACTATCTATTTTCCTTTCTCCTCATTTTAGCCTCCCCCAAGTGTTGTCCTTGGCTCTCTTTTCCAACCCATTGTTTCTTTTTCATGTCCTCACTTTCCCGTGGGTGACAGGTTATGGAGTTGTGGGTTGAATTGTGTCTGCCAAACACATGTTGAAGTCCTAGCCCCAAGTACCTATGTATGTGACTTCATTCAAAAATAGGGTCTTGGCCAGTTAAGGTGGCTCACCCCTGTAATCCCAGCACTTTGGGAGACTGAGGAAGGCAGATTGCTTGAGCTCAAGTGTTTGAGACCAGTCTGACCAACATGGCAAAACCTTGTCTCTATAAAAAATACAAAAATTTGCCGGGCATGGTGGTGTGTGCCTGTAGTTCCAGCTACTTGGGAGGCTGATGTGGGAAGATCTCTTGAGCCAGAAAGGCGGAGGTTGCAGTGAGCCGAGACTGTGCCACTGCAATCCAGCCTGGGTGATAGAACCAGATCTTGTCTCAAAAAAAGAAAAAGAAAATTGGGTCTTATCATCAAGTTTAAATGAGGCCATACTGGATTAGGGTGGGCCCTTATAAGAAGAGGGAAATGTTGACACAGACACAGGGAGACAGCCATGTGAAAATGGAGTCAGAGATTGGAGTGATGCATATATAAGCCAAGGAATGGCATGGATTGCCAGCAAATACCAGAAGCTGGAAGAGGCAATGAAGCATTCTTTCCTAGACCCTTTGGAGAGAGACTGGCTCTGCTGACACCTCGATTTCAGACTTCTTGCTTCCAGAACTGTAAGAGAATGTGTCTATTGTTTCAGGCCACACAGTATATGGTGATGTGTTATGGAAGCCCTAGGAAACTAATATGGGGATAAGTGTGTGTGTGTGTGTGTGTGTGTGTGTGTGTCTGTGCACACGTGTGCGTGTGTGTGACTGTGTAGGGAACGATCCTGGAAAGGTTATTATTTGTTATAACCATTTTATCACCTATTTTATGGGAATTTATCTTTTGAAGACAACTTTACATGTACTTTGGGTTAAAAGACCTGAGTTCAAACATTCATGCCGTATTTGGCATGTGTGAATGTAATGACACCTAATTCAAGCAGTTGTGAGAAGCAAATGGAATAATGTATCTGAATCCATTTAGTAAACTGTTCAGCTCTGTAAACATGTTGTTAGTACTATCATAACTGTGTGAAGGGGCAGTAAACACTTTGGACTGGGGAATGGAAATCTAGGCTCTTGGCAAGTGTTCCGTATTCACTTGACTTCATGACGCTCTTTAAGTAAATGTTCTTCTGAGAGGCTCCTAAAGAGGGGATACCTATCCCTCACAGCTGAGTAGAGTGTGGTCATAGTTCAAGGTTAAATTAAGGTCCAGGTTGGAAGACCTTCCCAAATTTAAACGTTTCCACAAAGTATTCTTTCATTTACTTTGAATCCTTCCTTCATTTAAATCCCTTTAGGAACCAGGCTCTGTACTGCTCAAGGAGGGTGGGAGAGTGACACGAAAATGAGTAAAGGTGCTGCTTCTGTTCTCGAGGACTTCACAGTCAACTTGCAGTAAGTGCTTCAGGGAGATGGCTGTAGTGGTTTTGGGAGTGTGCCCACTTCCGACAAGAAGAGTCAGGAGCCCTGTCAGGGAAGGCTTCCTGGAGGAGGTGAGGTGGAGCCTGCCAGGGAGGGCTTCCTGGAGGAGGCAACGTGGAGCTTGTCCACGAAAATTGAGTGGGATTTCCAAGACATCAGTCTTTTGCAGGAAAAGAGAAATTAACACATGGTTTTAATTTAGTAAATATTTATTAATCAACTACCCCATTTTTTTTATTTGTGCTGTCAGGGGTTGGTAGAGCCAGGAAGTATAAAATCAACTTAAGACAGTGGAGAAAGATCTCCCTTTTTAGTAAGGAAGTTAAATCTGTACACAATGAAGGGAAACAAGATAAAAGGCGCGAAGTCCGTGACCTTGACGAGGGCTGTGAGAACTGTAAATAGGGAATTAGGGCAGTCCCGGGTGATCTGAATAAACGTCCGGAGGGGCGTTGCTTGCGGGTCTCGGCCCGCGTGTCCCCAGCTCTCGGTTGTCCCCTCCTTAGGGAGGTGAAGGCTGTTTATGTAATCGGAGGCGCTTCGCGGGCGACCGGGGGAACTGGATCGGGGAGCCGGGCCAGGGCTGACTGCGCGCCCCTGGAATCCGCGCTCCGGGCGTTGGCTCGCTCCCGCCCTTACACCAGGGCCCGCCCTCCGGCTGTACAGCCACGCGCCGGGCAGCCGGGTGGTCGGGCGGGCGACTCCCCACGCCTCCTGCAAAACTGCCTTCTCCCTACCCTACCGAGGAGGCTGGAAAATCCTACAGACGCCTGAACCCATCCGCCTACCCGGTCCCCAGCCGGACTGAAGGAAGAGGAAGAGGAAGGAACCCATAATCATCTCACACTCTGGCCCAGATCGTGCGTTTTACTCTCCGTAGGTCATTTCGTCTCTGTTTCCAACCTCCTCGCCCTTTTACATTTTTGGGCTCTCTCAGGAAACAGGAGCAGTCCTCCTCTGGGTTTAACTTCAGTCCCTTACACGGCAACAGTAGGAATGATCAAGACTTTCGTTTCGGGTAGTGGTGGAGCGGGTTTGAGAGGAGGATGCATCTGGTCCTGGGATAAATTTTGGTTTCTGAGTACTATGAAGAACTAGAAATGTTCTGAGTATGTCGGTTTTCGGGATGAGGTTCGGATGGGTCAAAGCCCTGCGCAGGGCCTCGGGGGCTGCGGGAGGTAAGGTGGAGGAAGAGAGAGGAAACAAGCCGGGGTCAGTGGGCCAGTCCTCCGAGTCTGTCTTAACCACGGTGCAGCTGGATGCTTGCACTTGGCAGCTTTTTCAACCACCCGTTGATAGACGTTTGTTTCCGGTCTTATCCTGTTACCAACTATGCTGCAATGAACTGCTTTGTGTATAGCTTTTCAGTGCATTTGATCCTTCCTTTTCAATCCAGGCATATTGCAGAAAGGAAGAAACTGAGAGACAGCAGGAATATTTAAAGCAGACATCAGGACTGGATCAGGAGGAAGCCCGAAGGGTGTAGCCTTCCCATAGGGCTGCTGGTAGCCTAGCTTCAACCCTGCCAGCGGCAGCATATCCCAAAGTCAGGTGGTGGGAGCGCGAAGCGAGTGAGGAGGAGATGCAGAGGAAGACAAAGAACAACTCTAGGGACCCAGGGTGATCTGGGTGCCAGAAAACAGAAGCTGGAGAAAGGGGAAGATCTGCCCCGGGAAGGAGACATGGAAAGTGTAGATGTGGGTGCTTGAGGTGGCGTCGCAGAAGACTACCTCTCCACCCTCCTAATCCACGCCGAGGCCCAGTTTGTTTAGACAGACCTGGAGATCCTTCAGTGAACGCCTGGCACTCGGAGCCGGTGATATGCAACTCCCAGAAGTCGGTCAAGGGCTCCACATCCAGAAAGCCCTGCCTGGGAAACAACTCCGAGGCCACGCCTAGCATGTAGGCCCCTCTCCCGGGACCTTGGAGCTCCGACTCCCAGGCTATTCTACCTGAGAAAAGGCCCCCTGGCGAGCCCAGCCTAGCCTCACAGGGTCTAGTGGTTGCTGTTTTGTGTACAGAGACGATAGATTGTAGGAAAGAAAGACACAAGACACAGAGATAAGAGAAGAATTCAGCTGGGCCCTGGGGACCACTGCTCCCAAGGGGCGGAGTCCAGCAGTGGCCCCGAATGCCTAAACGCGCTGATATTTATTGTATACAAGGCAGGGGGGCAGGGCGAGAGAATAACTCATCTGACATGATTGGTAGGGGTCACGCAAATCACATTCTTACAATATGGGGGGGGCAACGTGGGTACAGTTCAGGGGTCCACGTGGGTACAGTACAGAGGGTCACGTGGGTACAGTACAGGGGGCCCCTCCCTTTCAGGTAGCCGCTGCAAGGAGGGAGGCACATACGTCAGTATCTTTCTATTTACTTATCAGAGAGATCAAAGGCCTTTTAGGATTCCTCCATTCTTCTCACAGCTTCTAAGAATTTACAAGGGAGCATTGGTGGGAAAGTGGAACATGAAAGTGGATGAGGATGGTGACCATCGGTGGAGAGGTGTTTAAACCCTTGGATGTCTGTGGGCCGGCCCGGCTAGTGTCAGACCTTCGTCAAGAGCCGGCAGAGCAGAGTTTTCTCTGAACTCCTCAGTGAAAGGAAAACTCCCCCTCATAGCCTGCTAAGTAACTCGCGCCTTCCCAGATGCTGGGGTTACCGCAAGGCCTGACTGCTGAGTAAAGGGCGCCTTCCCAGGCGCTGGTGCTACTGCAAGGCATTTACTCTTACCTCCTGATCACTTCTCACAACGTCCCTTCAGTCTCTAATTATATTTCACCTGATTATGTCTATACTATAAGACTAGAATGTTCCTACACTAAAGCAAAGATTAATAGAGAATAATGATGTAATAAGATAGATTATATAATTGATCATGTGCTTGAATCTAATATATATCTAGTGTCTTTACCATAACTAAGTAATCAGCAAATATATCATTGCTATAAGTAAGTAATCAGTAAGATTATTGGTATTATTGCTATAACTAAGTGATCAGTTATTTATTATGCTGCGATAGATTGTGCCTTGTCTCTTGCTGTGGCACCTGGGCAACTTTCTCTTCACACAGCTGAACTGGTCAAAGAGTCTGCAGTAGCCCGGCTTCTGCAAACCAACCTAGGATTCGAGGTCCATCCTGGGAAAGGATGAGGTCCAAGTGGGCTGCATCCAGTGTTACCGGGGCTGTGTGAAGATGAGGAGAAGGAAGTGGCCAACCCTTTTTGACAACCCTGGATCAAGTTGTCCAAACCCCCTACCTCCTTCTGACACCCCTGTCCCACTCCCAGCTCCGCCCCATGTAGCCAGAGAGGCTTTCTCTTCCCAGTCACAGCCTTTGTGGTCCCCAGAGAAGTCTTAGGCCCGGCCCTGCCTCCTTCTCCTCAAAGTTAATCCCTAAATTTCACAATGTGTTGTTCTGCGGATGCAGAGAGAAGTTCCCATTGGTGGTAAAGATCATTTCAACACCCAAAGATGAGACCACCGCTTCCTTGCCCATTTCCCCTGGCCCTTAATTCCCAATATCTAAGAATTGCATCTCGTATAAGTGGTGTCGAGGCTCAGACTTTCTGAGCTCCAGTAATTTTCTAAAAGGAAGTTCCTCAAACACAGGGATGAGTGAAGTGTTGGAATACGAACGGAGGAACAGTGACCACACACACACTTCTACTAGGATTCCACGTTCAGTCACAGTTTATTAAAGCTAGAAGTGTCTCCATCCACCCCCTACAGAGGCTTGCATGGTGGTTCCAGTTTCTGCTAAATATTTCAGAACGGGGACTTCATTCTATCTACTGATGTATCCAAATCTCATTAATTAATTTCCCTTGCTGATGTGAGGAGTTGAGAGACCTGGAGAATGTAGGAATGTAAGGAAGAGTGAGAGTGGTCGGGCTCATGGGTTTGACAGACTGTGACCCAGGCCAGCAGATGGTCATCTCCGGACTTCACGCCTGGCTGAACTGGTGCCCTCGATAAACAGCTGCTTAAAGAGTGCACGGACTGCTGCCGGGACTTCCTTTCTCCACTAGGCGGCACCACAGCCAAAGCGATAAGAATGCAAGTGTGGGGCGGGATGGCTGAAAGTTGTATTTTCCCCTCCTTTTGCTCAAGATCTCGTCCATTCCTTCTCCAACGCTCTTCACCACCACCACCTCCCATCCCCACTCTCAGTAGCCCGAGCCCTGCCCCTTCTCCACTCCTTCCACCCAGTTCCACTCAGGAACCCACTCACTCAGTGCCATTCTAGGCTCCTAAATCCGAACAGCACCACTGTGTTCTCTGACTGGCCTGACTGTGTTCTCTGAGCTGGCTTGGCTTGAAGGAACCTCATGAAACAAGCCAGGATCTCTGTCAGCCACTCAGTGCCACAGGGAGCTCCTTGGACAGCCACAGCGTCGAATCTCTTCATGTTCTGAGAGCTGGCTCTGCAACCAGATACCTCAACATAAGAGGCCCGGAGGTGGCTGGCAAGATGGCGGAAGAGGAACAGCTCCAGTCTGCAGCTCCCAGCGAGATCAATGCAGAAGGCAGGTGATTTCTGCATTTCCAACTAAGGTACACAGCTCATCTCACTGGGACTGGTTAGACAGTGGATGCAGCCCATGAGAGGCGAGCCAAAGCAGGATGGGGTGTTGCCTCACTCCGGAAGTGCGAAGGGTCAGGGAACTCCCTTGCCTAGCCAAAGGAAGCAGTAAGGAACTGTGCCTTGAGGAACAGTGCACTCAGGCCCAGATACTATGCACTTCCCACAGTCTTCACAACCTGCAGACCAGGAGATTCCCTTGGGTGCCTACACCACTAGGGCCCTGGGTTTCAAGCACAAAACTGGGCAACCGTTTAGGCAGACAACAAGCTAGCCGCAGGAGATTTTTTTCATATCCCAGTGGTGCCTGAAACACCAGCAAGACAGAACCATTCACTCCCCTGGAAAGGAGGCTGAAACCAGGGAGCCAAGTGGTCTAGTTCAGCGGATCCTTGGGACAGAGCACCTGAGGGAAGGGATGCCCATGGCCACAGCTTCAGCAGACTTAAACATTCCTGCCTGCCCACTCTGAAGAGAGCAACAGGTCTCCCAGCACAACACTCAAGCTCTGCTAACAGACAGACTGCCTCCTTAAGTGAATCCCTAACCCCCATGCCTCCTGACTGGGAGACACTTCCCACAGGGGTCAACAGACACCTCATACAGAAGAGCTCTGGCTGGCATCTGGCAGATGCCCTCTGGGACAAAGCTTCCAGAGGAAGGAACGGGCAGCAATCTTTGCTGTTTTGTAGCCACTGCCAGTAATATCAAGGCTAACAGACCCTGGAATGGACCTCCAGCAAACCAGCCTACCTGCAGCAGAGGGGCCTGTTAGAAGAAAAATTCACAAACAGAAAGGAATAGCATCAACATCAACAAAAAGATATCCACACAGAAACCCCATCTGAAGGTCACCAACATCAAAGACCAAAGGTAGATAAATCCATGAAGACGAGGAAAAGCCAGTGCAAAAAGGCTGAAAATTCCCAAAACCAGAATGCCTCTTCTCCACAGGATTGCAACCCCTCACCAGCAAGGAAACAAAACTGGACAGAGAATAAGTCTAATAAATTGACAGAAGTAGGCTTCAGAAGGTGGGTAATAACAAACTCCTCCAAGCAAAAACATACCAAATTCTAAAGACCGTTAACACTATAAAGAAACTGCATCAATGAATGGGCAAAATAACCAGCTAGCATCATAATGACAGGATCAAATTCACACACAATAATATAAACCTTAAATATAAATGGGCTAAATGCCCCAATTAAAAGACAGAGACTGACAAATTGGATAGTCAAGACCCATAGGTGTGCTCTATTCAGGAGACCCACCTCATGTGCAAAGACACACATAGGCTCAAAATAAAGAGACGGAGGAATATTTACCAAGCAAATGGAAAGAAAAAAAAGCAGGGGTTGCAATACTAGTCTCTGATAAAACAAACTTTAAACCAAGAAAGATAAAATAAACACAAAGGGCATTACATAATGGTAAAGGGAAGAGCTAACTATCCTAGATATATATATGCACCCAATACAGGAGCAACCAGATTCATAAAGCAATACACGAGTTTCAAAAGCCGAAGCATACACAAGTTTCAAAAGCAATACGTGAAGCATACACAAGTTTCAAAAGCAGAATTGACCAAACAGAAGAAAGGATAGAGGTCAAAGATCAACTCAATGAAATAAAATGAGAAGGCAAGAGTAGAGAAAAAAAGGGTAAAAAGGAATGAACAAAGTCTCCAAGAAATATAGGACTATGTGAAAAGACCTAATGTACGTTTGATAGGTGTACCTGAATGTGACAGAGAGAATGAACCCAAGCTGGAAAATATTCTTCAGGATATTATTCAGGAAAACTTCCCCAACCTAGCAAGGTAGGCCAATATTCAGTCCAGGATACATAGAGAATACCAAAAAGATATTCCTCAAGAAGAGAAACCCCAAGGCACATAATCCTCACATTGACCAGGGTTGAAATGAAGGAGAAAATGCTAAGGGCAGCCAGAGAAAAAGGCTGGGTCACCCACAAAGGGAAGCCCATCAGACTCACAGCAGATCTCTCAGCAGAAACTCTACACATCAGAAGAGAGTGGGGACCAATATTCAATATCCTTAAAGGAAAGAACTTTCAGCCCAGAATTTCATATCCAGACAAACTAAGCTTCATAAGTGGAGGAAAAATAAAATCCTTTGTGAGCAAGCAAGTACTCAGAGGTTTCAACACCACCAGGCCTGCTTTACAAGAGCTCCTGAAAGAGGCACTAAACATAGAAAGGAACAACCGGTACCAGCCACTCCAAAAACATACCAAATGGTAAAGAGCATCAACACAAGGAAGAAACTGCATCACCTAATGGACAAAACAGCCAGCTAGCATCAAAATGCAGGATCAAATTCACAGATAACAATATTACCCCTAAATGTAAATAGGCTAAATGTCCCAATCAAAAGACAGACTGGCAAACTGGATAAAAAGCCCAAACCCATGGGTGTGCTGTATCCAGGAAACCCATCTCACATGCAAGGATACACAAAGGCCCAAAATAAAGGCATGGAGGAAGATTTAATGAGCAAATGGAGAGCAAAAAAACACAGGAGTTGCAATTCTTATCTCTGATAAAACAGACTTTAAACTAACAAAGATTAAAAGAGACAAAGAAGGGAATTACACAATGGTAAAAGAATCAACGCAACAGGAAGAGCTAATGATACTAAATATATATGCACCCAATACAAGAGCACCCAGATACATAAAGCAAGTTCTTAATGACCTACCAAGAGACTTTGACTCCCCCACAATAATAGTGGGAGTCTTTAACACTCCACTGTCTATATTAGACATTTCGACAAGGCAGAAAATTAACAAAGATATCCAAGATTTGATCTCAGATCTGGACCAAGAAAACCTAATAGACATTTACAGAACTCTCCACCCCCAATCCACAGAATACACATTCTTCTCAGCACCACATCACACCTACTCTAAAATTGACCACATAATTGGAAGTGAATCACTCCTCAGCAAATGCAAAAGAATGGAAATCATAACAGTCTCTCAGACCACAGTACAATCAAGTTAGAACTCAGAATTCAGAAACTAACTCAGTTTCCAACTTCATGGAAACTGAACAACTGACTTTTGAATGTTGACTAGATAAACAATAAATGGAGGCAGAAAAAAGTTGTTCTTCGAAACCAACGAGAATGAATACACAAAGTACCAGAGTCTCTGGGACAGATTTAAAGCAGTGTCTAGAGGAAAACTTATAGCAGTAAATGCCCACATGAGAAGCAAGGAAAGATCTAAAATTGCCACCCTATCATCAAAATTGAAAGAGCTAGAGGGGCAAGATAAAAAATATTAAAGGTTAGCAGAACACAAGAATAACTAAGATCAGAGCAGACTTAAAGGAGATAGACACAAAAAAATCGTTCAAAAAATCAATAAATCTAGGAGCTGGATTTTTGAAAAGATCAACAAAATAGACAGACCACTAGCCAGATTAATAAAAAAGAAATGAGAGAGGAATCAAATAGATGCAATAAAAAAGATGAAGGGGCTATCACCAGCAATTCCACAGAAATACAAACTACTATCAGAGATCACTACAAACAACTCTATGCACATACACCAGTAAACCTGGAAGAAAC
>CM052651.1:26753120-26770393 GCA_028533165.1 Leontopithecus rosalia | reverse complement strand
ACTAATAAAGCCTTGGGCACACAGTGTGCAGCTGTGGATTTGGTGAGTGCATTCCTTTCCTCTCCAAGTAGGAAGTGGATATGGAGTGATTCACGTTCATGTGGGATCCACGACACATGTATTTATGGTTTACCTCAGTGCTAGTAAAACTCCCTTGCCCTCTATAATATAGTCTTAAGACTATATTAGCCATACTGGGTATCCTATAGAATATTAACTCAGCTCATTTCATTGACAACTTCATGTTGATTGGGGTAGATGAGCAGCAGTTAGAAAGTGCACTGGAATCCCTGCAGTGCACTGCAAGGACTTCACTGGAAAACATGCAGATGAAGATAAACCTTACAGAGCTTCAGCAGTGGCCACTGAAGTGATGCTTTGTGGGTGAACAAGTGCTGAGTGTTTAGGGGAAAGCTGGTGTGTCCCCTCCAAGGTAAAATACAAACTGTTTTATCTTGCATCCCCACCTGTTGCCCAGGCTGGAGTTGAGTGGTGTAACCTTGGTGCACTGCAATCTCTGCCTCCCAGGTTCAAGCCATTCTCCTGCTTCAGCCTCTAGAGTAGCTGGGATTGCATGCACCCACAACCCAGCTAATTTTTGTAATTTTATTAGAGATGGCATGTCACCATGTGGGCCAGGCTGGTCTCGAACTCTGATATCAGGTGATCTGCCTGCCTCAGGCTCCCAAAGTGCTGGGGTAACTGTGATCCACCACACCTGGACTAGATTGTTTATTTGAGGTTTTTTCTTTTTCGATTTAGGTGCTTCCCTTTTACTGCTTTTGCTGTATCTCATACGTTTTGGTATATTTCCATTATCATTTGTTTCAAGAAACTTTTTAGTTTTCTTCTTAATTTAATTTCTTCTTTGATCTACTGGCCATTCGGGAGCATATTGTTTACTTTCCATGTGTTTGTATAGTTTCCAAATTCCTCTTGTTATGGATTTCTAGTTTTATCTAGACTTTAGTCAGAGAAGATGTTTGGTATTATTTCAATTTGTTTAATGTTTTAAAACCTGTTTTGTGACTTAACATTTGCTCTATTCTTGAGAATGATATGTGTGATGAAGGAAAGAATTTGTATTCTGCAGTTTTTAAATGGGATGTTCTGTATTCTTCCTGAGAACTGGATATTTCAAACATCTAAGTTTCTGATGTAGACTATTTCAAACTGTTCTAACCCCCATAATTTACAATAAGTAGTCCTAAACCATAAATTACAATAGAGTTTGTGTATTTGAATTTTTAACCTTTCCGAACTAAAGAAAGGGCTGGGCTTTGGGTCAGTTTGAATCCCCAAAATGAGAATTGAGTCTCATAATCATAAAAATTAAAAAATAATGATAAATATGCATAAAGTAGATTACCTAGTTTCATGTTACTGTGTATATTTATTTGTTGTTGTTATTCCTGCATCTTAATAGAATCTTAAATAGATAGGCATCCTGTTCTGGCCTCTGCAGAAGGAGCCTGTCTTTAGCCAGAGACAATCAGGGGATTAAGATCAGCATCATCCTCAAGGTCAAGGAGCTGCAGAGTGTTCTGAGGCCATTGTGCTGATGGCTCCCTCAAAATTGCATCCTACCTAGCAGTTTTTTAGGGCCAGATCACTGACAGTAATCATTGTAGCTTTCATGGAAAGTCTTATGAAGATGGCTGAGGGATATTGAAATCCAACCATTACATTACTGTGAGAGCTTATTAAGTGTCAGAGATCCTGATGGGCATTTTCTGCTCCTGTCACAGGTGACCTTCACAACAACCTTTCAAGAGAGCTCTTTTTATTTCACTATTCTTGCATGTGGATGTCCAGTTGTTCTGGCACCAGTTGTTAAAAGTACTCTTTTATCCATTTTATCATCGTTCTGGTTTGTCAAAGATTAGTTGATTATAATTATGTGGGTCTATTTCTGGGCTCTTTTATTTGCTCCATTGATTTATTTGACAATTCCTTCATCAATACACCACTATCTTGATTATTGGAGATTACTGTATGTCTTGAAGTCAAGTAGTGTCAGTCCTCTGACTGTTCTGCTATATTGTGCTGGCTATTCTGAGTCACTTGTGCTTTCGTAAAATTAAAAAAAGAAACCCTTTAGATCAGTTCATTTTGCCAATATAACTTGCTGAGATTTTGGTTGGGATTTCAATGATTCTATAAATTGAGTTGGGAAGAACCAACATTTAACAATATCGAGTCTTCCTATCCATGAACATAGAACACCTCTTCACTGATTTAGTTCTTTTATTTCTTTTATCAGAGCTTTGTAGTTTTCCTCATATAGATCTTGTACATTTTTGTTAAATTCATGCTTAAGTTTTTCATTTTGGGGCATGCTAATGTAAATGATATTGCCTTTTTAATTTCAAATTCCAATTGTTCATTGCTGTATATAGAAAAGCAATTGACTTGTGTATTAAACTTATTTCATATAACCTTTCTATAATCCCTTGTTTTGTGGTTATTTCAAATATTCTAAATTGTCAATCATGACATCTGCAAACAAAGCCAGTTTTATTTCTTTCTTCTCATGCTATATACCTTTTATTTCCTTTTTAAAAGTATTATTGTATTAGCCAGGATTTCCAATACAATGTTGAAAAACAGTGGTGAGAGGGTACATCCTTGGCTTGTTTCTGATTTTAACAGAGAAGCTTCCAGTTTCTCACTATTAACTATGGCAGCTGTGGACTTTTGTAAATATTCTTTATCAAGATGAAGAAGTTCTGAATGTATTCCTAATGTGTTAAAGGGTTTTTGTTTGTTTGTTTTTTTCATGAATAAATGTTGGATCATCTCAAATGCTTTTTCTGCATGTATCAATGTGACCACTTAATTTTTCTTTTTTAACTTATTGATGTGATCAATTATATTAATAGATTTTCAAATGTTGAAAATATATTTGAATATATTTGAACATACTTGGTTGTAGCATATTGTTCTTTTTATGCATTGTGGACTCTATATGCTGATGATCAGTTAAGAATTTTTTTCCATTTATTTTCATGAGAGAGATCAGTCTGTAATTTTTGTTACTTTTAATGTCTTTATGTGTTTTGGTATTAAGGTAATGCTGGTGTCAATATGATAAGTTGGAAAGTATTCCCTCTGTGTCTATCTTCTGGAAGAGACTATGGAGAAGAGTCATAATTTCTTCCTTAAATGTTTTATAGAATTCACCAGTGAATGCATTCAGGCCTAATGCTATCCATTCTGCAATGCTATTAATTATTGATGCAATTTCTCCAGGACTAATTCTCAGATTAATTCTCTTTAAGAATTAATTTAATTTTCTTAATTAAATTTCTTTAACAGATATTTAGATTATCTATTTTGTTTAATTTTAATCAATTTTTGTTGTGTTTAGATTTACAGAACAGTTATAAAGCTAGAGCACAGAGTTCTATCTACCCTACTTTCAAGTTCCATTAATGTTACAATTTAATAAAACCACATTAAGGCTAAGAACGAAAGAAATTAACATTAGCATAATATTATTGGTTAAACTATAGGGTTTACTTGAATTTTACTAGTTTTTCCATTAATGTCCTTTGTCTATTCCAGGATTCAGTTGAGGTCACCTTAATGCTGTTAGTAGTCATGATTCCTCTGATCTGTGAGTTTCTCATCTTTCCTGTTTTTATGTTTTTGAAGGTTTTGAAGAGTACTAGACAGATAATCTGTAGAATGTCATTCAGTTTGAGTTTGTCTGATGTTTTCTCATGATTCAATTGGGGTTATGGGTTTAGGGGACAAGTACCACAGTGGTAAGTGCCTTTCTCATTACATTATATCAAGGAGTGCATGATGTCAACAGGACTTTGATCACTTGGTTAAAGGAGAAATTTGTTTGCCAAGTTTCTCCTCCATAAGTTTACAGTTTGTTACATCCTGTATGCCACTCTTTGTGCATCACCATGTCCAGCCCACATTCAAAAGAGGGAAATGAAGTTTCATCTTCCGTAAAAAAATTTCTCTTCATGTATTACTGGAAATTCTTCTGTAAGAAAGATTCATCCCTTCACTCTCATTTATTTATGTTTTCAATATAAAATGGATATTCATTTTATATTTTGGGTTATAATTCAATACTGTTGCTATGTTATTGCTCAAATTATTCTAGATTTGTCCATAGTGAGCTATTTCAGGTTGGCTCCTGTGGCCCTTTGGCACATTCTCAGATTTTAGCTGGGGAGCAGCACTTCCTTTCTGGAATTACATGATGTTCTAAGTTTATGTTGTATTTTCTCTACCCTAGCCTTGTAATCAGCATTTTTCTATGGTTCTCTGGCTTTTCTTATGTAAGCGTGACATTTATAATCTATGGTCTGGGCACTGGGTTCTCATTTGATTTTCCTAAGAGGACACAGGAATTCCAACAGCTGCCCGAGATCACATAGTCCAGTAAGCAGCTCTCACTTCAGCACCACCTTAGAACTTGTTCAGCACAGCCTTTGACATGCCCCACAAGATGGTCAGATCCCCATGCACGGCTTTATTTTCTAAAGTTTCTGTTTTTTTCAGTCTGCAGGGCTTAGACATTGATAATTTTATTCTCTAATATTTGGAGATTTTAATCAAATCAGAATTTCACATTTCAGCAACAAGTTTCATTTACAAAACTGCCAGAATAAGCACAAGGAAAAATAAAGCAGTGAGAGGGATCACTTACATATTTTCTTTATTTTTTTCACTCTCCCTTTGATCAGGTCTTTGTCCAAAGTAACTTACCCACAATGATTTGAGCCTTACAGCATTTGTGCAGGAGGCTTCTTTTCCTCTGTGGTAGATTTCTTTCCTGCTGGCTTCTTTTCAGCTACTGCTTTCTGTGTAGCTGCTGCCTTTTTCCCACCAGAGGCTTCTTCTGCATCTTAGAACCAACAGCCTTCTTTCCTTACTTCCCTGCCACAGACTTCTTGCCTGCAACCCCCTTCTCCTCTGATTTGACCTCTAATGCTGCTATTGCAGTAGGCTTATCCACCCAGAGTTTGTGATTCCTGGTCTGGGAAAGAATGGTGTTCTGGCACATGGTCTTTGCCTATGGGTTTAGTTTCAATGTCATTCTCAGAAACACATCAGTGGGATCTTCTTCAGGACTCCTCAGTGAATATTCTTGGGCAGTACTCAAGGGTCTTTTTGGATTTCTGGGTTTTTCAAGATTCTGCTGAGGTCTATATTAATCATCTTGTATCGGAAAAATTGTAGTTACTCTTGAGGGAAACAGATTTGTGCCAAGTGCCATACAATTCATCTAACTTCTGGAAAGTGTTTTCAGTACAAATGCAGAATGTCCCACATGTCCACTATGTGCAGGTTTCAAAATGCTCAATTTGCTACTTAAGTGGAGTAATTCCAGGGATGTTTCTGAAGACCTTGCTGATACCATCTAATCTCATTCATTATAGGTGACGTGGGGTCTCCTGCACTGGATACAATGACATTTTCTCATTTAGTACTTGCCAGCTCTCATTAGCTGAGAGGCACAGACTTGTTGAGATTACCCAGGCTCTACATTTCTTAAGAAGCAAAAGAGCCTCTTGTGTTCACTCTGTGGTGCCAATGGTGACAGGCTTTGATTAGTGCAATCATGGGGCATCTGTAACACATATTTCCAAAAGCACTCTGGCCAGAACAGTGAGTTCCACCATCTGGTGCTCTGGATATTACAGACACAGCATTGTCAGGATCCCATGACTTAGCACTGGTCTGATAACCTGCTGATTCACTGACAGCACAGGGCTGCGTGTTGTTTTTGTGCAAGTTGGTGTGAACAAAGTTCATAATTCCTGGTTCAATGAGAGCATTGAACACAGCAGACAAAGTGACATTCTTCCTGATGACACTTCCTTTACGGAGTATATCAGCAGACAGACACACACCATGGTGTGGAGAGGAGAAAGTCATGCTCCTCTCAACCTGGCAGCTGCTGCAGGAGAAGCTCGCTTACATTTTTTTTCTGTGGAATATTTCCCTGTTCCTGCTATGCTCTCCATGTCCCTGGAACAGGAGGAAAGATGGTTCCCTTGGACCATGAGACAGAAATGGTGATGTGGAAACATCTGCCTTCATCACCTCCCCCAACCTTTCCATTTCTGCTCTGGCTGTACCCATTCTCCCTGCCACTCCCTGACCCATGAGAATTTTCCTTCTCCCAACCTCACAGAGAGCCCAGACTCTCACCTAGAGCTGGCTCTTCAGTGGGAAGTCAGTCATTACCCCCTGAGGGTAGAAGAGGAGACAGAGGCCAGATCCTGGGGCTGGAACAGAAGTTTTAGTAAGAATGAAAGATGTTAGAGTGAGAAAGACTTCCAAACGAGGGGTGACTTGTGAGTGCTTCTTGGGTGACTAAGGGCATCCTCAACATCTTTATTTAGGAGGGAGGAAAGGGACTTGGGTGCAGAAAAAGAAAAGGGGGTAAAGTCCAGATGAGACAGTCCTATCCATGCCCCTGGTTTTCTGACAACACCTACCCAGTCACACTGAGGAGCCCAGACAAGCCCAGGGGCCCCTTCAGGCGGGTGTGTCTCAGCTTCTCTCTAGGGAGGACCCCAAACTGCCTAGCCCTGGTATGTCTCATTCTCCTCAACACTGCCTCTGGTCTAGTCCCAGTGAGCCTCGAGTCTAGGGTCACCTCCTTCCCTTCCTGCAGCTAGGTCTGAGTGAGGTTAGCAAGTGATAAACTAGGTACTCTGCATGGCAAGGTGTGATTGTCCTCAGAGTCCTCCATACCAATAACCCAAACCCGGGTGGGGAACTGCATGCAGGACAGAGAGGTGGAATGAGGCTGGGACACATCTCAGCTTCCCTCTTGTCTCCTAGTCTTTCTGCATATGCCAGTGTCTTCCCCTTCTCAACCCTGGGACATCTAAAAGCCCCAGCAAGAAGGGTAGACCTGGGTCCCCACCACTCCCTGACAGACGTCTTTCATAAGTGTGCCCACCTTTATTCTCACTGCAGCTTTAGGGCCTGTGGCAGCACAGAGTGCTGGGTATGTGCAGAGGGTGATCCTGGAAGGTTCTTTCTTCACACATACCTGCCGGGCTGTTTCTTTCCTTGTCAAGTCTGCTCAAATGGCACCTTTGTGAGGTCTGACCTGACCTCCCTATTAGAAGTGTCACCTTGTTTTTATTTTGCATGATTGTTGACTTTGCATTTTTTTTAAATATATATCTTCTGTGACTCTCTAACATACTGTGAAGATTTCTTTGTCCAAAGATGTCCTCACTAATATCTCCCATTCTGCTCTTTAGCAATGCAACCTTGCCATCCGCTATCAAGATCTGAGCAGAATCTTCCTCCCCTTGGATCTGGGACTAGCTTTGGTGACTAGACTTGGGGCAAGTGACACTGCCTGACTTCTGAGCTTCTGACATAAAATGCCTTGTGGTTGTGACTTGGCCAATTCAACCACTGTCTCCTCGGTCCCAGGTACAGTGCTGGGAACAGCCAGGGCACCTGAAGCAGCAGGTGGATGTGAAGTCACGCACTGAGTTATAGCCCCAGTGAGCTCCCAGATGACAGCCTGCAAGCACTGAGTGTAGCCCCGTGCAGGAGCCTCCTGAATGCTCTGAACAGGGCAGGCTCCAAATGACGGCAGCCCCAGCCCATGTTACGCAGAGCAGATGAGCTGCCCAGTTGAGCTCTGTTACCCATAGAAAGTGAAATCATCAAGCTTGATATTTCATTTTGGGCATGTTTTGTGCATTGTTTGTTACCTAATAACGGGTAATATGAGCACACACTATAAAATTAACTACTATCATAATGTTTTTATTCATTTTCTTTCCTGTCAGATTGGAAGCATCAAGGATCAAGTGTTTTTCTCTTTTGATCAATCACCAGGCTTAGAATGTTGCTTCGCACCGAGGCATTCACTAAATATTTGTTAAGCAGATGAATAAAATCTGTGACCATGATTCTTTAATGCTGGGTCTGAGACTGGAAGGGGGGTTACTGGGTGTTGATTTTCATGTTTGTTTAGTCAGTTTGCACTCCCATAACAAAATACCATAAAGTAGTGGTTTAAACTACAGAAATCTGTTTCTTAGAATTCTGGAGGCTGAAAGTCTAAAATTAAGGTGCCACAAAATTCAGTTTTTGGTGAAAGCCTCCTTTCTGGCTTTAGACAGCTTCCTTCTCACTATGTCCTCACATAGCCTTTCTTTAAGGCATTGCAGAGATGGTGGGCGGGAGGAGAGAGAGAGAGAGAGAGAAAGAGAGAGAGAGAGAAAACAGACTCTGGTGTTTCTTCCTCTTCTTATAAACATGAGTGCTATTGGATTTGGGCCTCATCTTTATGACTTCATTTAACCAATATTATTTTCTTAAAGGTTTTACATTGCCTTAAAGGCAATCAAATTGGGGGATAGTGCTCCAGCATATGAGTTTTGGGGGTATAATTCAGTGCATAACAGGAGTCTTCTGTAAGGTGTATGTGTGTCAGGCACCAATAAATTGGCATCAGTTTCCTGAGCCCCTCAAAAGCATAATGCTCAGCACTGACCCAGGCTCATTGATGGTCTAGCCACACCAGCACTGCAGCCCCACAGCCCTCAATGACCACCTGCCTCTGATGTCTCTTGGGCCCAGGAAGGGGGACATCTAGGTCGCAAGGTCATGGGCAGCTGCTGTCCAGATGGCAGCTGTGGATCAGCTGCAGTGTGGGGGACTGTGGGGAACTCTCCCCAGGCCTCTGGATCCTCAATGCCCAGATGAGTCATCAGGGTAGGAATAAAATATTGAATTGAGGCTGCAGATATCCTGAGTTCCAGGGGTGGGTGTGGCAGAAAGAGGGCCTGAGGGGTCTGGACTGAGGTTATAGGTGCTTGGGTCAACAAAGAAGACAGAGACAGCATCCCAAGGTCTGTGAACAGTGAGTTGCAAAGTTGTCAGGGAAACCTGGGAAATGAGTAGTTGGTTGTCTGGGTCCTGCCATGAGGTTTTTGTATCCCACGATGGCACCTGGCCCCCGTGAATATCCAGTGTACAGGTATCCAGGGCTCCTCATCCTGGCACAAAAGCTCCCATTATCATAGGGAAGGAAGGGACGGCTGAAGTCTATGACAGTTTATTGATCAGTGCTAAGCTCAGATATGACCATTAGACCCTAGGGCAGGGCGTGGGACCCCAGAAACCCTGAAAATTTTGGAACAGGCTTGGTTTTACAGGTGTGGCACAGACACCTGCCCTTCCTTCTCTGTGGTCCAGGACCTGAAATATACTCTCCAAACACAACCCTCCAGGAATGCCCTAGGCCAGCCCTTCCCCTGCCACCCTCTCCTTGGTTCCTTCTACTCTCCCGGTACCCTCTGCCCACCTTATGTCCCTATTCTCCCCCTGCCTTCACTTCCCCAGGAGCCTCAATGTTTATCCCTTTCCTGGACCTAAGGCCCCAGTAGCCCCTTCTCTGAGATCTCAGGTCTGACTCCCCAGAATTTGTCTGGCAGGCCAAGAGGATGCCACCTGGGTTGGTGAGGAACACAGAAAATCCACGGCACAAGGTGCAGCTGAGCTGCTGTGGGTATCCCCAGTGCTGAGCTGAGAAGATGCCCTGATTAGGGGAAGCCATGGCAGGTGCGGTGATAGAATTCCCTGCACAATAATGATGGGGTTAGGAGGAAACCTACAAAGAGAGTGGAGTTGGCTGGTTACTGCTCAGCTGTGCTTATGCCCTATAAAAAGATCATGAGAACCTGTGGATTGTTAACAGCCATCACTGGCCACATGTGACAACCTCTGCAGTATCTCATGGAGAGGCCTTTATCTCCTGTAGAGAAAGTGTGAAATTGTAGTTGAAAACATCATGTTGAGGGCCACAGTGCTCCAGAGATGTCTGACACTTAGCTAAGGCAGCTCTGTTATAGGAAAGTCAGGGCCCTGGTAGGGAAACCTGAGATTCTGCAGACTGGAACAGGGTTATCAGATGGGTGCCCTCCGGGATGTTCTGGGCATGCAGAGAAGGCTCGCCCTTCTCTAGCAATGGTTCCCACTTCCTACCTATGCTGGAAGATGCTGCAGAAGCCTCACCCCTAGGTTGCAGTGGGAATCCCACTCAGGAGCTTTGCAGGAACTAGCTGGCACAACCCCACAGGAGCCCTAGGAGCACTTCAGGGATTGGAATTTGAGGACACTTGATCAAGGAACCAGAATTTCTGCCTGGATGAATAAAAGTCCTTTGGCTTAGTTTCTGGAACATATAGAGGATGGAATAACGAGGCTGAGGGAAGTGGGCATGGTTAAGGCCCACCAGGACCATGCTTCACAAGAAGGCCCAGAGGGCACCGCCAGAGCCTCAGGAACATGCCGGTGAGGGGGACCTGCATCACTAACAAGTGTCAGGGTGTTGTCCTCTGCAGGCTGGGGGTGATGGTAATAAAGATGGTCCCAGAGTTGCATTTATTAATATCTCTGGGGATAAGGTGGGCCTGATGAGACAAAGACCAAGTGGTGGCAGTGACCTGCAAAAGCCAGAGGACATGGTTACTATGGCAACCTCAGAGGAGCAGCCAAGAGGGCTCAGGCTGCAGGTAGTGTGGAAAAGGTTAATAGAATATGGCGTCCCAGAATTAGGTCAGGCAGCCAACAAGGGCACTGCTTGATATCGATGATAAGAAAGCAAGAAATGAGGAGCATGGGGGTGAAGGTGATTGACCCAATACAAAGTCATGATCCCATCCTCAATGCCTAGACCTCAGCCAAGATTCAGATTCAGATCTCAGTGACAGAATAGGAGTCCATATCCCTAGGAGAAATAGCCTGCAACCCTGTGGAAGTGTGTGCTGGAACAATTCCCTCAGTCCTTCAGAAAAGGAACCTACAGCTATTGACTTAGGAGACTGCACACTGGGGAAGGGAAACAGGCAGAACTGGGGGGATTACTGACACTGGGTGTGAGCTGACATTGACACCCACATGCCCACAGCACTGTCATGTCTCCCATCACAGTGGGGCTTACGGAGGCCAGGGAGCAAACCTGGACACATTATGGCCCGCAATGGAACCACTTGATTCATAGACTCAAACCTAGTTATTTCCCAATTCCCTGCATGCATAATTGACACTGATGTCCTGCTAAGTGGAGTCACCCCACACTGGGTCCCTAGTCTGTGGAGTAAGGGATCTCATTTTGCTGAAAGACAAAGGGAAATGTCTGACACTACCTGCATCCTGGGCAGATCAAAAGTCATAGTGTGTCCCAGGCTGAGTCTTGTGAAAGACACTGAAAGTATTGTGAGGGTCGCACCACCATTAGAGAGCTGAAGGGCTGAAGGATGTGGGGTGATGTTGGAGTTTTCTATTGTTTCTACGTAATCCAGCAACCTGTCCTGGAGGAAGCCTGATGAGGCCTACAGAATGAATTATATTACTCTAGGTCTGGCCAAGTAGGAGGTATAATGGCAGCTTTTATGTTGTCTGATATCACTGGTAGAGCAGACTAATAAAGCCTTGGGCACACAGCGTGCAGCTGTGGATTTGGTGAGTGCATTCCTTTCCTCTCCAAGTAGGAAGTGGATATGGAGTGATTCACGTTCATATGAGATTCTCAACACATGTATTTATAGTTTACCTCAGTGCTATTATAACTCCCTTGCCCTCTATAATATAGTCTTAAGACTATATTAGCCATACTGGGTATCCTATAGGATATTAAATCAGCTCATTTCATTGACAACTTCATGTTGATTGGGGTAGATGAGCAGCAGTTAGAAAGTGCACTGGAGTACTTGCAGTGCATTGCAAGGACTTCACTGGAAAACATGCAGGTGAAAATAAACCTTACAGAGCTTCAGGAGTGGCCACTGAAGTGAAATTTTATGGGTGAACAAGTGTGAAGTATTGAGGGAAATTCAGGTATGTCCTCTCCAAGGTAAAATACAAACTGTCTTATCTTGTATCCTCACCAGAAGGAAAGAAGCACACTGCCTGAAGAGCCTCTTTGAGTTCTGAAACCACATTCCACATCTAGGTATGTTGCCTTGGCCCACACTCTGGGTGACAAAGGAGGAAGCCAGCTTCAAGTGGGACCTACACAGGAAATGACCCTGCAGCAGATCCAGGCAATGGTGCCAGCAGTCACTATCCCTCAGACCCCCTGGTGCTGGTGGTGCCAGTTGTGGGAAAAAAATGCAGGATGGAGCTGAACCAAACACCAGTGGGAGAGTCATAATGGAGGGCCTGAATTCTAGAGTGAGATCATAATATCCACCGCAGAGACCTATCCCCCTGTTAGAAGCAACGTTTAATATTACTGGTCCTGATTTCATAGACTGCTTGATCACAGGACACCAAGAAAGTATGTGGTTCCAAGTGCTTGTGTGACCCACACAATCACAGATTGCACAGGCCCAACAGCATCCATCATGAGGTGAAAATGGCGCACCTGGGTTGTGCTTGAATCCCATGTTGACACCTTCAGAAAACACCCAAGTCTAAAGTGGCACTGAACAACCAAACAGACAGTGGAAGTTAGCCGGCCCTCACCGTGGGTCAGCCCAGGCCTGGTAGGAGGGACTCATGAATGGAGCAAGCACAGTGGCAGGCATGGGACTACATATGGGACCAGAAGCACTGACATCCCCCTTCAAAGGCAGATCCAGCTGCTGCCACCTCTGAATGTCCAACTCATCAGCATTTGAGGCCCATGATGTGCTCTAGTGAGGCACTATTTCTTTAGGTGACTAGCCACTAAGTAACAAAGTGACTACATTTAGACACTTCCATCCTGGAAGGGCCACAGTTGCATCTTCACTGAGTTAGGCACCTATTCCATGGGTATGTTTTCTTGACCTGCTTTCAGATACAGCCAGCACCACTCTCCAGGTGCTGTTGACATTCCTGATCTGCAGGCTAGGCATCGTTCCTGGCCCATTATCTGCCTGAAGGACCCACTTGGCAGAGAATGTTTCAGTGTTTCCATGGCTGTGGATTCCACTAATCCTATCACCATCTGCACCCCCCAGGGTCTGCCAGCCTCAAGGAATGCTGCACAGGTCTTCTACAGGCAAAACTCAGTGCCAGCCTGAAGGAAGCACTCAAAGGTGGGTGCTGTCTTTGAGGACATGATGAATTGTTTGAATCAGAGACATCTGTACAGTGCTGTGTTCTCAATAGGAAGAACATGTGGGTCCACAAACCAAAAGGTGGAAGCAGATATGGCTTCATGTCCAATCTCTTAGATTCCCCAGTGAGGTATTTTGCATGTTTTATCTCCCGACACTGGGCTGTGCAGGGTAGGAGGTCCTGGTTTCCAAAGTACCCTTAAAAGGAGACAGGAGACAGCCCATTGAACTACACATTACAACTGTCACCAGAGAAGTTTAAACAGTATGTACCCACAGACCAGCTGGTGAGATGATGAGTCTCCTTGTCTCCAGGACCAGATAATAGATCCTCATCCTTGGCTGAATAGATCCAGCCAAGAGGAGGCATAGCTACTTTCACCCAAAGAGAGCAGAAGTATGTGTGGAAACCAGAGATCTACCTGGAAGCCTTCTGGTTTCCCTTTCCGCATTGTAAGTGTGAGCAGAATCATCCAGCAATTCAGCCTAAGATCATGTGATTTCCAAGGGCCCAGATCCATCAGGGCAGAAGGTTTGAGTCACACTCCTGGGTGATCTCCCAAGGTCCTGCTCCTGTGCTCTGACATCCTCAGTAGCATCCGTGGTGAGGGGCTCCTTCCTATGGGCTGCTCCCAACCAGTGATGGGTCACACCAGTGACACTAAGGCAGGACATTCCACAAAGACAGGGGACACCTCTGATGGCAAACTATGGTTCCAGGACTCCTCCATGGCCTTGCTCAACTTTCCATAGATTGTCTGTGGTCTAGGACACATCCAGTAAACCTTCTATCCTCTATCCATCACTGGGGGTCACACTTGCATCTTGGTCTGTTGCCTTTCCCAGGGTAACCTACCTCCCTCACCATATCGTCTGACATGTGTGACCCCTAATAAAATGCTGTAACTTGAATCCCATTTTGGCACTTGCCTTTTCAATCGTTTGGACTACAAAATCATTTTCATCTGCACACCAATGACCTCTTGGTTATTCCAATTTGTAATCTTTTTGTTTATTCAAATTCTTCTACCTGCATTGGCTCCATTTTGCTGGTATTTGCATTATGCTTTTGAGTTTGTTGATGTTTGTTGCTTTAAGTCACTAAATTTGGGGGTAGTTTCTTACACAACAATGGGTAACTAATGGAGCCTTCTCACATTTTCATTATTCTACAGAGGTTTACTACATCTGTTTTATTTCCTCCTATTTTGATAATATTAACCATACATAGGACTTCTAGTTTCTCTGCTTAGTCTTATCTATATTTTAGCTTTTTTCTCCTTTGTTTCTTTTCTTTCTTCTTCCTTCTCTTCCTCCCTCCCTCTCTTGCTTCTCTGTTTTCATTCAAACTCTCACCTTCCCTCCTTCTCACTCCCCTTTTCTTCCTTTTTCCCTTCTTTTCTTTCACTCTTTCCTTCATTCCTCCTTCTTTCCCTCCCTTTTCCCATTTTTTTGCCTTTTGTTATAAAATTTTCCTAACATATATAACAACCCTATTTGATTGTGCCATAAGTAAGAATTTTCTGAATCTATATTTCAAAAGTATAATGCCACAGTATATGAGAAACAAATAAACAACAGGAAGTTATTAACAGAGTCTGAATAAAAATGCCTGCTACAAACCTGCAGCCAAGACACTGGCTTTTCACTCAATTTCTTCAACTCAGTGTTTTCAGAATACATCATCAACATCAAGTATTACACATTTATTTAAAAGCTTATGAGGAGGTGGAGCAAGATGGCCGTTGAGGAACAGCTCAGGATTGCAGCTCCCAGTGAAAGCGCAGAGGGTGAGTGGATGCCGCATTTCCAGATGGATCTTTAGTGCCCACAGACCAGGAGATTCCCAGGCAGAGGAGCCCCATGGGTCACCAGTGCAGCTGTTTTGGCTGGTGCGGTGGTTTTGCTGGCACCCCGGTGGTGGATCTCTGTACAAAATACACTGGTCTGGTTGCCCTTTTAAGCTGGCAATTGGAGCTCTGGGAAGGCAGATTAGCCCATTCATCCAACTAAATGGGACTGAAACAGAGAGCCAGGCCAGGAGATGCCCGGGCAAAAAAAGCACCACGAATCTCAGTGCCATTATTTCAGCTGGTGCAGTGGGTTGTTGCACAGGAAATCACACAGATCCCGGAGCCCTTTCATCAGGTGACCGAAACACTTTGGAGAGAGTCAACCATTCAACTTAAAAAAAAAAAAAGGCTCTGAGGCAGGGAACCAGGTGATCAGGCTTGGCAGGTCCCAACCCCACAAAAACAAAAACGAAAAAACAGCAATTGAAACAGTCGGGTTTGAGAGTTTCACAGCAAGCACAGCTGAACCTGGGATGGACCAGATTGGTGGGAGAGGAGTGTCCACCATTACCAAGGCACTCCACCCCTATGGAGGTAGTCTGCCATTGCTGAGGCAGCCTGCTGTTGCTGAGGCAACCCACCATTACTGAGGCAACCCACCATAACAGGGAGAGTCTGCCATTAAGGAGGTGGGCCACCACAGCCGAGGCATTTCTAACCGCACCCATATAAACAGGACTGCAGGGAAGTTCACACAGCAGCAGGGTGGAGCCCACAGCATCTCAGCAAAGCCTCTCTAGGCAGACAGTGACTAGGCTGCCTCCTTGCTGGGCAGGGAAGCCCTGGGAAAAAAAAGGCAGCAGCACAAAAGAAACTCATAAATAAAGCCCTAACTCCCCGGGACAGAGCACCTGGGAAAAAAAAAGAGGTTTATGAGTTCTGCTGCAGTAGACTTAAACGTACCTGCCTAGCAGCTCTGAATGAACAACAGAGCTCACAGCTCAGCACTTGAGCTCCTATACAGGACAGACTGTCTCCTCAAGCAGCTCCCTGACCCCCATATATGCAAAGAGTCACCTCACAAAGGACTGATCAGATGGACATTTGGCAGGCATCATTCTGGGACAAACACAGCAGAAGAAGAAACTGGTAGCAACCCTTATTATTCTGCATCTGCTGAAGGTGATCCCCAGGCAAGCAGGGCCTAGAGTAGACCTCAGCAGTCCCACAGCAGAGGGGCCAGACTGTTAGAAAGAAAATTAAGAAACAGAAATAATTTCATCATCAACAAATCTGGACATCCACTCAGAGACCCAATCTGAAAATCAGCAACTACAAAAACAACAGGTGGATAAATCCACTAAGATGGGAAGAAACCACCACAAAAAGAAGGAAAATACCTGAAACCAGAACACCTCTCCTCCTACAAAGGATCACAGCTCCTCACCAGCAAGGGAACAAAGCTGGATGGAGAATGAGTGTGATGAAATGACAGAATCAGACTTCAGAAGGTGGGTAATGAGAAACATCTGTGAGCTAAAAGAACATGTTCTAACTCAATGAAAAGAAACTAAGAACCTTGAAACAAGATTTGATGAAATGACAAGAATGGACAACTTAGAGAGGATTATGAGTGAATTGATGGAGCTGAAAAAAACAACACGAGAACTTCACAAAGCATGCACAAGTTTCAACAGCCAAATGGAGGAAGCAGAAGAAAGGATATCTGAGGTTGAAGATCAACTCAATGAAATAAAATAAAAAGGCAAGATTAGGGAAAAAAGCACAAAAAGGAATGAACAAAGTCTCCAAGAAATGTGGGACTATTTGAAGAGACCTAATCTACATTTGATGGGTGTACCTGAATATGATGAAGGGAATGAATCCAAGCTGGAAAACACTCTTCAAAAGATTATCCAGGAAAACTTCTCCAACAAAGCAAGGCAGGCCAATACTCAAGTCCAGGAAATACAGAGAACACCACAAAGATATTCTGCAAGAAGAGCAACCCAAAGGCACATAATTATCAGATTTGCCAGGGTTGAAATGAAGGAGAAAATGCTAAGGGCAGCCAGAGAGGAAGGTCAGGTTAACTACAAAGGGAAGCCCATCAGACTCACAGCAGATCTCTCAGCAGAAACCCCATGAGCCAGAAGAGAGTGGGGGCCAATATTCAATATCCTTAAAGAAAAGAACTTTCAACCCAGAATTTCATATCCAGACAAACTAAGCTTCATAAGTGAAGGAAAAATAAAATCCTTCACAAACAAGCAAGTACTCAGAGATTTTGTCACCACCAGGCCTGCTTTACAAGAGCTCCTGAAAGGGGCACTACACATAGAAAGGAACAACCAGTATCAGCCACTCCAAAAACATACCAAATGCTAAAGAGCATCAACAAAATGAAGAATCTGCATCA
>CM052651.1:26732633-26744498 GCA_028533165.1 Leontopithecus rosalia | reverse complement strand
CTTGGGCACACAGCGTGCAGCTGTGGATTTGGTGAGTGCATTCTTTACTCTCCAATTAGAAAGTGGATATGGAGTGATTCACATTCATGTGGGATCCACAACACATGTATTTATAGTCTGCCTCACGGCTATTGTAAGTCCCCTCCCCTCTATAGTATACTCTTCACTGTACTAGACATACTGGATGTCCTATAGGATACTGAATCAGCTTGTTTCATTGACAACTGCGTGTTGACTGGGGTGGATGAGCAGCAGTCAGAGAGTGTACTGGAGTCCTTGGAAAACACATGCCTCCAGAAGGTGAAGATAAACCTTACAGAGCTTCAGGAGTGGCCACTGAACAAGTGGCCCCACTTATTTTATGAGTCAACAAGTGCAAAATGTTTAAGGGAATTCAGGTGTGTCCCCTGAATTCCCTTAAACATTCCCTGAACGGTAAAATACAAACTGTCTTAGCTTGCATCCCCACCAGAAGGAAGGAAGCACACTACCTGAAGAGCCTCTTTGAGTTCTGACACCACATTCCACATCTAGGTATGTTGCTTTGGCCCACAATCTAAGTGACATAGGAGGAGGCCAACTTCAAGTGGGGCCTACTCAGGAAAGGACCCTGCAACAGATCCTGGCCATGGTGCAAGCAGCCACTTTCCCTCAGACTCCCTGGTACTGGTGGTGCCAGGGGTGGGGAAAAACGCAGAATGGAGCTGAACCAAGCACCAGTGGGAGAGTCACAGTGGAGGGCCTGGGATTCTAGAGTGAGATCACATCATCCACAGCAGAGACATAGACCTCTGTTAGAAGCAATTTTTAATGTTACTGGTCCTGATTTCATAGACTGCTTGACCACAGAACCCCAAGGAACTATGTGGTTCCAAGTGCCTGTGTGACCCACAAAATCACAGATTGCACAGACCCAGTAGCGTCCATCATGAGGTGAACATGGTCCCTCTGGGTTGAGATTGAACCCATGTTGACACCTTCGGAAAACACCCAAGTCTGAAGTGGCACTGAACAACCAAACAGACAGAGACAGGGGAAGTTAGCCGGCCCTCACCGTGGGTCAGCCCAGGCCTGGGCTCATGAATGGAGCAAGCACAGTGGCAGGCGTGGGGCTACATGTGGGACCAGAAGCACTGACTTCCCCCTACCAAGGCAGATCCAGCTGCTGCCACCTCTGAATGACCACCTCATCAGCATTTGAGGCCCATGATATGCTCACATTTCTTAAGGTGACTAGCCACTAAGTAACAAGATGACTACATGTAGCTACTTCCATGCTGGAAGGACCAGAGGTTCATCTTTACAGGCTTAGGCACCTATTTCACGCGGGAGTTTTCCTGTCCTGCTCTCAAACTCAGTCAGCACCACTCTCTGAGTGCTGTTACATTCCTGATTTGTTGTCTATGGGGTGCTTCCAGCCCATTATCTGCCTGAAGGACCCACTTGGCAGGGAAAGTTTCAGTGTTTCTGTGGCTGTGGGTTCCACTAATCCTATCACCATCTGCACCACCCAGGGGTTGCCAGCCACAAGGGATGATGGACAGGCACAACTCACTGCCAGCCTGGAGGAAGCACTCTGAGGGGCGGGTGCCATCTTCCAGAACTTGGTGCATTATTTGAATCAGAGACGTCTCTACACTGCTGTGTTCTCAATAGAAAGAACATGTGGGTCCAGAAACCAAAAGGTGGAAGCAGGTGTGGCTCCATGTCCAATCCCTTAGATCCACCCACTGGGGTATTTTGCATGTTTTATCTCCCAACACTGGGCTGTGCAGGGTGGGAGGTCCTGGTTTCCACCGGAGGGTACCCTTAAAAGGAGACAAGAGACAGCCAGCCCACTGAACTACACATTATGGTTGTCACCAGAGAAGGTTACACAGTGTGTGCCCAGAGACCAGCTGGTGAGAAGAGGAGTCTCCTCCTCTCCAGGCTCAGGTAATAGATCCTCATTTCCAGGAGGAGGCATGCCTACTTTCACACAGTGAGGGCAGAAGTGTGTGTAGAAACCAGAGATCACCTGGGGTCCTTCTGGCTCCCTCACCCCATTGTAAGTGTGAGCAGAATCATCCAGCAATTCAGCCTGAGACAATTTGATTTCCAAGGACCCAGACCTGTCAGGGCAGAAGGTTTGAGTCACACTCCTGGGTAATCTCCACAGGCCCTGCTCCTGTGCTCTGACATCCTCTGTAGCATTGCTGCTGAGACCCTGCTTCCCATGGGCTACTCCCAACCAGTGATGGGTCACACCAGTGACACTAAGGCAGGACATTCCTGGTGTGGGCCAGGATGGCCAGGGGCAGACCTGTGCTACTTCTAGTTAAATGATTACAAGCTTGCTTTGCTTGTTATACCTGAGATTTGTGCGGTGTATCAAATATTGAATTAAGAAAACTCCAAACTATGGTGCAGTACAGTAAAAATTGTTTAAGGTCTGTAAAGAGACATCAAGTGGTAACAGTGAGGAAGGAGACCCAGGCATCTAGGATCACCTCCCCCTTGACCTCCATACTGCATTTTGATAGAAGAAAAGTCTGGCCAACTGGCACCTCCTGAATCACCTTCCTGTAAATAGCAGGCATGGTGTTGGGGGAATCTCTCCAGAAGACACTGTTTTTACTTAAACAAGATCAAACGCCCACCCCACTCCTCCATCTGTGACCAGAAACCTTTCACATGTAATTCCTAAAACTGTAAACCCAAGACCCTTTCCAATTTTAGTATATGTGCGGCTGAAGCAAGCGCCCGAGACCCTTTTGTATGTGACTTCTAAAGCTGTAAACCTAAGATCTTTTAACGTGTAATATCTAGAGTGTAAGCCTATATAAAGGCAGAGCTTCTCTTTGTTACAGGAGCTAAGTCATTTAGACAAATCATCACCCGGCTCCCAGCTGTAATATTAATAATAAACTTCTTCCTTCCCCTTTTGGTGTTCCAAGGTCTGTTTCTTGTGGCTGCTCCTGCTACAACAGGAAGCCTATAGTAAAGACCATCTGAGAGCACCCTAAAGTCGCAGAACACAGCAGTGTATTTGCAAGGCAGCAAAGACTGCTTTGGTCCCAGGATCTCTTCCCAACATAGGGTCTGTATGGGGGTCTCATACAGAGGGCTTGTGCAAGAACTCTGGGAAAGAATTCAACACCTGCTCACAAGACTCATGAGAGTCTTTGCAGATGGGAGCTTGAGAGGCCAGAAAGCCTTGCAGGGCAGAGATAACCAGAACATCACAGGCTCTGCCTATGTTCTCAGAATATGGAGTAATTCTGATTGCTCTTTGTCCGCACTGCTCAGGAGATAAAAGCCCCTAATACATTGTGTGTGGTCAGACATTATGGGGCCTCATCTGCTGTGCCTCTTCACAGATCCACCTTGATAAACAATGGGTGATAGAACTCAGTGTCCTTAGTTAGCATTTCTTAGAAGAAACACATTTGCTATTGAATGCTGCAGATCCAAACTCTCCCCTCCCCCAACAACCTTTTCGCCTCCCCTCCCCACACCGGCAAGATTAACAAGATAATGCACCTAATAAAAGCATGTGGAGCCCAGAGCTCAGGGCCAATGTGGTCACCCCTGTGTTAGAGTGCATTGGTCCTCTGGACCCATCCTGTAGAATTCTACTCCTGTCTTTGTCTTAATTCTTTTCTCACTCCCTGGTCACCGCTGGGACTCAGGGCACCCACATACAGGGTTGGGGCTGGCTCCCAACACCTGGGAGACAGGTGACTCCTCTGCTGGCCAGCTCTGCCTCCAGGACTCCTCCATGGCCTTCTTCAACTCTCCTTAGATTGAGGTCTAGGACCCTCCAGTAAACCTTCTTCTGTCCATCACTGAGGGTGACACTTGCATCTTCATCTGTTGCCTTTCCCAGAGTAACCAACCTTTCTCACCGTATTATCTGACAGGTGTGTCCCCTAATAAAATGCTGTAACTTTAATCCAATGATGGCACTTGCTTTTTGGGGCATTTGGACTGCAAAATCATATTCATCTGTGCACCAGTGACCTCTTACTTGTTCCAACTTGTAAAATCCTCTTCTTTAGTCAACTTCTTCTACCTGCAGTGGCTCCATTTTGCTAGTACTTGTATTATGCGTTTAAGTTAGCTGATGTTTATTGATTTAAGTCATGAAATTTGGGGATAGTTTGTTACATAGCCAAGGATAACTAATGAAGCCCTCTTACATTTTCATTATTCTCAAGAGGTTATCCACATCTGCTTTATTTCCCCCCATTTGGATAATATTAGCAATGCATGGGGTTTCTACTTTCTCAAAGCCTATTTTTTCTTTTTCTTTTAGTTTCTTCTCTCCTTTATTCCTTTTCTTTTTCTTTCCTTCTGTCTCTCCCTCCCTCTCTTTGTTTTCTATTTTCATTGGAACTCTCACCCTCACTTTTTATCCACTCCTTTTCCTTCCCTTCCTTCCTTTTCTGCTTTCTTCTTTTCTTCTTTCACTGCTTCCTCCCTTCCTCCTTCTTTCCCTCCCAAACAATGGATAACTCCTATACATAATGTGCATTATGGGAAAATAAATGTAGTAGGAATTTGCTGTACAGGAAGCATAAAAGCCAGCAACACTAACAAATATTTGGTTTAGGTATATACATATATATATCACAAATCTTTAAAGAAACACACAGGAATCATAATCACAAGACTCAGGATAGGGTTTCCTTCTGGGGGATGGGAATGGGCAGCAGCCCAGGGTACCTTTACAGGTTCTGTGTTTTACCCCAGTCTAGGCACCCTGATAGTTACTTGATTATAATTCCTTAAACGGAATTCTTCATATTAAAATATACCTGGTTTTTGTAGAAAGGAAACAGAAAAGAATACCAAAGTTCACTGCAAGAATCCTTAACAAAAACTATTCAAATTAGAAGAGAACACAGAGAATCGTAAAAAGCCATGTGACAGAGAGGACATGGATGCCATGAAAATGGCCTTGGCTGGAAATAGGTCATTTGATCCTTGGCTCACTGGCATCTCTCTAGATTTTCAAGTATACAGTGTTCAATCTGATGTGCAGGGTAATTCAACCTTGCAAAGGATATGATGTTATATTTCATCACACATACAACTGAAGTAAACTTCTACAGAATTGGAAATGCACATCACTGATCAAAATAAATGAAATCACAAGAGTAGTAATGAATAATCAGTGATGGAATAGCAAATATGAATACAAAACAAGAGGACTCAAAAAATTTAGAAAAACTCACACACTTCAGTTGCATATAATAGCAGTGCTATTTAGAATCATAGCCGTGTCCAAATCACTTCTATCACATCTCATTCAATACCAGAAAAAAAGATGTTAAGTTTATTATAGAATGTCCACTGAAGAGCCAGTTTTTGAAAAAACTTGTTTCTCAATTCGAACTGTTTCTGGCCACTCAGTCAAACCAAAGTTACTGGCCTCATGCTAAGCTAGATGTGTTGACTGAAGTATGAGATTCACATGTTTGCAAATGAAAAGCAATCTGATTAAACATTTGGCAATGTTTTTCTAAGTGAAAGCAAGTTTGTTAGAGAAGTAAAGAAACAAAAGAAGGGCAGCACCACAGACAGAGCAGACAGAGCAGCGTTTTTGTTGTTGTTGTTGTTGTTGTTGTTATTGTTTTTTTTAGTGTAGGCAAATGTTTTTTTGATAAGATGATATTTCAGCCAGAAAATTGGCACTTGGGGCATACCTCCACTAAATTTGTGACATCTTAGACAAAACAAAGACTTATTTTCAAGGCAGTATTTTTGCATTGAAGTCTTGAAACTGTTTGATCTACTTACTCTATGTTCTCAACTGTGTTAACTCATTGTAGAGAACATTGTTGTTATTAAACGTATTTGCAAGAAAAACTCAGAGATATTGTTGAATCTCCTTTCTCTGTCTCAAACTGTTTTTCCCTGAGCACATAAGGCTCTGTGATATCTAAAACTTTTAATCATTAATTTAAAAAGAGAAACTTATCACAGAATTAGAAAAAGACTATTTTAAAATTCACTCGGGGCCGGGCGCGGTGGCTCAAGCCTGTAATCCCAGCACCTTGGGAGGCCAAGGTGGGTGGATCATGAGGTCAAGAGATCGAGACCATCCTGGTGAACATGGTGAAACCCCATCACTACTAAAAGAAAATACAAAAAATTAGCTGAGCACGGTGGCGCATGCCTGTACTCCCAGCTACTCAGGAGGCTGAGGCAGGAGAATTGCCTGGACCCAGGAGGCAGAGGTTGCGGTGAGCTGAGATCGCACCATTACACTCCAGCCTGGGTAACAAGAGTGAAACTCCGTCTCAAAAAAAAAAATTCATTTGGATTCAAAAAAGACCTCGCATAGCCAGGAGAACCCTAAACAAAAAGGACAAAGCTTCAGGCATCAGGCTACCTGACTTAAAACTATACTACAGGGCTACAGTAACCAAAACAGCATGGTGATGGTACAAAAACAGGCACAGAGACCAATGGAACAGAATAGAGAACTTAGAAATAAGACCACACATCTACAACCATTTGGTCTTCAACAAACCTGACAAAAACAGGCAGTGGGGAAACTATTCTCTATTTGATAAATGGTGCTGGGAGAACTGGCTAGCCATATGCAGAAAATTAAAACTGGACCCCTTCCTTACACCTTGTGCAAAAATTAACTCAAGATGGATTAAAGACTTAGAAGTAAAACTCAAAACTATAAAAACCCTGGAAGAAAATCTAGGCAATACCATTCGGAACATAGACATTGGCAAAGATTTTATGATGAAATTGCCAAAAGCAACTGCCACAAAAGCAAAAATTGACAAATGTGATCTAATTAAACAAAAGAGCTTCTGCACAGCAAAAGGAACTCTCATCAGATTGAACAGACATCCTATAGAATGGGAGAAAATTTTTTCAATATATCTTTCAATATATCCATCTGACAAAAGTCTAATATTCAGAATCTACAAATAACTTAGGCAAATTTACATGAAAAAACAACTTTCTTAAAAAGTGGACTAAGGACATCAACAGACACTTCTCAAAAGAAGACATACATGCAGCCAACAAACATATTTTAAAAAGCTAAACATCACTGATCATTAGAGAAATGCAAATCAAAACCACAATTAGATACCATCTCATGCCACTCAGAATGGCAATTATTAAAAAGTCAAGAAACAACAGATGCTTGAAGAAGCTGAGGAGAAATAGGAAAGCTTTTACACTGTTGTTGGAAATGTAAAGTGGTTCAACCATTGTGGAAGACACTGTGGCAATTCCTCAGAGATTTAGAACCAGAAATACCATTTCACCCAGCAATCTCATTACAGGGTATATGCCCAAAGGAATATAAATCATTTTATTATAAAGATATCTACATGTGTATGTTCACTGCAGCACTATTCACAATAGCAGAGACATGAAATCAACCCAAATGCCCATCAATGATGGACTGGATAAATAAAATATGGTACATCTACACCATGGAATATTATACAGCCCTAAAATTGTATGAGATCAAGTCCTTTGTAGGGATATGGATGAAGCTGGAGGCCATTAACCTCAGAAAACTAACACAGGAACAGAAAAGCATACCCTGCATGTTCTCATGTACAACTGAGAGCTGAGCAATGAGAACGCATGGACACAGGGAGAGGAACAACACACACTGGGGCCTGTTGTGGGAGGTTAGTGGTGGGGAGCATTAGGAAAAATACCTAATGCATGCCAGGCTTCAAACCTAGGTTATCGTTTGATAGGTGCAGAAAACCACCATGGCACACATTTACCTATGTAACAAACCTGCACATCCTGCACATGTACCCTAGAACTTAAAATAAAATTAAATTAAAAGAAAAGTTTAAACCATATTAAAGAACAATAATTAGATAAAAGAAGCCTTCAATTTACAAAATCCTGAAATAATACTTCTAATTTTGCTTTCAACATATATGGAAATCCTTTAATACTGCTCCCTTCCGGAGGTGCAGCTTACTTCCCTCTCTTGAGTGTGGCTTGAACTTAATGATGCACTTCTGATATGGCCTGGCTCTGTGTTTCCACATAAATCTCATCTTCAATTGTCAAGTAAATTGTAATCCCCTGATATTGAGGGAGGGACCACATAGGAGGTGATTGTGATTGAATCATAAAGATGGTTTCCTGTGGGGGTCACCCCTGCAAGAGGCTAACAACTTGGCCTCTGCCATTAGGTGAGCTCGATCCCTTACACGCTTTCCCTGGCTGAAGGCTGTCAGCTATGGGGAAGAAAAATTGGAAGAAGAATGACTAAACAGAACACTATTTTCAGCCTGCTTGGTTGATAAGATAATGGCTAGGTGAATGCTGAAATGATTCAACTGGGTATTGTGTTCCCCTTTCTGGCTCCTAATCTTAACTTGTTCTATGGCTTTGTTTACCAGGCATTGTTTCAGCCTGGTGACCTCCCCTGTGGCCCTTGTCTTTTGCAGATGCATGATTTACTGCTGAGCTTGTGACTTCTAGATAATTGAAGATTGTTATCTGAGTTACTGGTTGTTCTGATAATATTGATAATCAGCATCACCTACTTCCCCCTTGACCTTTTAAATCAGTATCTGTTCCTTTTACTAGTTCCCCAGAATTGTTTTCTGTTCCTTTTGTTATTTAAGAAATGCTTTGATCTGACTTGAACAACATTAGGTAGAAAAGTATATAATGGAACCTACTGCACAAATAAAATTGCTGTTTTGGGCATAACCTAATCAGTCCTCCAAACCCCTCTCTTTGTCTCCCTTTTTTCCATGCACGCCATCTTCCAGGTTTCGGACCCTCTCGCTGGATGAGACTCCTGGGCCCGCGTTCAGTTCACAACAGTTTCCACAGTCTTTTCTTTCTTTCTTCCTTTTTTTGATGAAGTCTCACTCTGATGCCCAGGCTGGAGTGCAATGGTACAACCTCAGCTCACCAAAAACTCTGCCTCCTGGGTTCCAAAGAGTCTCCTCTCTCAGCCTGGGATTACAGGCATGTAGCATCACGCCCCGCTAATCTTTATATTTTTAATAGAGATGGGGTTTCACTATGTTGGCCAGGCTGGTCTTGAACTTCTGACACTGATCTGCCTGCCTGGGCCTCCCAAAGTGCTGTGATTACAGGCATGAGCCACTGCACCTGTCCCCAGCCCCCACCATGCTGTTCTAATGACAGTGAGTGAATTCTCATGAGATCTGACGGTTTCATAAGGGGCTTCCCCACTTTCCTCTCTGCATTTCTCTCTCCTACCACCACGTGAAGAACGTGTTTGCTTCCACTTCTGCCATGATTGTAAGTTTCCTGGAGCAGCCTTCTCAGCCATGCAGAGCTGTGAGTCAATTAAACCTCTTTCCTTGATAAATAACCCAGTCTCAGGTATTTCTTTATAGCAGTATGAGAATGAGCTAATACAACGTCTAACAGAGTAATCCTGACATAACAGTTTGTGACTCTGGGTGTGTAGCAGGAGCGGCCTTGGGAAAGGTTCTCTCGAACACCGAATACAGGAGGAAGGAATTTATTTCAGCTGGGAGCAAGGTGGCATAGGTGCTTACCAGCCAAGCTCATCTAACAAAGGGAGGTTCAGCCTTCATATAGGCTTATACTTTAGATATTACCCATGGAAGAATCTTAGGTTCATAGTTTTAGGACTCACCTGTGAAAAGGTTTTAGCTTACAGTTTCAGGAATCACATATGAAAGGGTTCCAGTTTACAGTTTTAGGACTCACATGTGAAAAGGTTTCTGGTTTGATCTTGTTGTAAGTAAAAATAGTGCCTTCTGGAGAGTTTCCCCAAGGCCTAGCCTGTTGTTTTCAGGAAGGAGATTCAGGAGGTGCCAGCTAGCCTGCTCTCTCTTTTATTGAGATGCACAGTGGATGACAGAGAGGGAGGGAATCCCAAATGCCTGGGTCTCCCTCCTCATCCCCCCCTTTGAGACCCTCACCATTTTTTATCACTGAGAGGTCTCACTTTCATTCTCACTTTCCAGATTTTCTGAAGAAACTGATAATGTTTCATATAATATACTCGTGATGTTATTTTTGGCTAACTATCGCACTGATGAATCCCTTAATCATCTGAAGCATCAGGGGGAGTAGACAAGGGAGCAACAAACACACACCTATTATTATTATAACACTGATGATGAGGGTTTTGAATCCTCCCAAGGATGAGAACCAACCTCCAAATAAGGACTCAGGGTTAAATTCGTGCTATACCTGCACAGGTACGTGCACTAGTTTGGTCATGTGTCGCAGAATACTTTCCACTGCTTGCCCCTGGGTCATCTATGCACAGACAGCAGTTGGTTAGATTAAATTTTCTAGATTCCTCTTTCAGCTGCTAGCAAATAATCTACGACCAGCCAGTTCTGGTAAATCACGTTTCTCATTTGAGTTTTTGTTGTTGCTGTTGTTGTTATTGGGCTAAAAGGGACAGAGCTTTGCCCGTTTCATTAGTGAGTATTTCTAAAACAGCCTGCAACTGGATGATCCAGTTGAGCATGTAAATAGGGTTCTGGTATCCCCATGAGGCATCCTCTGCCCTTGTGGCTGGCCCATAATACTTAATAGTTTTTTTCCAGTGGCCACTCATTATCTGTCCATCCTCTTATCTTTAGGTTTCTTTTCCTCTCTAGCAGAGTAGACTGAATACATTAACAGCCTACCTGTCTTAACAGATAATAGGAAGAAAGAGGGCTTAATGATGCCTATGACACAGCTACCTGTCTATTTCATGGATTACACACCTTATAATATTGAGTACTATTATATAAACAGGTTCCCTTCTGTGTCCCCGTACATTTATAAGAACTGTAGGACAAAAGAATGGCAGTAACTTTTATGCCCTACCTGGTGTACATACTGAGGACATTCTTTAAAATTAGTTAATGTTTCTACTACTGTACAAGTCCAAATATTAAGAACAAATCCCACGATGAATTTTCTCATGCTTTAACTGTGCGTGGACTAGCTAGCTTCCAGGATGTGGTTGGAGCAGGACCTGTTGTCCTTTTTAAGGTGATTCTGCAGTCCTTGCCTTGGTCTAAGTCTCAGGTGTTGCTGGTTTTTTTTTACACGGCTGTGGTGGATTCCGGCTGGGATTCCCTCTACATTCACCACTGTGGGATTGGTCAGGATCAGGTCTGAGGTTCTTTCCATTGTGGCTTTAGAGGGGCTGCTACTGCCATCCTTTATCCACACATGATTACCTAGTGAGAAAGGGTGAACTGAGGAGAAAAAGGCTTGTTTGTTATTTGTTTGTTATTTACTCAGGTTGAAGTATCCTAAGCGATTCTCCCTAGGGCTGGTAACTAGCATCCTAACTCAATCTCTCCCCACTCCCAAGGAGTTCCTGGGAGTGTCCAGAGTAGGGGAGGGGGCCTATGGTATAAGACTTCTAGGGGAATATTCTGTTTTTCTTAAAGGAAGTGCCTCTAATTTTGAATAATACCAAGGGAAGTGCCTGCACCCACTTTAATCTTGTTTCCTGACACACTTTCCACTTTCCCTAAGCTGTTTTTGATGGTCCGATTCATTTTTCCACTTTTCCAGAACTCTGAGGTCAGTAGGCAGCATGCAGTTTCCAGGTGATACCCAAGGTCATTGCTGCTTTCTGGACAAATGCTGGTCCGTTGTCTGATCTGATGCGCAGCGGCAGTCCAAACCTATGGATAAGATCTCGAAGCAGCACACGGATTATTTCATGGGCTTTTTTAGTCCTCCTCAAAGTATGTGCACACTAGGACCAATAAATATTTATGTCCCCCACACTTGGGCATTTCAGTAAAGTCTACCTGGATCTTCAAATGGAACTGCTCCATAAGATTGAATTCCAGGGGGAATAGTTAGACCCTGCCTCATTGCTGACATGTAATACATTGC
>CM052651.1:26710291-26732133 GCA_028533165.1 Leontopithecus rosalia | reverse complement strand
CACCTCATTGCCCAGGCTGAACTCTGGGAAGAAAGAGGAACTTGACTGTCAACAGAAAGTGATAGCCCTGAGAAGACATCTATGCAAGTACCTGCAGGATGAGCACTAAGGTCACCTGAGAGGGTGAGACAGGGATCTGGCCTCAGACTCAGGGGTCTTCTCCAATACAGAAGCAGCAACCACATGCAAGCCAGAAACTGGGAGAGCCTCTCCAGGAGGCTCAGGGGCCAGCAATGACAGCCTGACATCTGTGCCTGGCACTTCCCTTGTATGTCTGGCTGTGGCTTGGAGGGCTTGGGTCTGAAAAGTGGGGGCAAGGAGGTGGTGTCCAGACAAAGCTTCAGTTGCTGGGGGACATGGATAGGGTGCCACCCTCATCATTGTTGCCTGATCAAGATTCTTGTGCCAAGAGTCTTGGCACACTCACCTCCCTGTCCCTGGGTGTTGGCTGAGGGAATGGAAGTGGGGAGGGGAGGCTAGAGGCATGGCAGAGCCACTGTCTGTGGGTTTCCTCCTCTCTGACCTAGCAGATTCAGAGCACACTCAGGCAAGCTGCTCTTCTGTGGAGTCTCTTCTGCCCCCACCCAGTTTCTCCTGTTGTCAACCTTGCCTGTGTACCTGTGTATTGAGAAGGGATCAAAGCTGAGAAGCAATCATCACCAGAAGTCCCACATTCTACCTCTTCACCCTCAAAAAAGTCATGGAAGACTCACAATTTCCACTACCCGGTCTTGCACTGTCATTGATGTGCACCTGCCTGTCCTCACATTCTTTTATCTTGTTCACCCAGTCCTGGCAGTGGACACAAGGTGGGCGAGTGTGCAGCATCAGCGTCACAGCAGGGTAGCAGGTGTGAGTCTTCACAATCACATCTTGACATCCAGCAATAAACCTCTCATACTTCAGCTGCAAAATGCTTTTTAAATTTTTTTCCTTTCTCTTTAGTCTTAAGATGTAACCTCGAAATAAACTGCAGAAACATTTTTCTTTAGTCTTAAAATATAGCCACAGCCTTGAGGTGTACTTGAAGACTGTTTCCCCTCCTCTTCCACCAAGCACTCCCTTCACCATGACCTCATGACCGACATATGCATGTGTATCTATTATAACTATATTCTTGCTTAGAAACGCCAAGGTCTATTCTTGAAACAAGCCAGGCATAGAGACCCAGCTGTGGAATTCCCCCCACTTGGAGATAACCTCAAGACAGTTCATCTGTAATCTGCCCACAGTTGAGATACTGCCAGCCAGTACTCCAGGTGGACAATATTTCAAGAGAGCCCTTGGAACAAGACCTCCAGACCTGCACGCTGTGATGCTCCTGCATTTTTCCAGCCCAATATTTCACTTTTAAACCCTTTGTCAGCCTAAAAATTTGAGATGGTTGCTTGAGACTTGAGCCCCACCCTCTCCTCAACTGCTGGTATTTGAATAAGCTGCTTTCCTTTCACAACTCACCTCTTGTGAATTTGCCTGTTAGAGCCACCAGCAGCTAACCTGAGTTGAGTTACATCCACCTTATCCAGTTACCATGTGACTAAAGGCGAGAAGGTTGAATAACTGGTACTTATCATGGTCAACACCTTCAGCTGTGGTCACTCCACCTAATCAGGATGAACAAGCTCACTGGCTGCAGGAATTCCTGTGGATTGCAGGCCACATGTGGGAATCTCAGAACTCACTTGCTATTTCTGATGCTCTCAGGACTGGGCCAGTCCCCCTGGAGTAAGGCTTCTCCCCACTGCAGACCTGAGGGTTCCTCTGAGCTGCTGGTAGTACAAGGTCTTCTCTGATGGGCAGAGCAGGTCCTGAGGCTCCAGCATCCTTGCCCAACTGTTCCCAGAGGGTGGAGGTAGGCAGACGAGGGCAGGAAGCAATGCTGGGGTGGATCAGGATGGTGACTTTCAGGGTCCCCGGGTTCCCTGTGTCCTCCCTGCAGGACCCTCCATGCTCTGTGGGAAGCACCAGCTGTTTCCACAGTGTGCTTTCTGGGTGGAGAACTGCAAGGGTGGCAAGTGTGGAAATCCTCTGCTCCTGGGAACCCAATCCCAGTAGTCCGAGGTGTTCGGCAGGAACCTCTTGCCCCTGTGACTTGCTCTGACCTGTCTATGTCTGTCCAACTGGATGGTGCTGCCGAGGGCTCTGATGCAGGGAAGCAGGTTGTGTGCCCAGCATGGGAGGATGCCTTCTGCCCATCTAGCTGGGCCTCAGGTCAGGGCTATGAGCCTGAGCTGGGAGAGGAGACGGAAGGAGATGGCCTTGGAGCAACCGTCTGTCTGCCCTTACCAGTGCATCCCGAAGGTATCATCCCATCCACTAGTGCCTTGGAGGGACCTCACTCCCACAACCTTCCTCTTGGGGGTGGTTCCTGGTGACACCTCCTCAGGAGCTCCTGCCTCCAGCTGTGTGGGGGATTGGTCGGAGTGGTGGGAAAAACTACAGGGAAAGGCAAACCTTTTGAGAGGGTGGAAGGTTCTGTAGAGCCCCGGGGGAGAATAGCTGAAGGCAGCTGTTCTACAACCCTGAGGCAGAGGGCAAGCAGTAGGTAAAAGGGAGTGTAAGGGAATTTATTTTAAACAGGCTTGTTTACTTATGTTGACCAGAAACTGACCTTTGATCATCTTTGTGGAGGGAACAATGTTAATTATCTACAGGTTGTGTTTGCTCTAGGCTTTCAGCATTGTGCCTGCACTGAATAAAAGCAAGCAGCTCCAGCTTCTGGAGGCTGCTCTCTGGCCACTAGAGCCAGGCAGTCACCTAGCTGCTCTTACACTGCATACCTGTGTCTGAGTACTCATTTCATTCATCGGCCAGGGTCTGTGGGACAGACCAGGCACAGCTGCACAAATCCCTGAGAATGGCACATGGGTGTGAGGATGCCAGGAACTGCCATTCTCCAGTGCTGACTTGAGAGTGTATGTGTGCACACAAGTATGTGCATGTGGACGAGTGGGAATGGGAGTGTGTGTGCACGTGTATAAGCATAAGTGTGGAAGTGGAGCATGAGTGTGTGCATGCCCACAGGCAGCAGTGGGAGCGCCAGGGTCCTCACTCCTCCCTGCTTTGCTTTCTCTCCAAAATGTGACCACACAGCAGCTTGGCCATCATCTAGGTTTAAGTGTATTAAAGAGAAGGGATGGCCAGGCGCGGTGGCTCAAGCCTGTAATCCCAGCATTTTGGGAGGCGGAGGCAGGTGGATCATGAAGTCAAGAGATTGAGACCATCCTGGTCAACATGGTGAAACCCCGTCTCTACTAAAAATACAAAAAATTAGCTGGGCATGGTGGCGCGTGCCTGTAATCCCAGCTACTCAGGAGGCTGAGGCAGGAGAACTGCCTGAACCCAGGAGGCGGAGGTTGCCGTGAGCCGAGATCCCGCCACTGCACTCCAGCCTGGTTAACAAGGGTGAAACTCTGTCTCAAAAATAATAACAACAAATAAATAAATAAAGAGAAGGGAAACGCAATTAGGATTCCAGGCTCAGCCTGGAGATGTGTGAGGCCTTTGACCCGGAGCAGCACCTGCCTCTGAAGACCAGGCACAAATCACAACACAAGGAGGGATCCAGACAAGCAGACAAGAAGTGATCACAGCAGGAACTTTACTGAGTGCAGAGCAAGGCTGCACACCACTCAGCACCTGCCCCTCCGCCCACCCTTCTCTCCCCACCTGCCCCTGCCTCAGCACAGCAGATCCTCAAAATCTAAAAAGAGAACCTGACTTCCATGTTTTATTAATAGTTGGTAATATTTCACCACATCTTCATAGAAAGGATATGGGAACAGTAACAGAGCAAGACATCTATGTAGTGTAAGTGAGTGACAGGGGAGATGTGGGAAGGAGACACTGTAACGTTTCATTCCCAGAAAAGGAGGGTTGATCTAAGGAAGGAGACCCCAGGCCTGGATATTGGGATTATGTGGAAGGGGTTCTTGGGCATCTGTGTAATTGGCTCCTCTCACCAACCCATCCTCCATATAACATGCTTGGAAGGAGACAGAGCTCATCAGCTGAGCAGTTAGGGGAAGAGAAGTAGGAGTCCAGAGAAAGACAAGGAAGGTGAGAACAATCTGTGTCTTGCTGGTCTGCACAAGGCAGCTCTCAAACTGTGGAGAACATGGTAATGACCAGATTCAGCTCAGCCACTCTCAGCCTTGACACCCTGAGCATTACGGGCAGCCCATCACCATTCCCTACCTTCAAATGCAGAGATCCCCCATAGCCCAAAGCTGCTCCCCAGCCTCAGATCCTGTTGGCATCAGGCCTCAGGAATCATATTTCAGGAAGCTGTGAGCACAGCTTCCCTGACCCTGTCACCACCTGGAGAATGACAACAAAGAGGACACAGCAGAGCCTGCAGGTGGAAACTATAATTTTAGGTAGCACTGTGAGATGGGAGAGGCACAGGACTGTGGCCCCATCCTCTCTATTTCAGGGGTTAGAGACAAGCAGCCCCTGACACCCCTTCAGTGCTGGAATTTATAGAGTAGACTCCTGCAGAAGTTCTTAGAACAGAAGATCCTGTTAGGTGCCAAGGTGGTGAAGGGCCCTGAATATCTTAAATACCTGGTTAATATTGCTAATTAGCTGAGATTTAAAAGTCAAACCCAGGGCATAGGAGAGGAGGAAGAGACAGTATGGCACCATGCAGTCACCCTGCTGGACATCTGTTTACAGAGAGGGCCTTTCCTGCAGGGTGGGGGCATCCAGTATCAAGGTCCTGAGTACCACCACCCTTCTATTCTTATCTGTGAATAGGGTTGGACCTGTGTCTTCCTCCAATATAAATAAACAGGGGAATCTATCCATGTAACATCTGGTACTGTCACTTAATCCTGTATTACTGTTTGATTTAATATTTCATATCTTATAGAAATGAACCAAATGGAAGGATGATCCCTTTGGTAAAGGTAATTCAGGTGATATGAGAATCAGATTCCTCGGGCTCTGGGTACCTTATCTAGATGTTTAGAATCCTCATGGAGGATAAAGGGTGTACAGAACTCAGAAATGGTCATGAGGGCTGAAGCTCCCTTGTCTGAAACTCCCTGGTGTAAAGGGCCCTCCCCTGCACCCTGGAGCTCAGAGGAAACAGCACAGCTGACTCCCAGGGTCTCCAGCCTCGGGCCTCTACTGTCAGCCTGCACTTTCTCAGTCTCTTGGCTGCCAAGCTTCTGGTTCCCAGCAGCCTCCTCTCTTACCCTTCACCTCTTCTGATCGGGGCCATTGGCCACTTGACAGGCAGTGCCCTCCTTGTCAGTCTGCCTGGTTCCCTCTCAGCGTTTGTGATGACTGGATTCACCATCCCCAGCTCCAGCAGGAACCAGGAGAAGTGACTCGGCCAATCCCCCAATAGCAGTGGGATCCCTACCACATGAGATGGGGCGAAGCCATCATTCTAGTCCCTCCCATGCCTGAGAACTTCTTTCACATCACAGGTCCAAGCACCAGAGCAGGAAGTAGCTCTAAGTCAGAAATGGTTTCCATGATGGTGAGGATGAGCTGGAAAGGGAGTTCTGAGAAGGGAATGAAAGGGGCCTGGGCCTTCAAGTCAAAACCCTGACCCTGATACAGAATAGCTCCTGCTGTGCCCGTTCTGTGAAAGGGTTTCCACACCTGCTCACGTCTTTACTCACCTCAGTGTAAGAGGCCTGAGCAGCCCCTTGTGCTGCACAGCCATGGGGATCCCTGCCTCTCCCCAGAAGGAACCACCACAGCTGCCCACTTCTGGAAGGTCTCATACCCCTGAGGTTTGGGGTCCCCATGCTGTGCATCTGGGTCTGGTCTTCCCTGTTCCACAGCAAAGTCAGTGTGATCTCTGCTGGGTAGAAGCCCCCAACCCAGCACCTCAAGGCGACCTTCCCATTAGAACCTGCATGAAGGGTCACAAGTGCTGAGACTGCTCTGAGGAAAGTCAGAAGGCTGAGGCATATTGAGCAATAGACAGTAGGATTCAGCCGGGCGCGGTGGCTCAAGCCTGTAATCCCAGCACTTTGGGAGGCCGGGGCGGGTGGATCACAAGGTCAAGAGATCGAGCCCATCCTGGTCAACATGGTGAAACCCCGTCTCTACTAAAAATACAAAAAATTAGCTGGGCATGGTGGCACATGCCTGTAATCCCAGCTACTCAGGAGGCTAAGGCAGGAGAATTGCCTGAACCCAGGAGGCGGAGGTTGCGGTGAGCCGAGATCCCGCCACTGCACTCCAGCCTGGGTAACAAGAGCGAAACTCTGTCTAAAAAAAAAAAAAAAAAAAGGATTCTCGCGGGTGGAGAAAATTAGATGAGAATAGAATGCCAGCTCTCAGCGTCCTAGCCAGAGATCTAGCCGCACGCAGTTCGCAGTTAGAGGACAGCTTGATCCTGAGCTGAGGTTTGCGCAGCTGTCCCGGTCTGTGTAGGTCGTGGCTCAAGAACATGAACCCTTCCCCGTCGTAGATAGACTGAAAGTGTACCCCGACGAAGCTCCCGTCCGGAGCCACCACACAGCCGAGCAGCATCTACAGGTGCCGGGCCCCGGATCTATCCAGCAGTCAGTTCGAGGCGGCCCCGCCCCTCCGACATCGCCCGCCCACCTCAGCTCCTATATCCAGTTCGTGATTGGTTAGAGCAGAAGTCAATCACCATCTAGATTGACGAACAAACCTGGAGTAAAACGTCCAGACAGCTCCCGGACCCTTGAGGGGTCAGCAGAGGCCCCGCCCCCTACTCCTGGGAGACCCGGGCGGGTCAGTGCTGCATTTGGGGAACACCTGTGCCCGGAGGCTGACGGCACTCACCTAATGGCCCTGGTGGTGGTGCCGGCTCAGGAGCCTCAGGGCCCTCAGTAGTACATTCCCTGCGGCCATCGAGAACTTTCCTCAGGGCGCCCACAGTCCCGTCCCATCTTCACCCGTTTCGCCCGCGGCTTCACGTTCTGATCCTCGCCGCGCCTGTGGAAGCGCAGGAACCCTGTGTCCGCCCACGAAGGCTCCGCGGCGGACCTCAGGGCGCGCCTGGTGGACGCGGAACCTGGCGGCCTCCAATACCCGAGAGTGCGAGCCTAGGCGCCGGGAACTTGCACCTTGGGGGCGGGAGAGTCCGAGGAGGCCTGGTACCCCACCCCGCTCCCCTGGGGTCCCCCTCGCCCCCAGTCTCCAGACGTGAGGGAAGCCCGCGGGGTTTGAGCTTCCTGGGGCTCCCGCCCACGTCCTGCCTCTCGCAAGAGCCGCTCCCCTGGGAGCTTCTTACTGTGTGGTGGGAACTGAGGAGGGGACCGAGGGACGGGGTCCGGGGAAGGGTGGCGTGCGGCGGCGGCGCCTGGAGAAATGACCTGAGGAGTCTGCAGACCCCAGGCCAGGGCGGAGGTACCGCGGGAGGAGCTGCTGAGCCCTGCAGGCCGCCCTTTCCATCCTTCCTCCCTAACCCAGTTCATCCTCCTCCTCTCTTCACCAGCCCAGATCTCCGCAAGGTCAGGGCCCACAGAGTAGCAAGAGGGGGTTCGGGACGCGGATCCGGCTTCTCTGGGAATATTGGAATCCAAGGAGGATCCTAGAGATCTCCCACTTTATGAAGCCCATCCTCCACTCACTCTCTAGAACCCGGGACCCAGTAGAAACTAGACGGGACACTCTCATGAGTCCGTGGGGAAAAACAAGAGCAAAGGATGAGAGGTCGTTGGGAGGTCAGGGAAACTCCCGCAGAATTCTCAGGAGAGGAAAACCTTCAGAGGTTGGCTTAGTTCGTCTTCCCCGTCCAGCCACCTGTCCCAGAGTTGGAGATGCTCACGTTTAAGCCAGAAACTGTGTATTTTTCTTGGTGGTGACATAATTCTTGTCCCCTTCCCTCCTGGAAAGAGAGCCCCAGACCATCAAATGATCCACTCTGCACACTTCCTTCCTCTTTTTTATTTACACTCTCTCCCTGAGCTGGACTCTCCACCCACCCTCACATTCTCGAATGGTGCAGTGGTGTAATCATGGCCCTGGGGCAGGGTTGTCTGGGTGCAAACCCTACTCCACCACTACTTGTGTGTAACGGTGGTTCCAATCGCATCATTTGCAAAAGGGAAGAAAACAGTCACAATCCAGAGATGTGCAGGTAGCATTAAGTTAATTAGTATTCTAAAGTGCTGAAGCACTGATTTACATATAGCACAATAACAGTGTATGATATTATCACTGTTGCTATTCCTTTAGTCCCTTTTACCTGAGTATTTTCTTTCCTTTGGATTCCCAAAGAAATTTGCCCTGTTGAAGTTGATGTTAGCAAGAGACCTCCACCTGAGAAATGCTGGTTTGTGGTGGGATCTTTTATTAACAGGAACAATTGGTGGTGAAACAGCAAAGTCGAAGATCAACTCAATGAAATAAAATGAGAAGCCAAGAAATAAAAGAAAAAATAAAATAAAATAAAAAAAGAAAGAAACAGCTGGTGAGCCACACAGAATCTGGTTCATGCAAAAAAAGATTATCTACCTAGGATTAACTCCATTTTAGTAAGGACACACATTTCACACTTAGTAAGTCCAAAGTCATTTGGAGGAGATTGCTTTGATTTGCTCATGTAGAATGTTACTCTACTGTCTTTCAGAGAGACATTATCTGGCTCCCGGAGTGAAGGTGATTAGTAGTATCTTCAGGGCCAGGTGTAGTGGCTCACACCTGTAATCTCAGCACTTTGGGAGGCTGAGGCAGGTGGATCACAAGGTCGAGAGTTCAAGACCAGCCTGGCCAAGATGGCAGAATGCCATCTCTACAAAATTATAAAAATACAAAAATTAATTTCTGCTTATGATTGCTTTGGCTACTTAGTGCATTTTATAGTCCACATACATTTTATAATTTTTTTTCCTACTTCTGTGAAGAATATTATCGGTAGTTTAATAGGGATTACTTTAAACCTGTAAATTGCTTTGAGTAGTATAAACATTTTAACAATATTAATTCTCCCAATTCATGTGCATGAAATATATTTTAATTTTTTTCCCTAGAAACAGAGTATCAGTATGTTTTCCAGGCTGGTCTTAAATTCCTGGGCTCAAGAAGTTTTCCCACCTCAGCCTCCCAAAGTGCTAGGATTACATATGAGAGCCAATGCACCCAGCTCTTTCAATTTTGTGTGTGTATTCTTCAATTTCTTTTATCAGTGTTTTATAGTTTTTATTTTACTTCTTTGGTTAAATTGATTCTTAGATTTTTTTTCTTCTTTGTGGTTATTGCAAACGGTATTGCTTTCTTGATTTCTTTTTTGGATTGTACACTGTTGGTGTATATAAATGCTATGGAAGTTTGCATGTTGATTTTGTATCCTGCAAGTTTGCTGAATTTATTTAGTTCTAACCATTTATTAGGTGAAATCTTTAGGTTTTTCTAAGTAAAGGATCATGTTATATGTGAATAAGGCTAATGTGGCTACCTCCTTTCCTATTTAGGTGCCCTTTATTTCCATTTCTTGCCTAATTGCTCTGACTAGGAATTCTAGTACCATGTAGAATAAAAATGGTAAACCTGGAAATATTTGCCTTCTTCAAGATCTTAGAGGAGAGGCTATCAGCTTGTCCCTATTCAGTATAAAATTAGTTGTGGGTTTGTCATATAGGGCCTTTATTATGTTGAAGTATGTTTCTTCTAGCCCTAGTTTGTTGAGAGTTTTTATTAAGAAGCCATGTTGAGTTTTACCAAATGCTTTCTCTGCATCTATTGAGATGATCATATGGTTTCTGTTCTTAATTCTGTTGATGTGGTATATCACATTTCTTGATTTATGTATGTCAAACCATCCTTGCATGCCTGGTATAAAACTCACTTGATCATGATGTATTGTTTTGATGCATTGTTAAATTTGGTTGCTACTATTTTTAACTGCTTTTTTATTACTAATATTAAAAATGTATTATAAGCATGTTAAACTTACAAAATTTACATACACTGAAATGATCTGATCTTTATCAAATTAATCAGTGGATTCTGACAAATACAGCCATATCATTCATGCCACTATCAGGATACAGCAAGCTCCCTTTTTCACCCTCTCCCCAGCAGCCATTGGTCTGATGATTATCATGATAACATAGTTCTTCCTGTTTTAAAACTTCATACAAATCCTTTCACCTAATATGGCCTCCCTTGTGTCTGGCTTTTTGTGCTTTGTGTAATACCTATGGGATCTATCCATGTTGTTGCATGTATCATGTAACATCTATCCATGTTGTTGCATTGGTGGGCATTCCTGATTTTTTTTACTATTATAAATAAAGGAACTATGGACATTCTTGCACAGAGATTCTTGGACATACTCTTCATTTCTCCTGAGTAAATCCCTAGGAAAAGAAATGCTAGCCATAGAGTACTAGTCTGTTTAACTTTATTAGATAATACAAAACTGATTTTTAGAGTAGTTGCTTTACATTCCTATAGACAATATATGAGAGTTCAGATTGTTCTACATCCTTGAGAACATATAGTTATTAATAGTTTTAATTTTAGTCATTCTAATAGATGTGTAGTAGTTTATCACTATGATTTTATTAGCATTTTTCCCTGAAGACTATTGGCCATTCATATATCTTTTTTGTTATGTTTCAGAAGATTCTTCTAAAATTGTGGAAGAAGACAAATAAATGTGACTTCTCTTTCTCTAAGCGCTGGATCTAAAGCAGAATGTTCATAACCTAACTGCACCTCCCAGTCTGGCCAACCCTACCCCACATTTACCCCTTGGATTCCCCACACTTTCATCTCTCTTTTATATTCTATATACTTCATTCTGTCTTCAGCTCACACTCCTCCAGAAAATCTGTTACTGTGAAGGTCTTTAACCTGCTCAGTATTATCATTTCTCCATCTATCTTTGCCTCTCTGGAGCTTCCCTTGCACTCAATAAACTCCTTTTTTATTTTGTTCAATTTCTATGGCTTTACTTCACAAATTATATTATGAAGTAGTCTAATTGAAAGAAAAGTAGAGAATTATAAGAAATGCTTGCGAAGCCACCACCCAGATTTGTTAATTTGTGACATTTTAATATTATTGGCTATATTTAGTATACAAAGAAAATTATAGCAATATATGTTGGTAGCTCTGATTTTGCACAGTTCTGATATGCATGTGTTTCATCCAGTACTGTACTGAGCAAAGCAAGAACTGCTGGTGGATGTGTGTCTCAAATTTACTGTGTCTTTATATTTTTAATATGTTTTAGACAATCTCTTTGTTTGACATGGTTTTTTTCACATAGGGTCTTGCTCTGTCACCAAGGCTGGAGTGCAGTGGTGCTGTCTCTGCTTACTGCAGCCTCGACCTCCCAGGCTTGAGCAATTCTCCCATCTCAGCCTCCCATGTAGCTGGGACTATAGGTGCACACCACCACTACCAGCTAATTTTTGTATTTTTTGTAGAGATGGGGTTTAATCATGTTTCCCAGTCTGGTCCTGAACTCCTGGGCTTGAGCAATCTGTCCACTTTGGCCTCCCAAAGTACTAGGATTACAAGCATAAGCCACTGCTCATGGCCTTGCCTTTAGACTTTTTTTAAACCGTTTCTTGATGATTTTTATCATTTGTTTGCTTGCTTTGTCAGTTAACATGGTCTGTGAGTCCATGTTCATACAAATAGTCCATTTGATTTCATTGCCGGATAGTATTGAATGGGAGAAATCTGCTACAATTTATCTCTTCCCTCTTCACTGACCTTTTGGTTGTCTCTATTACAGATATTGTTGCAATGAACATGCTGGGACATTGCCTTCTAGTCCCGGGAATATGTAGCTCCCCTAGAATACACATGTAGGAGTGGAATCTTCCACCCTTCCCACATGATGCTACATGATGTCAAATTGTTCTCTGAAAGAAATAATCCAAATACCTATCAGGAGGGGACTGGTTAGGAAGCACTGCACTCAAAAAAACTAATCTCTGTTAAATATCTTTGCCAGCAAATCAAATTGCCATGTATGTACCTATGCAACAATGCTGCATGATCTGCACATGTACCCCAGAACCTAAAAGGCAATTATATATATATATATATATATATATATATATAATCTTTGCATATCTGTACAATGGAGTAACACAAAAATTTTGAACAAATAAAGAAAGATATAGTGAAGCTCTTGATATTGCTTCATGGGATAGTCTCCATGATACAATGTGAAGAGAAAGCGTATGTAGTTTGCTAAAATTTGTGTGAAAAGGTAGAAGGAATATATATGTATACGTTTATATTTGCTTGCATATGCATAAAATGTCTTTGAAAGAATAAGCAAAGGACTGATATCAGTGGCTGCCTGTCAGAGATGGGACAGGTTGAGAGACTTTTTTAACCTTTTGAATTTTGAGCCAAGTCAAAACATAAAATAATAGGTAATTCTAAAGGGGACAAAACAAACAAAACCAAACACCTCAAATGAAAAACTTAAAAAAAAACTCTGATGGAAATAATTCTTTTATCTTCCTTAAGATAAAAAGGTCTAAACATTATATCACTGCTTAAACAAAGATGTTTACTAGTACTTTAATTCAATACAGTGTTTTCTTTTTAATGCACTATCTCTCTTTACATGTCTGACTTTCATTCATTAAAAGACAAAATGACGGCATGATTAATTAACAAATGCACTTGGTCTAGTGAAGGAAATTTTGGCCAAATCTTGGTGTAAATGATGAAGCCCAATCTACAAGGGATTCCTGGGGGTCCAACGTGATAATTGTGGCTTCAGTGGGCTCAGAATGCCCTCTACTGTCTATGTGCTCTCAAGGGTGTGATATTTAGAAAGAACACTGATAATACTTCTGAAGGACACAATTGACTCCATTTGTTAAATTTTCAAGGTCCTCATTACTAGCATATTCTAAGTCCTTGTCATACTAGGTCACAAGGACTTGGATCAGAAGGTACCACTGAAAGCTCCTAGGGTCACATCCCAGGCCGAAACAGCCAAAGGCAGTAGCACAAGCCTGGTCAGTTTGTGAGGGATGGGAAGGACTGAGGGTGTGGGGGCCAGTTGTGGAATGGCAGAAGCCCCAGGTGCTGTGTGAAGCCGAGTCTCTGGATGGCCTCTTGCCTCACATTCAGTCCCTTCCTGGGTGTCTGTCATTCCCAGGATGTCAAGAAAATCAAATGCTGCAGCTTTGGGGTGGGGAGCTCTCCAGGACATGAACTCATTTATACTACACCTCTGCCTCCCAGCCCTCTTCTCATATTAGAAATCAAACTAGATTGCCTTAGGGTGGTGGTTCTCAAAGTGGAGTCCTGGTACAAGCAGCGTTGGAATTACCTGGGAGCTTGTTAGAAATACAGTTTTCAAGTCCTGCCCCAGACCTACTGAATCAGAAAATGCATTTTAACAAGCCCCTTAGCAGAATTCTGCTTTTCAAACCAGCCCTCCTCCAACCCACCCACCCACTCTCTCTCTCTCTGCCTCAAGACTCAATACTGAGCAGCTGTGACTTCTGGAACATCAGATGTGGGACACATTTCCTTGCCAGGAAGCACCTGGCTCCTCAGTCAGCTTCATCTGAGTCCTGGCCTGGCCCAGGGAAAGAAATTCATGTCTTGGATTCTGAGTAATACTCTCCTCTTCTGGATGCCTGCCTTGGCTGGCAGCCTGTAGTGAGCAGGTACAGCTGGCACAGGGCACTGCCAGCCCAAGAACTCAGAACTCAGAACACTCTGGGCTCAGAAGTCTGAGCTATTGGAGCTCAAGTGTTGCTCCAGGCACTGGCTGTGGGCCCATTCCTAAGAACTGTACAGGCTTGAATCCTTCCCTCAACTACAGAAATGCAAACCCAACACTGTCCTCATGGAGAGGTCCAGAAGATTAAGGAGGAGACACATGAAAAGTGCCTGGTGGACACTGGGGATACCAGTGTGGGCTAGGTGACAATGCTAAGGCTCAGGAAAGCTAGGGGAGAGGGGCAGGTCCCCCTCCTGGGTCCATCTCCCCCAGGCCCTGTGAGGGCAGTGGAGGTTCTCTCCAGGCCCTAGTCTGGCCCCAACCCAGCATGTCTCCAGGTTTCTCTCAGCCCTGGTTTCTGTTGGCCCTGCAGTCACAGTGGGCAACACTGTGACGGACCCTGTCCTGTGTCACAGTGTTGCCCACTCAGGCTCACATTGTCCCTAGGACACTTGCCAGCCGAGAGATGTGGCCACATTTTGTGCCTTTTGCACCTCAGCCTCGCTTTCAAGTGCAGGTGATGATGGTGCCCAACAGAGCAAATGGTATCTCCTCTCTTCATCCAGCCTAATTGTCCAGTTTTCCAACCCTCAATGGACAAGGAAGAATGTGGTTTCCTCCAGAAGGCATTATGTCCGCGGTCATAGGGGCAACCACCAGGCAAAGACACTTGAAAATAGAACAAGCAGGGAAGAGCTTGGTGAGGGTGGGAACCCTGCAGCTTTGGCCTTCGTTAAGCACCTTCGAGAGATTACCATTACTAACAACTTAGCCAGAAAGGTTTATTAGCTATTTTCAAAAAGTATAAAATTATGTTATATATATTATACACACATATGTATACATATTTATTGTATACACATACATATACACATATATATATATATATATTGAGACTTGAGTTTTGCTCTTGTTGCCCAGGCTGGAGTGTAATGGTGCGATCTCAGCTCACCGCAACCTCTGCCTCCTGGGTTCAAGCAATTCTCCTGCCTCTGGCTTCCAAGTAGCCGGGACTATAGTCGCCCACCACCATGCCCAGCTAATTTTGTATCTTTAGTAAAGAAGGGTTTCTCCATTTTAATCAGGCTGGTCTCAAATTCCCGACCTCAGGTGATTCTCCCATGCCTAATAGAATGTTTTCTTTAATTTTCATCAATACAAAACTCTGGGCACTGCAACTTCCAGTGAGCAACTGGGACAGACGGCATCATCAGGAAGGCAGACCTTACTGTGCCCCAACATGCCAGCACCCCAGATGGCGGCAGCCTCGCCGGAAGCACCTTGTACCTCACCTGCACAAGCCCAGGGTCCCAGCTCCCCATACACCTTCTCCTGCTTTTCCTTTTCTGTCCTTTCTATTTTTCAATAAACCACCTGCAAAAAAGGAAAAACTGCTCTGAGTACAAAAACATCTCAATGAGAAATACATGGTTGCCAAAGGGTAAAAGGCTCTGTTCATTCTTGTTGAAAAGCTCAGGTATTTCTGCTAAAGTCTCTCCTTCTACTTTGGAATGCTGACTCCTGTGTCCATCTCAACCTGGGCATCGTGCCACCACCTTCAAGAAGAGAAAATCTAAGTAGCGCTTTGCAAAGGGGCAGAAGCATTTTTCATTTCTGACTGCGTCAGGTGCACAGCCATGCAGATGAGCAGGTGGGGGACAGAGGTTAGGCCCCAGACCTTCTCTCCTCAGTACATTCTTGAGCCTTTTTAAACAGTTGTAAAAATGCCACAGATACTAGCACCTGTGGGCCACTCCCATGGGGACCATTGCACAAGGCAGAGCCACTCATTCCCAGAACTCCTACCATGGGCTGCACTTAGTGACCCAAGGCCAAGCCGAGGAGGACGCCAGCCACAGTGTGCCATCCTCAGTTCCTAGGGGCATGCTGCCAGCAGGGGCAAAGTTATTCCTAGCAACAAGATACAGAAAGAAAGGAAAAAGGAAGGAAGTATAGCAGGTGGACCTGTTTGGGTTCTTGACTTTGCCACAAAAAACAATTTGAGAGCAAGTACGGAGTAAAAGTAATCAAGAGAATTATTGCAAAGTGAAAATACACACTGACAGCTGATCAGAGCAGGCTGCTCAAAAGTGAGACAGTAGCCTCCCCTTATGGGAGTCTTACATGATTATTCATGAGGAAGGGGTATTGTTTTAAGCATGTCTGTGGTCTCCTGGGCATGCGTGCACTGTGGTTATACACTCTAGCACATACATCTCATGTCTCATTAGCATCTTAACTTTGCACTCAGGGCTATGTTTCTACTATTATAATAAGCACAGGTCAGCCCAAGGACACTAATCATGGGTTTCTGTGCTTCAACAGATTTGAAGATTTTTCCCTTCTGCTCTTCCACCTCCTTGCTGCAGGATGTTCTAACCACAAGCTTAGGACATGGTGTGTGCACTGTGGAACAGCTTCCTGTCTCCATCAAATTGACAAATCTCTTGTTTCCTTTTAAGGGAGGCTATGAACACCGATCTCACCTACCTTAGAAGAACAATGCAGCAGTAGCCACCATGACCAAGAAAGATTATTCCAGAAGTGAAGGACAAGTCCCCCAGACACTGTGGCTGTGCAGTTACACACAAGAGGTGAGACCAGCTGGCTCTCAGGGTGCTCACTACCTTCTGTAAGATTTATTGCTGAGGTAAAATGAGGAAACTGAGTCAAATATAAGAAAGTGAGAAGCTAATTTCTTCAGCTCCCGGGTGAGCTTCAGTGGTCCAAGGCGGGCCAGAGAAGTCACGCCCAGGTGTTCAGGGCATGAGGTTTTATGGGGAAGGCAGGCAATTGATTGGCTACTGGGGAAACAAAGAGAAGGCATTTCTATTGGCTGTTGAGGGGCAGGAAGTAAATGGAGTTAAAGTAGGAAGTACATGAAACTAGCTGCCATTGGTAGGTGTTCGGGACCTTGGGTAAGCAGGCCTGGTGTGGGTATGGGGCAGGCTGTTGCTGGGCAGGGTATGGTGGGGCTTCTTTAAAAATTTTCTCTGCAGCGTTTTTTAACAGTGGGCTGGAGGTTGGATGCATAATTTAGTGCTGAGTGTGGGCTTGGGCATGGTATGCAGAGGCAGGTGTGGGGAAGCTATGTGGGGAAGCCAGATAATGAGCTCAGGTGATGACGCAGTTATCAGGCGTGGAGAGTGATGAATGTGTCCTTTTGACTCCTGGCAAGGCAACCGGCCTTACACCTTCATCTGGGGGCCTGGAGAGCATCAAGTCCTGGGAATGCCATATTCTAGAGGAGTAGAACAAACTGACAGATACACAGCAAAGCTCCACATACTTTTCCTTTTCTCGGTGCCTGCCCTGTTCTTCATCAGTGTCCTCTGTCTTTTCAGCTACTACTGCTGACTGGCTGGAAAAAACAGAACAACAGTAAAAATTAGAGACAAGTCTTTGGTGATGAAGGGAAACACTGACCACTTCCAGGAGTTTCTGGCTTTGGTTATGATTGCAGTTTTCCAACTCACCTTCTGGGGATGGATCCAGAAAACTCTTCTGTTACAAATAAAAATAAACATGCCAGAAGTATTAGCTAAAGTCAACTTTGTCTTATTGAGCCACTTAGTGAATCAAAAGACCACAGGCCGGGCGCAGTGGCTCACGCCTGTAATCCCAGCACTTTGGGAGGCCGAGGCAGGTGGATCACCTGAGGTTGGGAGTTTGAGACCAGCCTGACCAACATGGGAAACCCCATCTTTCAAAAAAAAAAAAAGAAAAAAGAAAAAAGAGTATCCACTCCAAAAACACAAGCCAAAATGTTGTCCTAATTTAAAGACATCTAGGGCAAATGGTGGTTGGAAGTGAATAAATTCCAGATTACTCTTGTTTGTACTGTATAAGGAAAAGAGAATAACTGCTTGTCTCTTGCATGTTTGCTAATTTATAATTACTGTTTTATACTTCTCAACATTTTTAGTGTTTTTTATTGGCTATAAACATTTTATTTTATTTTATTTTATTTATTTTTGAGAAGGAGTTTCCCTCTTGTTACCCAGGTTGGAGTGCAATGGCGCGATCTCAGCTCACCACAACCTCCACCTCCTGGGTTTAAAAAATTCTCCTGCCTCAGCCTCCTGAGTAGCTGGGATTACAGGCATGCACCACCATGCCCAGCTAATTTTTGTATTTTTAGTAGAGATGAGGTTTCACCTTGTTGACCAGGATGGTCTTGATCTCTTGACCTCGTGATCCACCTGCCTCAACCTCCCAAAGTGCTGGGATTATAGGCGTGAGCCACCGCGCCCAGCCAGCTATAAACATTTTAAAAGGATTCTGTTCCTCTAGAACCACTGTAGGTACCAAAATCTGTATTATTCTGGATTTGTCAGAGAAACAGAACATATGTATACATATATATATATATGTGTATATATATATATATATATACACATATGTATGTATGTATATATAGAGAGACAGAAAGAGAGAGTATGTGAGTGTGTGTGTGTGTGTGTGTGTGTGTGTGTGTATGGGGCTATGTGTTTATTCATGTTATGAAATTGAGTCACACAATTATTAGGGTGGCAAGTATGAAATATGTAGGATAAGCCAGCAAGCTAAAAATGCAGACAGAAGTTGATATTGTAGTCTTAAAGCAGAATTTCTTCTTTTCTGGGAAACTTCAGTTTCTGCTCTTAAAGCCTTCTCCATATTGGATGAGGCCCATCTACATTATTGGGGGTAATCTCTTTTTCATAAAATAAGCTGATTGTAGATGTTAACCACATGTACTAAATATCTTCACAGCAGCACCTAGATTAGGTTTTGGTTAAATGACTGGGTACTATGTCCTAGCCAAGTGCATTGGGCATTGACTCTGTGTCAAGGCACCGTGTCTCCCTCTCATGCAGTTTTCCATCATCCACACAATACCTAGAGGAGAGAGTTGGAATAATTGGGGCTGGTGTGGGATCAGGTCACGGGCCCCAGGTGGTGGCTGTCTGTTCAAAAATCTCAATGTAAATATGAAATTAGAACAGAAACATCATGCAGCATTTGAGTTTTCTAGAGGAATTATGAAGTCATCAACATCCCAGCTGTTAATATGAAGGACTGAGGTGTGTGTTTTACCTTCCTAAGATATGGGCTCAAATTCTGCTTGAACAACTCCTCCTTTGAAGGACAGTAAGAAATGCCCATCCATATTTCATAAAACTCTTCAAGAATGTATAAAACCTGATATGAGAATTGAAATAATCTTTTATTCTGTAAAGAGAGGCGTAAGTGTTTCATGCATAATCAGTCTCTGGAAAGACACTTGAGCTACTGGTGACAATGGTCCTTCAGGGGACGGTAATGGGTGACTGGGGCAGTGCAGCGGGGGTGACTGACTTTTCACTTGTGAAATTTACAGAGATGGGACACATCTCTACAGTGTAAAGCAAGGGGTATCCAAGGCTTGTGGGTAATGTTTATATGATTTGGGGGTTTTCTTTAGTTAAAAAAAAAAGAACAAAAACATATATAATAAATTAGATACAGTGAGTGGCCATTAAGAGGAGCCTGTGTAGATGAGGTGCTCTGAGGCTTCAGCCTCATCCTACCCTGGGTGACTCCACTTCAGGCCCTGCACATGACCTGGAAGCTTTCAGGGAGTTCCCTGAGCAAGTAGTGACTCTAAGGGAGACCCCCAAAGGCTCTTGTCTTAGAATACCTTGATGCCTCATCTCCAGTTTTCCCTCAGAGTCAGGCAGATGGACAGACTCTCATCCTTGCAGGGGTCGAGGCTACTTTGCCATCTGCTGAAGACCACAGCCTTGCCCACAGCCAGCCCCAGCTCAAACACACTCACCTGCATTTCCACACAATTTTACATACAGTTTTGGGGAGGTTATGGGAGCCCTGAAGAACAAGGGTCTGTGATCCTGTGACACTTTCTCTCAGAATGAAAAAGGAGTTCCTTGGAGCTGCAACTGCCCAGGGGTGTCCTGCCTGCCCCCTTCCTGTCTCAGCACCAATCTTCTTTCCTGTTCTTGATCATCATGCTGTGTTTAAATCCCCACTCGCTGCCCCCTCAAGGTTTGGCTCTAGGACCTGCCTATTGGGAACTTGTGGATGGGAGGAGGTATGAAGTGACCCAGCTGAATTTAGAGGAGGGAAGTGAGGAATTTGGACATATCTAAAAACATTTTCTCAGACGGATCCAAGATGGCCAATTAGGAGCAGCTGAGGATTGCAGTTCCCAGCAAAACCATGGAGGGTGAGTGGACGCCGCATTTCCAGATGGACTTTTATTGCCCACAGACCAGGAGATTCCCAGATGGAGGAGCCCCATGGGTCACCAGTGGGGCTGTTTCGGCCTGCGTGGCTTTTTGGCCAATGCCCCAGTTCAGCTGTTTTGGCCAGCTCCATTGTTTTGGCCGGCACCCCAGTGCGGCAGTTCTCTGTACAAAGTACATGGGTCTGGGCACCATTTTAGCTGGCAATTGGAGCTCCAGGAAGAGAGTCACCCATTCAGCTGATAGAAAAGGGGACTGAAACAGGGACCCAGGCCACAAGATTCCCAGGCAAGTAAAGCACAACAAATCTCAGAGCAGCTGTTTCAGCTGGCACAGTGGGTCACTGCATGGGAAATCATACAGATCCCAGTGCCTTTTCAATAGGCGACTGGAACACCTGGGAGACAGTCGACTGTTCACTCTGAGGCAGGGAGCCAGGTGATCAGGTTTGGCTGGTCCCATCCCCACAAAAAGCAGCAATCTGAAATACTCTGGATTGAGAGTTTCACAGCAGCCCGCCATTGCCAAGGCAGCCCGCCATTAGAGAGAGAGAGTCTGCCATTATAGAGGTGGGCCACCATTGCCGAGGCAGTTCTAATTATACCCATATAAAGAGGACTGCAGGGAAGTTCACATGGCAGCTGGGCAGAGTCCACAGCTGCTCAGCAAAGCCTCTGCAGGCAGACAGTGACTAGGCTGCCTCCTGGCAGGGCAGGGCAGCCCTGAAAAAAGGCAGCAGCACAACAGAAACTCATAAATAAAGCCCTAAATCCCTGGGACAGAGCACTTGGGGGAAAATAAAGGAAAGGGGGGTTTATGAGTTCTGCTGCAGCAGACTTAAATGTACCTGCCCAGCAGCTCTGAATGAACAACAAAGCTCACAGCTCAGCACGTGAGCTCCTATAAAGGACAGACTGTCTCCTCAAGTGGCTCCCTGAACCCCGTATATCCAATGAATCACCTCATAAAGGAGAGCTCAGACTGACATCTGGTGGGTATCCTTCTAAGACAAAGATAGCAGAAGAAGAAACTGGCAGCAACCCTTACTGTTCTGCAGCAGCTGTAGGTGATCCCCAGTCAAGCAGGGCCTAAAGTGGACCTCAGCAGTCCTACAGCAGAGGGGACTGAATGTTAGAAGGAAAAATAAGAAACTGAAAGAAATAACTTTATCATCAACAAACTGGACGTCCACTCAGAGACCCAACCTGAAAGTCAACAACTATAAACACGGCAGGTGGATAAATCCACAAAGATGGGAAGAAACCAGCACAAAAATGATGAAAACACCCAAAACCAGAATGCCTCTCCTCCTATAAGGGATCACAACTCCTCACCAGCAACAGAACAAGGCTGGATGGAGAATGAGTGTGATGAATTGACAGAATCAGGCTTCAGAAGGTGGGTAATGAGAAACTGCTCTGAGCTAAAAGAACATGTTCTCACCCAATGCAAGGAAACTAAGAACCTTGAAAAAAGATTTGACAAAATGCTAATGAGAATAAACAACTTAGAGTGGAATATAAGTGACTTGATGGAGCTGAAAAACACTACATGAGAACTTCATGAAGCAAGCACAAATTTCAACAGCTGAATTGACCAAACAGAATGAAGGATATCAGAGGTCGAAGATCAACTCAATGAAATAAAATGAGAAGGCAAGATTAGGGAAAAAAAGGTAACAAGGAATGAACAAAGTCTCCCAGAAATATGGGACTATGTGAAAAGACCTAATCTATGTTTGATAGGTGTACCCGAATGTGATGGAGAGAATGAATCCAAGCTAGAAAATACTCTTCAGGATATTATCCAGGAAAATTTCCCCAACCTAGCAAGGCAGGTTAATATTCAAGTCCAGGAAATACAGAGAACACCACAGAGATATTCCTCAAGAAAAGCAACCCCAAGGCACACAATCATCAGATTCACCAGGGTTGAAATTGAGGAGAAAATACTAAGGGCAG
>CM052651.1:26689948-26709791 GCA_028533165.1 Leontopithecus rosalia | reverse complement strand
CACCCCACGGACGGCCCGTGTCGCCCGAGTCTCCGGGTCCAAGATCCACCCCGAGACTGCGGGACCCCCCCAGACCCTCGACCCGGGAGGAACTCGGGCTCCTTTACCCGGTTTCATTTTCAGTTTAGGCCAAAATGCCCGCGGGTTGGTGGGGCGGGGACGGGGACTTTTGCCTGAACTGGAAATGAGAGAAGCTGACCCGGGGGCGGGGCCAGGGTCTCACACCATCCAGTGGATGTCTGGCTGCGACATGGGGCCGGACGGGCGCCTCCTCCGCGGGCATAACCAGCACGCCTACGACGACGGCAAGGACTACATCGCCCTGAACGAGGACCTGCGCTCCTGGACGGCCGCGGACGTGGCGGCTCAGATCACCCAGCGCAAGTGGGTGGCGGCCAATGAGGCTGAGCGGTGGAGAGCCTACCTGGAGGGCGAGTGCCTGGAGTGGCTTCGCAGATACCTGAAGAACGGGAAGGAGACGCTGCAGCGCCTGGGTACCAGGGGCCAGGGGACACCTCCCTGATCACCTGTAGACCTCCCAGGCTGGCATCTCCAAGGAGGGGAGGAAAATGGGACCAACATTAGAATATCGCACTCCCTCCAGTTCTGAAGGAGAGGAATCCTCCTGGGTTTCCAGATCCTGTACCAGAGAGTGACTGTGAGGGCCCGCCCTCTGATACCATTAAGGGTTGCAGTCTCTGAGGGAAAGCAGGGGAAGTCAGTCCCTGGAATACTGATCAGGGGTTCCCTGTGACCCCACAGCAGCACTGGGGACCAGGATTTTCCTCTCCTGCCTTGTCCTCTGACTCGCACTCAATGTGTGAGGGGGGTCTGACTCCAGCTCCTCTGAGTCCCTCAGCCTCCACTCAGATCAGGACCAGAAGCCCCTGTTCCCCACTCAGAGACTAGGACTTTCTAAGGAATAGGAGATTATCCCAGGTGCCTGTGTCCAGGCTGGCGTATGCATTCTGTGCTCCCTTCCCCACCCCAGGTGTCCTGTCCATTCTTAGGATGGTCACATGGGTACTGCAGCGGTGTCCCATGAGAGATGCAAAGTGCCTGAAGTTTCTGACTCTTCCCTTCAGTGCCCCCTAGACACACGTGGCCCCCCACCCCGTCTATGACCATGAGGCCACCCTGAGGTGCTGGACGCTGGGCTTCTACCCTGCGGAGATCACACTGACCTGGCAGCGGGATGGGGAGGACCAGACCCAGGACATGGAGCTTGTGGAGACCAGGCCCGCAGGGGATGGAAAATTCCGGAAGTGGGCAGCTGTGGTGGTGCCTTCTGGAGAGGAGCAGAGATACACATGCCATGTGCAGCACAAGGGGCTGCCTGAGCCCCTCACCCTGAGATGGGGTAAGGAGGGGGTGGGGTGTCATGTCTCTTAGGGAAAGCAGGAGCCACTGTGCAACCTTTCAGCAGGGTCAGGGCTGGGTCCTGGGAGTCTGGGACCCTCACCTTCCCCTCCTTTCCCAGAGCCGCCTTCCCAGCCCACCATCCTCATCGTGGGCATCGTTGCTGGCCTGGCTGTCCTTGGAGTTGTGGTCGCTGCTGTGATGTGGAAGAAGAAGAGCTCAGGTGAGGAAGGGGTGAGGAGTGGGGTCCGAGATTTCTTGTCCCACTGAGAGTTCCAAGCCCCAGGTAGAAGTGTGCCCTGCCTGGTTACTGGGAAGCAGAATCCACACTCATGAGCCTGGGCCCTGTGTGCCAGCACTTACTCTTGTGTAAGACACCTGTGACAATGAAGGACAGATGTATCACCTTGATGATTGTGGTGATGGGGACCTGATCCCAGCAGTCACAGGTCACCAGGGAACATCCCTGATGAGGACAGTCCTTAGGAGGGTAGTTGGTCCAGACCCACACCTGCTTCCCCTGTTTTTCCTGATCCTACCCTGAGCCTGCAGTCACACATTTCTGGGAACTTCTCTGAAGACTAAGAGCCTCTAGGACCTCATGGTCCTGCCACCTTTCTGACCCCTCACAGGATATTTTCTTCCCACAGATAAAAAAGGAGGAAGCTACTCTCAGGCAGCAAGTAAGTATGAAGGAGGCTGATCCCTGAGATCATTGGGATATTGTGATCGGGAGCCCATGGGGAGCTCACACAGCCCACAATTAATCCTTTAGTGGTGTTCCTTGTAGGCTCTGACCAGGTTCTGTTTTTGTTCTACCCCAGGCAACAACAGTGCCCAGGGCTCTGATGTGTCTCTCATGGCTTGTAAAGGTGAGATCCTCGGGGGCAAGGGTGGGGTGGGGCTGATGTATGTGGGTTGTTGGGGGTAACAGTGGGAACAGCTGTGTTATGGGGTTTCTTTGACTTGGATGTATTGAGCTGGTGATGGGTTGTTTAAAGTGTGACTGACATATATTTCTTAATGAATTTTTTTTATAGTGTGAGACAGTTGCCTTGTGTGGGACTGAGGCAAGATTATTCACACCTTCGATTTGGGACTTCGAGAACCCTGACTTCTCTTACTGCAAAGGCATCTGAATGTGTCTGTGTCCCTATAGACATAATATGAGGAGGTGAGGAGACCAGCCCAGCCCCTTGTCCACCATGACCCCTTCCCCACGCTGACCTGCATTCCTTCCCCAGTCACCTTTCCTGTTCCAGAGACTGGGGCTGGAATGTCTCCATCTCTGTCTCAACTTTATGGTGCACTGAGCTGTAACTTCTTACTTTCCTATTAAAATTAGAATCTGAATATAATTTACTTCTTGAAATTATTTCCATGAAACATTAATGGGTTAATTAAAGGAGAAGATTCCTGAAGTTTGAGAGACAAAATAAATGGAAGACCTGAGAACCTTCCACAGTCCACGTGTTTCTTGTGCTGATTTGTTTTGAGGGTGGAGAATAGATGGGGCTGTGCCCAGTGGGTGCGCAGGTCACTGTGGGCTTTAGGTGGTCACTGCTTGACTGGGTCATCTTTGCTTCTCCATTGTCCTTAGCCCTTCATTAGAACCTTGTCCCGCCATGGCCTGTGATCACAGGGACTTGAGTGTCACCTATGGTGGTCTCTACACATAGAAGTCCTTGTGGTATCTGGAGACAAATTTTCAGACCCCTGTCCCTCTCACCCTCCTTCCAGGTCTCTTTCCTGGATTATATTTTCCATATTTCCCCCAACCTTATTAAATGAAGCAGATTCTGAAACTTGCAGAGAGGAGGGCTCCCATAGTTTCTCATCATAGGTAACTTTCTGTTGGAACTCCTGCTCTCTCTCCTACTCTTCCTGCCTGAGTTGTAGTGATCCTAGTGCTGCCTCCAATCCAAACCCATGGATTTACAAAGCAGAGTCTGACTTAGATTCATATGTTTGGAAAACTGGACCCGTAAGCCCAGGGTTATCTTTCCTGAAGAGAAAAATATAGTTGTGTGCTGCAGCGTGCAGGAGGGTTGATGTGGGAGTAGGGAGGGAGGCGGGGAGGGAGGGGGAACACACAAACAGCCCTGGAGAGAAAAGCTCTGGCAGCACTGATGTCAGTGTGAGATGATGTTGTTCTGTAGCTGCCAGGAATCAACATTTGGCCTGAGGCTACGTTAATAAAGATATTGCCTTTAGAATAGGGAGGTGCCCTTCAGTGATCATTCATTCAACTGACATTTGTTGTCTGCTAGATATATATGACTGCTTTTGCATTTAGAAAACATTTTAGTAAAAACAAGGTTTTACAGCCTTGTGGTGTATGCGTTCTAGATGTAAGCTTATCCAACCTGTGGCTCACAGGCTGCATGTGGCCCAGGACAGCTTCCAATATGAGGACGTTTTTGCTTTTCTGTGGTGCAGATATCATGAAAATTATGCGCATACTTTTTTTTCTTGTTTCTATTTTTTTCTGCTCATCAGCTGTCATTAGTGTATTTTATGTGTGGCTCAAGACAATTATTCTTCCCGTGCAGTCCAGGGAAGCCAAAAGATTGGACTCCTCCGTAAGTAGATGATAGATACACTATAAACAGAGTAAGAGTAGAAAATGCTTGAGTTAGAAGGTGGCAAGTGCTGTGGGGCAGGTGATCCAGAATGTGGGCTGTGGGGACAGGGAGGTGGCTGTTTTGCTGGGTGGTCAACATGGGCCTCATTGCAAATGTGACCTTTGAGTGAAGATTTGAGGGATGTGAGGAGCTGTCCACAAGGATGACTGGGAAAGCTCTTTTCAGGCAGGAACCTTCAGTGCAGATGCACTAGGGCAGGAAAATGTCTGTGTTCCTGGAAGGAGAAAGAGGCCAGAAGGGCTGAACAGAGAAAAACTGAAATGAGGTCAGAGGTGTGGCCAGAGCAGATAGGTCTGGAGGGTGTGGGATGGGTTTTTACCTTTGTTCTGAATGACATAGAGAGTTAGAGGACAGTTTTGAAAAGTGGGACATGGTAGGACTTATCCTTTGGTTGCTGTGCTGAGAACAGAATTGAGAGGTGGGGGACAAGAGAGGCAGTAGGGAATCGGTAAGGAAGGAGGGCAGTATTTCAGGATGGAGACACTGGTTACCTTGACTGGGGTGTGAGCAGGGGAAATGGTGGGAAGTGATGGGATTCTGGATGAATTTGAAGATGGACTTCGCAGCACTTGCTAATGGATCGTATCTGGTGAGAAAGAAGAATCAAGGACACTGATAGTGTTTGACTGAGTGAGTAGGAGCAGGGAGCTGCTGTCAGTGGAGATGGGGAGACTCTGGCAGGAGCATACGGAGGAGAGGGCATTGCAGGCATTCAGTGGAGGAGACATCTATGAGGAGTGCAGGTGAAGGGCCCGGATACCTTTGCAGCTACAGGTTCATCATCCAGTTACTCTCCTGCTTCCACCCACTGTGTCTGAGCCAGGGCACTGATTCTCCCCTGGGCTGTCTGCACAGGTAGGTAAAAGTCAGGAAATTTATGGTCTGCTGTTGGTTATTCTTATTATTTATTTAACTATCTGAGAAAGCACAATAATCCGTGAATAAGAAGTTATTCTGGGAAAGCACTCCTACCTCCTGAGAAGGGTCATCATCTGGGGAGATCATCACCCTTTGGGAAAAGCACGTTGTCTTCCTCCTCACCAGTGGCACATGACACCGGTCAGTATCTAATACAGAGCATCTCCGATGCTACCCCAGAGCCTGGCTTATGGAGCTAGCATGGAACTCACACCACGACTTCCCTGGTCCACACACAGGCTCTCACCGCCATTGCCACCAGTATGGTGTATGTACTCACAAAGATTAAGAATGAAATGTATTCTAATTTTAAAAAAAACCTTCCTGGAATAACTTATTAGTCACGAATTATTGTGCTTTCTCAGATAATTAAATAAATAATAAGAGAAGTTGTAACCAGGACACTTATTCAGAAGACTTCAATAAAATGCAAACTTTTTTCTTCGTCTAAAGAAGGCAACAGAAGAAAAACAGTTGAGTGAAAAACAGATAATATTAGAAGGCAGTAAATGACAATGTATAGACTTAAACCCAATGAGGCCAACAATGACATTAAACATAATGGACTCACACACTCCAATGACAAGACAGATAGTGCAGAGGGGGAAAATAAGTCAATCCATAAATAACTGTAGGCTGTTTACAAAAGCCATAATTTTAGAAGAAGGTACAGAAAAGCTGAAAGTAAAAGGATAGAAAATCCTTTTACCAGACACACATTCATGAAACCACAGAGAGACGTCATTTAGAAAAATTACACGACATGGATCTTGTGAGACAGAGTCCATGTGGACAGCTCACCATGTCTTCACTTTTTTTTCAAGGACAGGGTCTCTTGCCCAGGCTGAAATGAATTGGTGATATCATACCTCACTGTAACCTCAAATTCCTGGGCTCAAGCAATTCTCCTGCCTCAGCCCCCTGAGTAGCTAGGACTACAGGTGTGAGCCCCCACAGCTGGCTATAATGTCTGATTTTCTCATCTGATGTGTGTGATCAAGGAAGCAATATCATGCCATGTATTTGACTTGTAGTAAGAATACAACAAATATCAATGGAATGAAGAAATAAAACCACTTAGTAGTTCAAGCCATGTCTGCATTTACATTTGACAGATGAGGAACAACATCTCAAACAAGTAAAGGAAAATAAATGGATTTACATCATCCAGAGCAGAATTGAGAACACATTATCTATTGCTAAAGGGATCAGAGCTGTACTGAGGTCACAGCAGGTATCAGGAATTGCTACTAGAATTGGAACTGATACATTTCAAGATATCCTAAAGAAAGGGTGTGCAAGGATTAACTGAATGCAGAGATAAAGGAAGAAAATGTATCTGTTTAAAACATGGACAGAATCCTTCTTTTAAAGTGGCCTTATGTGGACCAAAACATAATGCCCACAGACCATCTCATTGGTGAGATGAAGTGTCAGGTGGGAAAGTGCCTAAGTGCAGCTTCCGGACCCAAAGGAGACCTCAGAATCCTGGGATATTTCCAGTTGTCATATGGGGATTGGTGGGAGGGGGTGAGTGGGGTGTTTCTGGCAAACCTCCCGCAATGCACAGGACAGCCCTCTCCACAAGGAACTCTCTGTCCCAAATTGTTAATAGTGCTGCTGTTGACAAACTCGCCCCAGAGGTAAATGCTGTAATGTCCTCACCATTTCACAGATGAAGAAACTGAGGCACTAGGAGAGAAAGTGTCAGTAGGACCAGAGCTGAAGGTTGAATCCAGGCCAACGGGCTGCAGGGTCTTGGCTCCCCTCAAGTCAGCGACCACAATCCCACCTGCGCAGTGCCTTTATGGATTCTGAGCGCCCCCTGGTGTTGGCACTGGACCTGTGGCTAAACAAGGCTTGTGGGAAAAGGGAAAAACAGGTTTGGGTAGGGGATACTCCTTCAGGCTCTCCAGATTTCAAGCCATGACTTAAGCTCAGAAAACATAATGTCCATCTTAATTATTTCTCCAACCCTGCTTCTCCCAGTCCCGGCCAGTTTGCTCCTTCGACTCCATCAACGTCGTCCCCTGCCAGACACCCAACACCTATCATGTGAGGAGTGAAAAGGCCCCAGGACTAAAGGACAAGACCAGGTTCCATCCCAGCCATCCCTCCCCTCCCAGAGCTCTAGCTCTATGCCTGTAGTGCTTAGGCTCTTAACCTGGGGTCCAGGAACCCACTTTCCCATGACACTGCATGCAGAAGTGATGTTACGTGCACATGTGACTTCCTTACAGGATATTGAATATTAATATAAATCAGATCAGAAGGGACCCAAGACACCATTCTTCCCACAACAGCTTGTGATCTTCTGAATTAAAGAAAGGGTAGAGATCGAGGGAGGCCCTAACTCCAAGTCTTCTACCACTGCTAGTGAAGTTCTGACAAGAAGTGCAAGGTACTCAACCTGCTCTGGGGATACAGCAGGAAAGCAGAGTGTTCATGGATTTCAAATTCCAGCAAAGAAATACCATTAGGGCAAAATATCCAAGTCACTTTTCTAAGCCCCAGGCAGCAGCTCAAAGCAAACAATATCAAAAAAGGAAAATCTTGTTCCAGGTGAAATCATTGAAGCTATAAAACATTGTGAGAACTGTAGTTAGAGAGAAGGGCAATTCAATTTAGGGCTGCAGCAGAAAACCCCTACCTCATATAGGGTTTTACATGAAGTTCCCCTGAAGGGACCTTCTCCATTCTGCACTGCAGAGTGAGGCTATTTCTGTGTAAAAAGATAGAATCTCCTTGGATTCCCGATGTTGCCACTTACTACTCACTCTTGGACTTTGTAGATGTCAACTTCACATTCAACTTCTCTCAGTTAATTTATTTACTCTGTGGAAGAAGAGAATTTGAACTTGTTTGTGAAGCAGAAACCCAGCGACTGGTTCTATGAGTTATCACCCCACCCTGTGGCTCTCCTATGTAATGAGCATAAGAGATTGTGGTACAACAGAGTTTGTAGCAAGGTAAACATAAACCCTCCATTTCAGCCTATGTTTCAGCTTGTCTGGTGATGTTCCAGTCTTTAAGCATTTTAAAATTTATAATTTTACTGGAATTTGATTTTATAAGAAGTCATATGTATTCATTTCTATTGGATTTGCCAGTGAAAGCCTCTCAAAACAACTGTGGAGGAAAGACTGGTAAATAAGTGCATGTTCTCCCATCTGTTAGTTCTCACTGCATCTTACAAATGTGTCAGCCCCACTCAACACATGGTGAATCAACAAATGGTGCCAGAAACTTGGATATCCCCATCAGAAAAATAATGCTGCACAAAATTCACACCCTCCCTTTACACCCTTTCCAAAAATTAAGTCAGAATGACTCAAAGAACTGACCTTAAGAGTTAAGCCTGTAAACCCTTGAAAAAATACTAGGAAAATCTCATGGACATAAGAATAATTGGTAGTGGTTTCTTGGCTGTTGACCAAAAGCACAAGAAATATAAGAAAAATGATACATTAGACCGCATCAAAATTTAAAACTTTTTTGCATGAAAGGACTATGAAGAGAGTCAAAACAAAATGCACAGAATGGGAGGAAATATTTGCCAATCATATATCTGATAAAGAAATAATATCCAGAATATGTAAAGAAGCACAATTCAGCAATAGCAAAACAATCTCATTCAAAAATAGGTAAAAGACACGAATAGACAATTCTCCAAAGAAGGTATGCAGTAAGGACATAAAAATAAGGAATGCCAGTAAGGACATAAAATATGCTAAGCTTCACTAGGCCAAGTGTTGGTGAAGATGTGGAGAAACTGGAACACTTGTGCACTGCTGGTGAGAGTGAGCAGTGGTGCAGCCACCATGGAAGCAGTATAGTGGTTCCTCAGGAAAGTCAAAATAGAATTACTCTATGAGCCAACAACTCCACTTGTGGGCATATACCCCAAAGAACTGAAAGCAGGAAATTACACAGACATTTGCACCCTCAGGCCCATAGCAGCACTGTTCCCAATAGCCAAAAGGTGGAAGCAACCGAGTGTCCGGCAGCGGATGAACAACCCCTGGTGCACATGTGCATGGAATATTACTCAGCCTTAAAAGGGAATAAAGTTCTGAATGGATGAACCTTGAATATACTATAAGTGAAATAAGCTAGAAATAAAAACAAATGTGATATTATACTTATATGAGGTAGCTAGAATAAGGAAATTCATAGAAATAGAAAGTAGAACAGAGGTTACCAGGGGCTGGGGGTAGGGAGGATGGGCAGTTATGGTTTACTGGGAACAGTTTCGTTTGGGATGATGAAAATGTTCTGGAAATGGATTTTGGTGGTGGTTACACAACACTGTAAATGTGCTTAATGCCACCAAATTGCACACTGAAGAAATGGTTAGAAGGTAAATTATATGGTATGTATGTTTTATCACAATTAGAAAATATATATCAACACGGAATCCAATCACAACTCTCATGGAGATTTTTATACTGGGGTTTTGACAAGCACATTGCCGCTGTGGAGGGGCGTCCTTGGAGTTCTTATGCCACCATGTCCTTTGGTGTCATTTCTCAGCCACTTTGGAATTGTGCTTCTGCATCACAATTCCTGATCAGGAAAGTTATTCACATGGCAAAAATTCATCAAGCACCTAACTTATTCTTGGTGCTGTACTCTATGGACTTGATCTCAGTAAAAAAGAATCAAACTTCATCGGACCTCATAGATGGCACAGGACGGGGCTTGGAAGATGGGTAAGGAAATTATAGGACAAGATATTACAATATTTCATAGTACATTACTTTTTTTTCCTTTGAATGCTACATTATATTTTATAATGACTGTACTGACTTCCACATACCAATGATTACAAATTACGGTTTCTGCTTTCTTTCTTTCTTTGTTTTTCTTTCTTTGTTTTTCTTTCTTTGACAGAGTCTGGCTCTGTTGCCCAGACTGGAGTGCAGTGGTGCCATATCCGCTCACTGCAACCTCTGCCTCCAGGGTTCAAGAGATTCTCCTACCTCAACCTCCTGAGTAGCTAGGATTGCAGATGCGCACTACAGTGCCAGGTTAATTTTTGTACTTTTGGTAGAGATGGTGTTTCACCAGGCTGGCCAGGATGGTCTCAAACTCCTGACCTTGTGATCCACCCACCTTGGCATCCCAAAGTTCTGGGATTACAGGCATGAGCCACTGCGCCCAGCCTTGTTTCTTTCTTATATATTTCTGTCTTTGTAAATATTTTTAGAGTGGACTTTTCGGAGATCGTCCAACGGTTTCATTTATATGATGATGTTTTATTTTACTCTTATTCCTGAAAGATGGATTTGCCAACCACAAATTTCTATTTTGACACTGGCTTTCTCTCAGTTCTCAGATGTATGGCTCTTTTGGCTGCTGTGGCTGACAGGGAAAAATCAGTTACATCTTAACCAGTTGCTTCTTAGACGACCTGTGTTTCTTCTGTGGCTACTTCTAAGATCTCTGTTTAACAGCTGAAGTTCCAGTGCAGTATGAGTAAATGTGGATCTCTGTATTCACAGTGTTGTGCATACACCTGCTTCATCTTTACCCAGAACCTATTTATGGAATGTCTCACACATTTACTCACTTTTTGATGTGTAGGAATTTAACTAGACTCATGTTAAATCTCATTTGATCACAATATACATTGTGAAATCCAAAATAATGGCCTCACGAATATGTCCAAGCCCTAAACCTCATAACCTTTACATATGTTACCCTACATACAAAAGAGATTTGCTGATATGATTAAGAGCATAGACATTTAGATGGGGGATTATCTTGGATTTTCTAGGTGGGACCGATCTGATCACATGAATTCCTGCAAATAGAGATGACTGAAGAAATGTGTGTCAGATGAAATATTGAGTTTCTTTTGTAGTAATTTTTTCATCTACTAAAATATGACCATCTTTGTTTTTAATTTATTAAGTGGTAAAATGCATTAAAAAATTTAAAGTTTATGTATTATTGCCTTCTTAGGATACATATCTTGGTCAACATAGTCTTCATTGCACACGGGTAGTTAGAGTCTACTGCTTTTCTTGGTATTCTCGCACATAACTACATAAAAGTCTTTTCCTATAACAGTATTTCCTTATTGATTTTCTAATTGGCTCTAGAATCAATGTTATTGATGCTAAATAAAATTTGAGTTGTTTGGTATGCTTTCCTATATATCCTGCATATTTTATATAAGCCCAGTATATATTTGATACATGAGCGTACTTATAAAACTGGATATGTTTGAATGGAAATGAAATATTACAACTCTTTTAACTTCTTTACTTGTAATAAGTCTTTCTGTTGACATAATTTTTTTCAGTTTCAAGGCTGTTTAAATCTCTGCTATATCTGCAGTGGTATATTTGTCTAACACTGTCTTGTTCTTAATTAACATCGCTTGTTTTATTTCTCTGTTCTATGAACAGCTGCTTTTAGCAGGCTGGGTTCTCAACAGTTGCAGCTGCCAAGTCAGCCTTGGTGAATGATGACCCAATTGCTGCCCATGCAGTATCCATCTCAGCCACCATGGCCACTTTGTGCTGGGACTCTATGAGCAAGCCCTGAGCGTCTGAGATGACATCATCCATCAAACCATCTTGCCCACCCAATTACAGGGAGCCCCGGCCCCTTGGAGTCCCTCTGTTGGGCATCCACGTGATCCACTATCATCACACACTCTGCCTATCGCAAGAGGCCTGTGCACACCTGTCTACACTAGTCCCTAGTTTTTCATCTTTATTTTTCCTGAGTTCTTGACTGGCAAACAACCCATGAGCCACTCACTCATGCACCACAGGGGCATCACTTCACACCCTCCACCTGCTGTGCGCATGTTTGGGTTTTGATTCCTAGTACATGACTCAGCAGCCATTACCAAAGCTGTTCTGGTTTCAGCTCCCAAGCCCACTGCTCTTGCTACAGGTTCTCCTCTTTACATGGAGTCACAGTCATTTATTTCCTGGGATTTTTAATAATTTCAGTAATTTGTTCAATGCAGCATTTCTAATGACTTCCAGTGAGAGAGATACTATGTTAACTTAGAATTATTTGAAAACCTCAGAAATGCATACTGGAATGAAGGACAGCATGCATGGAGAAAGGTGGACCGGCCATGAGTGGGTGGTGGATTTCCACAAAGTGAATAGTTGAGTAAACAACATGCACATCAAGGTACAGCATTTCCAGCCTCCAGAAAGCACCCTTAGGTTTTACTTAATCATAAATCACCCTCCCTGATGCTAGAGCAGCCACTGTCTTTGTTTCTAACACCACAGATGGGATGTGTCATTTCTGAATACAGTCACCCTCATGTCTCTGGTCTTGCTGGGTGTGGTCACAGCCTATTCACTCCCATGGCGGTCAGGTGCTCCACTTACAAATAGCTCACTCTTCCTGTGTCTCTACTGTCGACAAACATTGTGTTATGTCCAGATTTTACAAACTATAAATAATATTTTCACATATTTTGGCACACAAGTGCATGCATTTCTATAGGTATATAACCAAGAGTGTAATTGTTGGATCATGGGTGAGTGAATGCTTGGTTTAGTTTCTCAGAACACAAGTGTCTGTGGAATAGACAAATAATAGACAAGGGTAAATCTCTTATGCTAGAAATTATTCTGCTAATACATGAAAATAAATGAAAGATGAAGACTGTAACACTTTTGCAATCCACAATCAACTAACAGATTTAGCCATTGAACAGCAATGACAATTAAAATCAGAAGAAGAGAAATAACCAGTATTAAATTATTCTTCTTGATGAAAAATACAATACAGTACTGTGAATCCTGAAAATCTGAGACAGATCTCAGTTAATTTAGAAAGTTGATTTTGCCAAGTTGAGGATACATGCCTATGAGACAACTCAGGAGGTCCTCATGACGTGTGCCCAAGGTGGTCAGAGCACAGCTTGGTTTTATACATTTTAGGGAGACAGGAGACATTGATCAACATATGTAAGATAAACACTGATTCATTCTGGAAAGGCAGGAAACTGGAAGTAATGAGGGGCTTCCAGGTCACAGGTAGCTAAGAAACAAATGGTTGCATTCTTTTGAGTTTCTGATTAGCCTCTCCAAAGGAGTCAATGAGACAAGCATTTATCTCAGTGAGCAGAGCGGTGACTTTGAATAGAATGGGAGGCAGGTTTGCCCTAAGCAATTCTCTGCTTGACTTTTCCTCTTAGCTTAGTGATTTGGGGACTTCAAGATTTATTTCCCTTCTACAGTACCATCAATGCTTACAGAAAAAAACCTGAGTATACACAAACCTCTACACCAAACTATGAATTTATAGAAAATACGGGTACTAGAGATACATAGTAAATGACATCTTGGCATGCAATCCACAAAAGGCAAACAATAGGAAACCTTACAATACAATATAAATTTCAAGGAGAAACCTATAGAACAAATGAGAACAAAAACATATTTTAAAAAGTAAACCAAAACTATAATTTTGAATGAAGAAAACATAAAATAGAACAAAGAGGTGATGACCATAAAAGTCAGCATGTAATTGATTTTTATTTGGAAAAGGGAAGAGTTTATTACTGAACTGGGGCAATTGATGGGGTTTCTAGGTAAGCTGACAAATTTCTCCCTCTTTCTCTCTGATGGCAAGATGACCTTTGATTAAAGGTCATTATTTTAAGACCTTTTTCTTTTATGTTACCTGTGTTTTATTTTATGACAAAAAGGCTAATGCAGAATAAAATAAGTTATAGGGCATGGTTCCTGTTCTGCACAAAACCTCCTTCCCATCCTCCTCTCTGGACACTGGGCACCCAGAACAACCGGCAGCCAAAGGACCCCTGGCAGGGCTCCCTCATTTCTGAGTGCGCATCCAGATCCACGTCCCTGGAGGCAACATCCACGGTCTATTCCTTCAGGCCTGGATGAGCCTAACAGGACACAGCTGCGGGGAACCTGGCCCCAGTCTGCAGGCTTTGGTTATTAGCATAGAGAGAGCTGGTCCTCATCTCTTCACTGGCACAGTTACAACCAGAGACTCTTCTCTGCATGAGAGTGAGGCTTGGTTCTTTCCTTGAACACGGTGACAGGGATTCTCCAGAGGTGGAGATGACACCATTCCTCTTCTAACATGGTCTAATCTCGTGCTTGCTCTGCTTTAAAAGAAAGTTGACCCACGCTCGTGTCCAGTGAAGAAATCCCAGGCACACAGGAGGGACAGGTGGATTTCAGGGCTGTGTTCATTCGATCTGGAAAGGAAGAGCACAGACCACCAGGTAGCGCCGCTGTACTGCTTCTGCTCCCAGGAGGTGGCCGCTGGGGCTGCGCTTGAAGGTGGGGAGGATGTCACAGCTCAAGGCACCTGGTTCCAGGGAAAAATCCTCCTGCCCAGCCCATCTGGCCCTCCCCTAATCAACTCTATTGAAAACTGTCTTCTCCTGACCTCACTGGATGGTGCTTTTTGACACAAGGAGGACACAATTGCTAGGATCACCATGTCCTGGTTCATTGTGTGGCCAGTACAGTGAAATCTAAATAGACACTTAATAAATAATAAAAGAATCCATAATCAGCTATTGTTTATAATGTACTGATACCACTGAGCCAGTGTTTATAATGTACTGACACACTCCAAGTGTGGGCGCAGCTGCAGACATGCCCTGTCTCTTGGGTCAGGACACGGGTCAGAGTGAAATGGGAAGAAACAATAGTCACTGCAGAAAGGGCCCCCATGGAAGAATTCTGGCAGGGAGGCCAGCCAAACCAGGGTCAGCATATTTAGGGTTGACTCCCCCTTTCTGGGCAACACTTTTAAAAATTCTTTTTGTTCACAGTAGTTCTGAAATTGCAGGATGCTGAGAGCCAGCACTGGTCAGTTACTCCGTCTCTTCCTTCACCATTAAATGCTGTGCCAAACAGCACCTTCATACATTTTTATCCTCTTCCAGGAGAGAATCAGAACAACAATGGACACATGGAAACATGCGAACATACTTTAAATATGTGCTGTCAGAAGTGGCTACTAAATATTAATTCCACCAAAATGAGGGAGAGTGTGAAAAATAAAAACATTGCATACCCATATTCACAGCAGCATTATTCACCATAGCCAAGACAAGAAAGCAAACACAGCACCCACCCATCAACACGTGAATAGATTAAGAAAATGTGGTCTATGTAGACAATAGAATATTATTCACCCATAAAAAGCAGGAAATTCTGTTACATGCTACAACATAGATGAACCTGGAGAACATTCTAAGTGAAATAAGCCAATCACAAAGACATTTCAATACTGCACAATTCCAGTTATATGAGGCATCTGCACTCTTAGAACCTGAAATTAGAATGGTGGTTGCCAGGGGTTGGGTTGAGGGGATTCACGAGAAGTTTTTGGGTATAGAGTTTCAGTTTTGTAAGTTGAAAAGTTCTAGGGATCTGCTGCATAACAATGTGCTTACAGTTAATATTATAGTGCTGTATACCTAAACATGGCTACGATGCCAAATTTTACATAATATGATTTTTTACATATTGAAAAAAATAATTAGCTCTGTTACTAATTTAGGAAAAAAGTACATAAACTTATTAAAAATATATTAATATGTACCTATTATGAAAAAGAGATACAGAAAACTGTGAGACACAAAGAGAGATCCTTGCTACTCCAGCTGTTATCCATAAACCAGCAGAATCAGCAACTCATGAAACTAGACAGACAGGCTCACAGGCAGCCATGACATCGTGAATCAGTCTGCATTTGTCAGGACCCCAGGTGTCTCCACTGCATGTAAAGCACTGTCCCAGAGGCTTGGGGAAGGAGATCCTAGGATGGTGACTCTGCTCCACAGGTAGAAGCCTCCAGTCCAGATGGGAGTGTGCAGGAAGGGCCCAGGAGGGACGTGTCCATGAAGGTAAAACGACTAGAATGCCCAAAGTCTCTAACTTCTGAAAAGAGTCACACAAACGGAAGAGATATCAAAGTTAAACTAATGAGAGTTATCCAGAAAATAAACAAACAAACAAACAAACAAAAGCAAGTATTAACTTGAGGAAGGTTGGCTCTGCCTGGACCTTTGTGGTGCTCCTGGAGCCCTCCAGGTTGTCCCTGAGATGCCGAAGGCCAAGCGGTGGTGTTCTTCCTGTTCCCAACACCCCTTCCTTCTGTCACAGCTGCAGTGCCTGCATGTGGGTCCTGAAGAGTTTTGGGGAGGTGGAATTTTTGTTTATGCATTAAAGTAAATACAAAACGAAAATAAGAAAGAACACAAAAACAAGGAGAGCAAGCACTCTGAACTATTGACTCCACCACTGTGCTGTGCAACAGTCAATAGCTGCAACTGAAAAATCAACCCATGTTAATAAAGAAATGGGACTTAGATACGTGGAAGAAAGTCAGAAGAATCAGCTGAAACTGTTGAAAGTGATTGCTCCCTAGAAAGGAAGAAATAGAGAAGAGAGGACTCTCCCTAGGAAGTCAGAGAAGACTGATTTTTCTCAGGAAGTTCTGCACAAATATTTGACTCTTTCAATTATGTGCAATTCTAACTTTGAGTAAAATAAAAACAAAGTTTTAGTTAACCTGCAAGTTTTTGCCTAATGACAACTTTGATTAACAATGATAAAGGGTTAACCAAAATATAAAAACACTTAAACATAAAACAGCATGTACAAATGTGTATGTGACATCAACCCTGAATACAAACTCGAAAGAACATGTCTATAAACACAACTCTGGGTAGATAGCCCATGAATGAATTCCCTACTCCAGAACTTTACTGCTTGTCCTGTGAATACAGGCAGGCAGGGACCAGGACCTGACTAGGGTCCCTCATCCTCTTGCTCCCAAGCAGGTTCTGCATCTGCTCCTGCTGCATAGAGGGCTCCCATCACTGCCTTGGTCTCTTTCACAGGCGCTCCTCTAACTCTCTCTGTCACCACTGCCTTACCTGGGTGGAGGTGAGGCTGCCCTGACCAAGAAGGGCGCCACCCACCTGTGTGCCCCAAGACTAGACAGTTAGGAGGAACCTCGAAGGTTCAGGAACCATCCCACCTCCCACCTCCCAGTCAGTCGGAACTGATGACGGGAGATGCTGATGATTGCTTTACTCATCCACATTCCCAGTTCATTTATTCTTCATTAATTCAGTCCACATCTCCCCAGAAGCAGAGTGGTCCCTACTCTTCATAATCAGAAAACTGCAGAGCACTTTTTGTCCCCTCTGGAATATCACACCTCAGCTCTGCATCGTCACATGAGGGCTCCAACTCTGCAGGGCAGGTGTCCCCCACAGGGTCAGCCCTGAACATTTACTGCAGATGTACCCCCATCCCTTCCCAGACCTGTCGGTGTTGCCGTGAATCTGTCCCTCACCGAGAACTGGTGGGGAGATGTCAGGGAGGAGGGGAGATTTCTTTGCACTGTGTCAAGGCATCAAGACAGACCTCTCCTCCCCTGAACCTCAACTCTGTTCCTTCCCAAACACTTGAAATAAAACACAGACCGGCAATGTCTATTTAAAAGCTAAATATCTATAGTATAAAATATGAAGACAGAGTAGAATGGGGTAATGCATGAGAGTGTGACAGGGTGAGGGGACCTCAAGGTGCCAGGAAAGTTGGTCCTGGGTTCCCCTGGAGGAGCCGTCACCAAGATACTCACTCACAAAGCCCACCTGTGATGATACAATTACTGCATATGTCATGTATTAAAATATGATAAAATCATAACAAAATAATAAAAATAACATGGCACAGCTGCAAGCACCTCATATATACTAACCCTTTCTATCCACCCAACCACAAGAAATAAATGCTGTTACTTTCCTATTTCATAGAAGAGGAAACTGAGGCACCAAGAGGGAAAATGCTGGTGTGACTTGGGCAGGGGGTTCAATCTAGGCTGCCCAGCTGCAGAGTGTAGGTGCCCTTGGTGGAGCCAGGGGACCCAGGAGCTGACAGCAGAGGCTGAATCCCAGCTGTGTACTGCCCTGGTGCTCTCCTGTCCAGTCGGGTGTTGATCTGGGTCTTGTAGCCTCACACACTCGGGAAAAGAGTTAGTGCTCCACTGGGTGCAGATGTTTTATTCCCTGAGGACTTCTGCCTTCTCAGTCACTCCAAAGCCAGAGTCATCCTTTCTCTGACAGAAGATATGTCTGCGCTTTTTTTCTCCCATCCAGGGTACTTTTCCCAGCCCCTGCCCATCCCCTCCCGTGACTCCACCAACATCTGCCCCCATCCTGTGCCCCCCACCCACCACGCAAGGTGGAAAAAAAGCCCCAGGTCTAAAGGGCAAGACTGGGAGAAAACCCAGTGTCCTCCCCTCCTCTCAAGCCTGGCCAGCTCTGATAGCAGGAGGACTCCCAAAAGAGGGTCCCTGGCTCTGGCTCCATGTCCTTCCAGGTCTGGGCTGGGTCACACATGCAGTCCTTCTCCCCCTCAGTCCCCAGTCCCACCTCACGTGCAGAGGCACCTGCACACCAGGCAAGCTGTGCACACTGTGGCTCTGCCCTCCACCTACAGCTCAGCTCTCCTCCCCTCCCAGCCCTGAGCAGGCAGCTCCTAACTGGGCAGCCCACTAAGAAGCCCATTGGCACAGCTGGCCCAGCATGGAAATGTGGCTGCCATGGCATCTGGAGCTCACCTGACCCTGGGGAACCCCTTGTTCAAGGAGGCCCCGCCTAGCCTGACCCCCGGGCCCATGGCCTGCACTTGGGCCATGATTGCTCCAGCCTGGTCCACTCACTTGGGGAAGCACAGCTCCACCCCAGGTCTGCTGCTTGGTGAGGCCTAAAGACCTCCCTCTTCTGTTCCCAGCAGGGATTCCACCCAGGCTGTTGCCCCCACAGCCCATAGGGGATCTTCTTCTTCTCCCTGTGGAGTAGAAAGTTTCTTGAGACACCTCAGCCTGCGGCTGCCTCTGCCCACCCTCTGCTCTTGGGGATTGCCACTGCCATAGCCATCATCACCCCTACGGACCCTCCTGGAGAGGGAGCACCAAGTGTGAGTTCCTGTTTCATTTAATCTGCTTTACAACATTAGTATTGGTGGAAATCCTTTTAGACCCAGCTGAAATTATAAACATCTAGATTGGACATCAACATTTAGAGCAGAAATTTGGAAAAATTAGCACGTAACTTTCATATCCTTTTCCTGGCCAATGCCCTGGTGACCTACAGCTGGTTCCTGCCCACAGTGAACCAGCACTGACAATCCCTCCACAGGAGACTCCGAAGGTGAGAGCAGGAGCCACCACAGACCTGCACTGCCCCTGCTGTGGTTGCTTCCTGGACAGGGCCCTCTTGCTGCAGTGCAGGGGATGAACCATCCCATTGGAGGGGCCGACTGACAGTGCAGTTAAGTTCAAGGATGAGAAACCATCACCCCCCGCCAGACACACAGAAGTGGAGAAATGGCAGAAAGACTCGGGTCACTCCTGGACACTCCATTCTCACAGAGTCTCCTGCACTTTCTCTGTCTTTGCAGAAGCACAAAACTTCCCACCTGCTCTTTCCCTCTCCCCTCTAACAACCTGACTGTGGGGAGATCATCCTGACCATCTCTTACTCCAAACTTACTGGCAGTGCTTATTCTTCAAAGACATTTTGTGAATATGCAAGTAAATGCATATGTATATGTTCTTTCTCTCTTTTCATACAAATTTTAACAGACTACATATGCTTTTCTGAACCTTGCTGTTTTCCCTTAACATTGTATCATGGAGACCATCCCATGAAGAAATATCAAGAGCTACACTATGTCTTTTTTGTTATTGTTCAAAATTTTCATGGGAATCCATTGTGTAGGTACGGAGTTTTAAAAATAAAGATGACTCCTTTTGAATGCAATGTTTTTTAACCAGCCTCCTGCTGAAAGGCATTTGGATTATTTCTTTCAGAGAACAATGTGATATCATGTAGCATCATGTGGGAAGAGAGCAGTGATTCCATTCCT
>CM052651.1:26665282-26689448 GCA_028533165.1 Leontopithecus rosalia | reverse complement strand
TTCCCATTTTTATTACCCATCTTTCCAGTTCTATCTCCAGTCTTCCACCTGGAAGCCCTCTCTGGCTAAGGACAGGCAGGTGCTCCTCTCTCCATCAGAGGACATCTGTGCTGGAGAGCTACACAGATAGGATGGTCTTTGTCACTAACTGGAGGCCAGGAACCTCCTCACTGAAAATTACAGTATGATAACTTTGCAAATGGTGGTTGTTTCCTCCAAGACTCCAGCCCTGATTGCACAGAACTGAGATGCATGTGAAGGGAAGGAAGAGGAAGGGTTCAGAATGTTGAAGACAGCTGAGTGAGCTGCAGAGTGAGGATATGGGTTGCCCCAACCCAAACCTGGAGATTAGGAGAAACCTACAGAATGATAGCCAGAGATCCACCTTGTTTCGGTAGCCTACCAGGGACTTGGTGAAGCAAGAGGTGAAATCTAGGCAACATGCCTGCTTCAGAATGTTTTACTTATGTATCTTCCACAGGTCTCTCAGAATACTCCCCTCCTCTCATCCTTTTTCTCCCATCTTCATACCTATCAGAGTATCCACTATTTATTCAATAACTACTATTGGATGGTCTATCAGACACAAACAAACAAGCCAGGTGCTAATTAATAATAATACAAGTTTTGGCCAGGCACAGTGGCTCACGTCTGTAATCCTAGCACTTTGGAAGGCCAAGGTGGACAAATCACGACGTCAGGAATTTGAGGCCATCCTGGCCAACATAGTGAAACCTCATATCTACTAAAAATACAGAAAATTAGCTGAGTGTAGTGGCAGGCACCTATAATCCCAGCTACTCGGGGGAGGCTGAGGCAGGAGAATCACTTGAACCTGGGAGGCAGAAGTTTCAGTGAGTGAAGATCACACCACTGCACTCCAGCCTGAGCAACAGAGTGAGACTCTGTCTCAAAAAAATTAAAATAAAATAAATAATACACAAATTTCCATATGCACACTTCTAACCCCTTTTCTTTTATATATATTTCCTTCCTTTTTTTTTTCTTGAGACTGAGTTTCGCTCTTGTTACCCAGGCTGGAGTGCAATGGCACAATCTCGGCCCACCACAACCTCCGCCTCCTGGGTTCAGGCAATTCTCCTACCTCAGCCTCCTGAGTAGCTGGGATTACAGGCATGCGCCACGATGCCCAGCTAATCTTTTGTATTTTTTTTTAATAGAGACGGGGTTTCACCATGTTGACCAGGATGGTCTGGATCTCTTGACCTCGTGATCCACCCGCCTCGGCCTCCCAAAGTGCTGGGATTACAGGTGTAAGCCACCGCACCCGGCCTGTATTTCCTTCCTTATGCACTCACCTCTCTTCCTCTACTCCAGCCTCCTTACCCGGGAGATGAGTCCTCAGGAAAACCAAATACAAACAAAGATCTCAGTCGGAAAGGTCGTTTATTTATGTTTCAAGATGCTCACTGCCTCCTTTGTTTTGTCTCCTTTGCATGCCTTCTCTGTTAGGCCTCTTCTCCTGGGGGTGTGGATCCTGGGGGGAGACCCATCACCTCCATGCTTCCATTCTTTCCCAGACACAGTGAGGGCATCATGAGGGAAGCCAAGCCACTGGCCCAGGATCACCCGGCATTTACGGTGGCTGTCTGGGCACAGTTCCTTGCCTTTAGACCCCCTCCAGTGACCCATAAGGCCCTCTTTCTCCCTAAAGCAGAGGTCACAGATAGGGCAACGGTAGCTCTTCTGCTTCCAGTGGGTCTGCTGCTGGTGTCTGACCAGCTTGGAAAATGAGCTGAAAGACTTGCTACAATGGAAGCAGTAGTTGGGTGGCTCTGTGAGGTGGATCTTCTGGTGGCTGGAGACATAGGATTTCTTGCTAAAAGTCAAAGGACAATGGGGGCAAGAGAAGACATTGAGTCTTGACGGCTTCACGGGATAAGAATTGGATCTGTCATCCTGACAAGGGGTTCCAGTGATTGATGCCTGGGTCCTGGTCACTGGCACTTGATTCTTAAGTACAGGTGGCTGGTTCTGGACCATAGGACCCTCAGTTCTAAATATGGATTCCTGGGACCTGGCCCCTGGTGCATGGTCCACGTCCACAAGCCCCTGGATGGACCTCTGGCTTCTGGTGATGGGTGTCTGGAATTCAGCAGGGGTGCCTGGAGTCCTCAAAGTATACTGTTGGTTTCCATCCACTGGCTCCTGGTTTTGGTGTATCCTCTGGTGGCGTTTGAGCTCAGACTGGTCGCGGAAGCTCTTCCCACACACGGAACATGAATGGGGCCGGTAACCCAGGTGGACGCGGCGGTGACGACTTAGACCAGAAGCATCACAGTAGGTCTTGTCACAGAGCGTGCAACAGAAGGGCCTCTCCCCAAGATGCATGCGTCTGTGATAGCTGAGGGACTTGGGACTCCGAAACAGCTTCCCACACTGGCTGCAGCTATTAGTCCTCTTGGGATTGTGAACAAACTGGTGGCTATAGAGGTAGGAGCGCCTACTGAAACACTTGCCACAGGTGTGGCAAAAAAAAGGTGGCCCACCCCGTGATGCTTGAAGCACCCAGGTCCTGTCCATAGACCCAGCTGGGGCAGAGAGGGCCCCTCTGCATGCAAGGAAGACCTTGTCCTCACTAGTCCCTTCATCTCTCAGACTGGGATCTTGTTCTCGAAGCTCTTTCTTCTTGCCTTCTGTAATGAATGAAAAAGAATAACACAAAATTCACTTTAAGAACTCCAACACAGACTGGGCGCAGTGGCTCACGCATGTAATCCCAGCACTTTGGGAGGCTGAGGTGGGCAAATCACCTGTGGTCAGGAGTTCGAAACCAGCCTGACTAACATGGTGAAACCCCATCTCTACTAAAAATACAAAAATTTCCTGGGTGTCATGTCATCCGTCTGTAATCCCAACTACTAGGGAGACTGAGGCAGTAGAATCACTTAAACCCAGCAGGCGGAGGTTGCAGTGAGCCTAGACCATACCATTGTACACCAGCATGGAAAACAAGAGTAAAACTCCATCTCAAAAACAAACAAACAAAAAAGAACTCCAACACGGCTCCTCCATTCAGCCCAAGAAAGACACTTCTTGCCTCTGCCCTTGCTCTCCCACCCAACATATTCATCCTCATCCTTGGGCCTCATAGGCTAGAAATAAGAAAAAAAATGGCTTTTCAAATTAAAAGCAAATAAAAATTTAACTGGAAAATCTTTCAACAGTGTCAGAAATATAAATTTTAACTGACAACACTTCTTGAAATCTATCTTATCTCATCTTCAATATTGCTCAAACTCCCATAGACACTCCATAGACACCCACACAATAATACATCATGAACACTGGGCCACTTGAAGGTAAAAGAGGTCTCATTAATAATCAAGCTGGGATGATACCAGGATGTCCTGGCAAACCAGGAAGTGGGGTCAGCCTGGCTTGATATCTCTTTCAACTATTTACTCCCAAGGAAAAGCCTCCTATACTCCAACCCAGCATGAAGCCTATCCCCCTTGCTTCTCTTTTCTCTTGGAAAGAGCATTTAAGTCAGAGCAGCATCATGGACATGAGCAACCTTCATGTTGTCTCTCAATCTCTAGAAACTGAAGATATTTACTAATACTGAAAGACTTAGATCTTCAACTTGAAGTCAAGGGACTTGAGCCTATGATCTTAAGCTCTCTTTCAACTCCAAGTCTGACTGGGCTGGAAAGAGGTACACTAGGAGGGCATATAGAGCATTCATTATCTTGATCAGCTCTCCATCCTTTCAGGGTTTATCCTGGGCCCTTTTTACCTTCATCTCTGCTTGGCAATTCTTACCTGAAAGGCCTTCTGTGTTTGGGAGCTGGAGAAACACTCTCCACTGTTTCTCTTGGTGCTCAAGCTTGGTGATTAGCTCTGGCTTAGGCAGAAACATTCTGGCTGATGTGTGGGAATGAGAAAGAGTTGAGTTGGTCCTAGGTGTGGCCCCTTCACATCTGATGGGGACAGCAGGCTACCTCTTGTAGCCTTTATTTAAGAAACATAACCTGGGACATGTAGATGCAGAAAGGAGACATTCAAAAGGCCAGCTGCTAGCAAAGTACCTGGTTCTCAGGAGTGACTTAGTAAATATTGGTTGGTTGGATGAATGAAAAAATTTGCATATTTTGAGAACACTGTCATCATGTTACAAGTTTTATCTTTGCCTTCATGAAGGCTATCATTTCTTCTCTTTACCACTGAGCTTAGTGACTCAGATCTTTCAAATCTGGAAGGCACAGAACCAGGGGTCAGGGAAACTAATTGTGAGCTGATCTACCTGTCCAGGGAAAACATGTTCCAGGGCCTTTAGGAACAGGGGGCTTGCTGAGGGAAGCCCAGCCTCTTACCCACAGATGCTAGGTTCTTAAAGGTTTCCGACATAACATCCTGGTAAAGGACCCTCTGGCTGGCATCTAGACAGTCCCACTCTTCCTGAGTGAAATTCACTGCCACATCCTCAAAGGTGACTGACTTCTGGAAGAACAGGAGAGACTCAAGAAGTTTATATCAATATATACGTGTGTGTGTGTGCACGCGCGCGTGTGTGCATGTGTACAAGATTAACATCCATTCTCAAAATTCAGAGAATTAAAACCTAAGAGAAAGATAAACCCATGGAAGGAAGAGAGAAATATGAAAAGATAGACACAAGGTCAGTAACTGGGTAGTATAGAAAGGAAAGGAAAGATGAAGAGAAAGGGAGAAAGATGTGGGGGGGTGGGGAAGGAGGATACACAGAATATAAATAGGAAAGCAAAGCAAAGGAAAAAATGCTGCCACTCTAACAGATTTCAGAAAGCACTCCATGAAGGCTGCCAGGGTGGTGCGGGAGATGGAGAAACATCTTGCAGCTCCGTTTTCTGGATGTCATTCAGCCTGGAACAATCTGAGATTTCGTTTCACCTGCAGGCAGGAGCATGCATGAAAGAGCTCCTGGAGTCCAGGACCTGGACCCCACCTTTCTCTAGCTTGGTGTCCTCACCTTCTTCACCCATGCCTCCCACCAGCAATCTCTCTTCATGGCTTCCTGCAGGGTGGCGGCTACCTCGCCCACCCATGGGACCGTCTTCTGTACAGGCGCGATGGACTTCAGCTGTTCAAACACCTTCTCTTCTGTGGTGTCTCTTTCTAGCTTTATCCACTCCTGGCCTGGCACCCAGGGCTGACTGGACTCCTTCCTGGGGCTATCTACCTCCTGGTAACTGGGCAGATGGAGAGGTTTAACAAAGGCCCCAGGGTTTGATGTGGCTTCCTGTGACAAATGCATCTGCTCCAAGAGACTGTCTTCCTTTTTTGTTCTGCTGTCCAAATTCTCCTCTTCCACAATTGAGAACAACTTTGCTTCCCTCAAAGCCAGGGCCACAGAATTCAGGACCCTGGTCACCCTTCGCTCACCAGCTGCCACTGTTTAGTAACTGGAGGCTGGGCTAGGTGTCTGCCCTCTGTCCACCCTGCTTCTAGAAACCTGAGGTCAGAGAAAAACAAAATATATCATCAAGAGGTTAGGGTAAGAAACAGCTTTTTTATCTAGTCAGGGAATGCCAGCAGTTATCAAACTCCTGCTGTGTGCCACTGAACGCTCTCAGCAATGAGGTAACAATTTCTGGTCCCATCTTAAGGACCTAATGCACAGATGCTAAATAATTTTCCAAGGACATGTGGACACTCTTGATCTGCAAAAGCTCATGTCGAAAACTTTCAGTCAGTACCACCAGAAATCATGTACCTGGGGTAACCAGGCCAGGATCTGTAACAGATCACCTTGAGTGAGTCTTTTTATTTCTGACTTGGTTTCATCAGAAATGTGAAAAATAAAGGAGACACTCTCTAAGATCCCTTTCATAACCAAAATTAGACACACACACACACAAACACACACACACACACACACACACACACACACACACACACACGATTCTGTGACCGGATTTTCAAGACATGTAGTAGCTCCTCCTTTTTGTGGTTTTGCTTGCCAGTGTTTCAGTTATCCAGGGTCATCCACGGTTCAGAAATATTAAATGAAAAATCCAGAAGACAGGCATGATGGCTCATGCCTGTAATCCCAGCACTTTTGAAGGCTGAGATAGGTGGATCACCTGAAGTCAGGAGTTCGAGACCAGCCTGGCCAACATGGTGAAACTCTGTTTCTACTAAAAATACAAAAAGAAAATAGCCAGGCATAGTGGCACACATCTGTAATGCCAGCAACTTGGGAGGCTGAGGCAGGAGAATCACTTGAACCCTGGAGGCGGAGGTTGCAGTGAGCCGAGATCGCGGCACTGCCACTCCAGCCTGGGTGACAAAGTGAGACTCCGTTTAACCCCAAAAAATACCAAAACAACAAAAAAAAAAAAACAGAAACCCCACAAAATTTGTTGGCCTTTTCCTTTCACTTTTTGAAAAGTGTAATAGAACTGAAAATACCAGCAAGGAAATACATCCTGGACTAATAGAGTTAATTGGATCTCCAAAATGTTGTTATGAAAGCTGCATTCCCGGGATATGAATTTGATTTTTCCTTTATTCCTCTCTCTTTCTTTCTTCTCCCTCCCTTTTCTTTCCTTTCTTTCCAAATCATTCACCCTCCTTTGGTGAGGTGTGCAGATCTTGGATGATTCTTCCACTTTCCAGCCAAATGCACTTCAAAACACCCTTAGTATCAGTGCCTTCAAGAACCTGACCTTCCAGTTCTCCAGCAGAGAAGACCTACTTCTGCCGCTAGTCCTCATGATGGCATTTGCTGGAGGCGGTAGGAAGAGGCCCTCAATGAGGATCCTAACCCCTGGGGGCACTGGACCTCTGCAGCTCTTGCTTGCCCAGGCACATTTGCCTCCCAAGAACGTCCTTCATCTCCAGGCCCCAGACTTCCGGCCGTGGGGAGGGGGAAGGAGACGGCACAATTCATCAGACTTTCGGCTGTAAGAGCTGGAGGTCACCTGCTGGCTTATCTGTACCCGGGCCTATCCCTACCCTTCCAGAATGTAAATCCTCTGAAGGAATGTGTCGTCGCCATCTTTTAGTTCTTTGAGTTCACCCAGTCTCAAAAAACCCGAAACTTTTTATCCACAGCAATTCTGAGAACCCCCCCACCACCCGCAACACTTGCGAGGCTTAGTGGGATCCGCCCTCGTCGTCACCAGCCCTGCTACTTCAGCCACGTGAGTTTTCCGCTGGTCAGCCAAGCAAAATGGCGTGCGGCACTTGGGTCTCTGCTCAGGGCTTCAAGGACCCTTTCTAGCCATTGCCCTGCCCCTACCCACCAGATCGCGGCCCCAGTGGGCGCTCCTGGCACAGGCCTCCGCGCATACTGTTTGTCATCGCTTGCCCAGCTCCGGAATCCCAGCCCTGAAGCTTCCCGCGGCCAGGAACAAAGCCTGTTTTGCTCACAGTGGCCTGACAAAGCAGGCAGTCGTTAGCATCCATCGAATAGGCTTACGCACTCAGAAACGGTCCCATTGGCTGGGACCGCCTTCCCCGATGCCCATCTGCCCCGAATCTTCCCTCTGGGATGCCGACTTTTTCAACACGTACCAGGAGTCATTCCTCGGCCCGGAATCCCCAGCGTGCCCACAGTGGACAGGGCACCTGGCTACACCCCAGACTAACCCTGGCTTCCCCAAAGGACCGCAGAGGTTGGAAGCCCCTCCAAGATTAGGGGGGCGGTGCTCCCCCGGCCTGCCGAAGAGTCAGAGGAGCGGGGACAACATCCAACATCAGCCTCTACCACCGCTAGCGGGAATCCCCGCTATCGCGCTACTCACCTGACGCGCGCCGCGAACAGCGATTTGGGGGCGCTGGGTTTCCAGGGGACCAGCGGCTGGAGCGCTCCAGCCCAGCACCAGCAGACCCAGGGCCGCGGCCCCGCCCCGGCCCCGCCTGCTTCCACCCCCTCCCAGTCCTCAGGCTCCGAAAACCTGCCCGTTGACTCAGCTCAGAGGGTGGGCCCGCCAAGGTCAAGAGTTCCCATCCTAAGAACCAAAGACAGCCCGCCATGCACCAACACTTCCAGCCTCATACCAACTGGTAAATGCTGGTCCCACCTAGCGCTAGGATTTTTTTCCCCAGTCTTAATTGACTATAGAAAAAAAAAAAAAAAGACTGAGGTATTGACGGTTAAAACACGCGGCCGAGAGCGGTGGCTCACGCCGGTAATGCCAGCACTTTGGGAGGTCGAGTGGGGAGGATCACCTGAGATCTGAAGTTCGAAATCAGCGTGGCCAATATGGCGAAACCCCATCTCTATTAAAAATAACAAAAATTAGCCGGTCTTGGTGGCGCGGCAAGACTCCGTCTTTGGGGAAAAAAAAAAAAAAAAAAAAGAAAAGAAAACATGCAACCACCAAAAACCATCATGTAGGACCCAAAGGGAAAACATACAAACCCCCAGAATGAGACATGAAGGCACAAAGCATCTTAGAAAAGCCTAGGCCTAGGAGGAGAGCACACAGGAGACTTACATGATATATAGGCTCCACGTAGAGGTAAGAGAGCAGAGAGGACCATGTGTAGGTAAAGTGCTGCTAGTCAGTACCCCAAACTTACCCAACCCAGTTAACCTTCTTAGTGAGTTTGTTTGTTTTTTAATCAGCTCAACTGAAATCACAACCCTTCTTTTCACTTAATTCACACTTAGCGTATTCCTTTTGCATTATCTTTTTGTTATTTTTAATTAATTAATTGTTTTTAGAGATAGAGTCTTGCTCTGTTGCCCTGGCTGGAGTGCAGTGGTGCGATCTTGGCTCCCTGCAGCCTCCGCCTCCTGGGTTCAAGCAATTCTTCTCCCTCAGGCTCCTGAGTAGCTGGGACTACAGGCATGCACCACCACGCCCAGGTAATTTTCATGTTTTTTAGTAGAGATGGGGTTTCACCATGTTGGCCAGGATAGTCTTGATCTTCTGATCTCATGATCCACCTGCCTTGGCCTCCCAAAGTGCTGGGATTACAGGCATGAGCCACCTCTCCCAGCCATGATCTTTTTAAATATAGATATTGACATGGGGTTTTATAATTTACAAAATGCTTGTGTAAAATAGCTTCCATCAAATCCTCACAACCACCCTGGGAGGCAGGAGTTACTATTCTGTCTTTTGCAGGTGAGGAAACAGGCCCAGAGATGGTGAGCCTTGCCAAAGACCATGCCCTGCTGTACCAGGACTGAAAACCAGAGCCCCTGCTTTTGGATCTCCACACTGGTGCATCGGCTCCTTGGTAAAGTACCGGATGACTGGCGGATGCAAGTTTTAAACCTCTTAGTGTTCCCAAGGTACCTGGGAGAGTTCTCTACCCCTTGCAGGCAGACAATCCTTATCTGTGGGCTGAGTTGGCTCAGACAGAGTCTGAGCAAGGTGATTGATGTGTGGGGAGGGTGCAGGGAAGCACATGAGGCGAGAAAATGAAGCAGTTATGTGGATTACCACCATCTTCAGACCCACATGAAAATAAGCTGGAGGCAGGAGTGGCAAATATGCTTTCCATTAAACATGAAAAAACTAAGCCAGGTTTTCAATAGTAACAGGATCTGACCCACTTGCATGACCTTGCCTCACTTGCCTCGCTAATCCTGGCCCTGCTTCCAAATTGCTATGTAGAAAACTGGAAAGCCAGCGCCCTGACCAAATCAGAGTTCACTGATTCACTTTGATCTTCAGATCTTGAGGATCAAGAAAGACATATAGGATAAATAGGGCATTCCTTCCACCATTCATTCAAGAAGTATTACACTATAGATTTGGGGAGAAAGGCTGGGAACACAGTTTAATTCGTCTCTTCATCTGCCCTGATAGCCTCAGTGTAATGAATGCTTGGCTCACAGTAGTTGCCCAGTAAATATTTACTAAACTAAACTGTGTTACAGGAGCTTATTACTTAGCCAGGAGAGTAGCCCCATATGCACTATGATGCAATGTGGTCTTAAAATACAGAAGAAACCAGGCAAGGGAAATTAACCCAACTCTGATGACGGAGACTGAGGAGCATTCTGAAATGTGGTGTAGGAATAGGCAGAAGGAAACTAGAGTGAGGTATAAGAAGATGTGAGCAGATGTTGAGGTCTGAGTGTGAAGAGAATGAGCTGAAGGAGGAGGGCTATAGGGAGATGGGTACTGTGGGACCCTCTATTATGGAGCCTGGGGTGTAAAGACTCTAGGGGTCTGGTTTGAGAGAACTGAGGGATGATATGAAAAGAGAAAGGAGGAGTCATCCTGGTTCTTGTCTTCATGGTTTCAAACATCAACACAAACCCTCAAGCTACCTGCCAGATTGGTGATGAAGACCTTGGTATGGAGGAGTTTAGCAACAGCCAGGGCACCACTTGGGCAGCTGTCTCTGAATTGACTTCCTAATCCAACAGCAGCTGCCACCCCAATTTTTCCTTATTAATAGGCAATAAAATGACAGGCCTCCACTCCACTGTAATAACTAGTACTAAGATTCAGTGGGCGGAAGGTTCTGCCTTGCTTCAGATGTAACCTAAAAAAAGACATTAGAACATAATCTCTAAATACGTTCGGTTTACTCAGGAATAAGAAATAAGGATTATAAACTGGAATGCATGGGATGGCAAGCCATGAGTGCAGCCACTGAGGGAAGGGTATAAGAGAGCTTCTATTAGTGAAAAGGGAGAGATTGATACGAGCTGCTCAGAAACAGAGTTCATTTGTTCCAGAGGTTCAAAGCCAGGGTTATTGTCAGTTTATTGGTGGAGATGCCATTACTGGGCAAGTGTTCTTTCAAGAGCATCTTTTTTATAGATGGAGTCTTACTCTGTCACCCAGGCTGGGGTGCAGTGGCACAATCTTGGCTTACTGCAGCCTCCGCCTCCTGGATTCAAGCGATTCTCCTGCCTCAGCCTCCTAAGTAGCTGGGACTACAGGTGCGTGCCACCGTGCTCAGCTAATTTTTTGTATTTCTTTTTCTTTTTTTTTTTTCTTGTAAAGACTAGGTTTCACTGTGTTAGCCAGAATAGTCTCAATCTCCTGACCTCATGATCCACCTTCCTCGGACTCCCAAAGTGCTTGGATTACAGGCATGTGCCACCATGCCCAGCCCCAGAGCATCTTATCTGAATTACTGTACTACTAAAGAATGTCTAAGCCAGGCCTGGTGGCTCACACCCGTAATGCTAACACTTTGGGAAGCTGAGGAGGGAGGATTGTTGGAGGATAGGAGTTCAAGACCAACCTGGGCAACATAGCAGGACCCTTTCTCTAGAAAAAATGAAAACAATTTGGCCAGGTGTGGTGGTACATGCCTTTAGTCTTAGCCACTTAGGAGGCTGAGGTGGGAGGATTGCTTGAGCCCAGGAGTTTGAGATTATAGTGAGCTGCGATTGCATTACTGCATTCCAGCCTAGGCAATGGAGGGAGGTCCTATCTCTAAAAAAACAAAACAAAAAAAGAATGTCTGCTGATAAACCTTGTGACAGGATGTTTATGAAGGATGTAGAAACCTTTTTGTGTGAAGTTTTTAAAAAGTCCTTTGAAACAATTCTTATTTCAAGCATGTAAGCATGACCTTTCTCTCCTTCATGCCTTCCTGGCCCTTTATTTATTTATTTATTTTTGAGACAGAGTCTTTGCTTTTACCCAGGCTAGAGTACAGTGATGCAATCTCAGCTCACTGCAACCTCCACCTCCTGTGTTCGGGCACGTGCTTGCATGTCCGGCTAATTTTTGTATTTTTAGTAGAAGCAGTTTCCCCATGTTGGCGAGGCTGGTCTCGAACTCCTAACCTCCAGTGATCCACCTGCCTCGGCCTCCCAAACTGCTGGGATTACAGGCATGAGCCACCGCGCCCGACCTGGCCCTACTTTATCTGGGTCTGACAAAAGTGATTTTAACCTGGTTTCTGCAATTTTTCCACAAAAAATTACAGAGATGCTCAGTGAATGTGAAAGGAGAGAAACTAACAATGGCTATGGGCAGAGCCAACCAAATCATTTCACTCTAGCTGGGTCACCTGGGAGTTGAGACGGTGGGGGGCAGAAGGGGGTAGAGTGTCAATTCTTGTTAAGAAAGAATGACAACTGGCGGGGTGCGGTGGCTCACACATGTAATCCCAGCACTTTGGGAGACTCAGGCGGGCAGATCACCTGAGGTTGGGAGTTTGAGACCAGCCTGGTCAACATGGAGAAACCCCCGCCTCTACTAAAAATACAAAATTAGCCAGGTGTGGTGGTGCATGCCTGTAATCCCAGCTACTCAAGAGGCTGAGGCAGGAAGGAGAATCACTTGAACCCGGGAGGTGGAGGTTGCAGTGAGCCGAGCTCACCCCATTGCGCTCCAGTGTGAAACTCAGTCTCAAAAAGAGAGAAAAAAAGAAAGAATGGCAACCACTGTGCTGTCTTTACAGCTCAGTGCCTCCTGCAGTCTGTGGGTCCAACCTTAGATCCACTTGTGGGCAACAGTAAAAGGTCTCAAATTTTCATTGCAGTGATCCCTGGCTGCCATCAGGAAGATCTGGCCCTCTAGGTACGATTTCTCTGAGACAAAGTACTACGGGAAATCAAGTGCGCATTTGGCCTCTTAGTGCTCTGGATTGGTGTTACCGTTCTGACGAAGGCCAGCCATCAATGAACGACAAACTGACCTACAGAAATCTAAATAAAGGCTTGCAGTCAGCCCTGTTCCTCTGAAAGATTTCCCTAGCCCTCATGTTGAAAACTGATGAAAACTTAAACAAGTTAACTTGGTAACGGATGGAATCCTCATTCAGGGTTACCCCTATGGAAGTCGAGCTCAAGTCAGCTGAAGGTGCAAACCCCATGGCCTCAGCCAGAGGCCACGGCTGTGGGTGGTAGATCCAAGGCCAAAACCAATGGCATCAACCACCAGGATGTTGCTGCCCAGTATAAAGTACTGGGTGGGCTGAGAACTATAAAACCTTGCCATGCAGCAAGAACTGAAAGTAAATGTGAAACTTTAATGGAACAGGACTGGTTTCTCCCTCCATGACGCCCACATCGCTTTAGATCACTTTATCTAACCTCAGCCACTTTAAGACAAAAGGTGATTAGAGGTGTAGAGAAGTTCTAATGGGATACATTCATTTACAAATGTAGTAACACCCCCAAGATACTGTGATAGGCAGAATCCTAAAGAGCCTTCTCCCTCAAGATTCCCTCCTCTGGATATTCAGTCAATTGCTAATCTAAGTACAGATACTTCTCAATTTAAAATGGGGTTATGTCTCAATAAAGCCACTGTAAGTTAAATATATACATATATATAATATATATTTTTGGAGACTGAGTCTCTTTCTGTCACCAGGCTGGAGTGCAGTAGCGCACTTGCAGCTGACTGCAACCTTCATCTCCCAGTTCAGGCGATTTTCCTGCCTCATTCTGCCGAGTAGCTGGGCTTACAGGCACGCACCATCATGTCCAGCTAATTTTATTTTGTATTTTTAGTAGAGATGGGGTTTCACCATGTTGGCCAGGATGGTCTCGATCTCTTGACCTCGTGAGCCACCCACCTTGGCCTCCCAAAGTGCTTCGATTACAGGCAAGAGCCACCACGCCCGGCCAGTTAAAAATATTTTTAAGTGGAAAATGTATTTAGTACACCTAACCTACTGAACATATTAGCTCAGCCTAGCCTACCTTAAATGTGCTCAGAACACATTCGCCTACAGTTGGTCAAAATCACCTAACAGAAATCCTGTTGTATGACAGTGTTGAGTACCTCAGGTAACTCGTTGCATACAGCATACTGTAGAGTACAGTAACAGCTGTTTACCATCATAATTGTGTGGCTGATGGGGAGTTGCAGCTCACAACTGCTGTCTAGCACCATGAGAGAGTATCATACTCTCTAACCCAGGAAAATATCAAAATGCAAAATGCAGTTTATACTGAATGTGTATTGCTTTCACACCATCATAAAGTTCAAAAACGTTACGCTGAGCCATCATAAATTGGGGACCATCTGGGCCACTATGCAGGGATTATGCTGTTGTAATTGAAGTCCCAAGTCAGTTGACCATAAAACAGTTTATCTGGTTGAGCCTGATCTAACCACACGAACTCCTTAATAGGAAGAAAGAGCAAAGATTGAAGAGAAGTTGGGAAGATTCAAAGCAAAAGAATTATTCAGTGTACCATGGCTGGCTTTCAAAATGGAGGCAGCCATGAGCAAAAGAATGCAGGCAACTTCCAGAAGCTGAGAGCAACCCTTGGTTGACAGCTAGCAAGGAAACAGGAACCTAATTCCTACAATCACTGCTTCTCCCCTTATCTTCTTCCCTTTCTTCGTGTGTGAGCAAACTATACTATCACTGTAAGCACAGAAAATTGTCTAAAATTTAAGTGTAGTTTTCTGATTGCCTTTAAAAGAGACACAGCTGCAATTATCATCCTTGTGAAAAACAGCACCTGTTAGAAACCTGTGAGCCTCTCCCCAAGCAGAGCCCACTGATCCTACACAGGTGTCATTGGATCTGATGCCTTTCTATGCCCCTTTCTCTCTAATGTCCCTTTTCTGTTCCTGTTTTCACGTCACCAGCAGCCTCTCCAACTCCTTAGGCCAATACCCTGAGAATTTTCTTTCCTCTCCCCCATCCTAGGGATGGAGAGTAGGGGTTGATCCTCAGGATAAGCCACATTTATCCCTGGAAGCAGCATTAGAAGTGACAGCATGTTTGTGGGGGCTCCACTCGTAACCTGGCAACCACCTGTTATGGCCTGGAAACCTTGCTGTGTCCTGAGGTCAGAGTCCACAGTCACTAGGCAGAGAGGAAACATCTATGTCAGCTTGGATTTGGGAAACACTTCAGATTCCCAACTTAAAATGGGACTGGGGTGCCCCCTTGTGTACATCATCCTGTCCAGTTACTGAAAGCCAAGGGTGACAATGGGGAAGTCTCAACCAGTGGAGGCCAAAGGGGTCCCGTCTTCTGTTCTCAGCCGGGTGACCACACACAGGCGCCGATGCTCTGCTCTCTTGGCTTCTGACTGAGCAGCCTGGGAGGGGACTGGGCTGCAGTCTGAACTGGATAGAGGTGGCTGATGTGAAGCCTGAGTGTCAATGAGGGGGTGAAGGTGAGCAGCCCTGGTCTGCACTGGAGTTAGAGGAGAGCCCCAAGAGGAATCCTGCCCTGTCTGTGCGGTTTCCATCTCTGTCCCCAAAACTCCTCTCTCCAGCCCCTCGATGACAACACCCTGGAAAAACGAAAAGTAGATTTTTTTTTTTTTTTTGGAGATGGAATTTCGCTCTTGTTGCCTAGACTGGAGTGCAATGGCACGATTTTGGCTCATGCAACCTCTGCCTCCTTGGTTCAAGTGATTCATACCTCAGCATCCTGAGTAGTTGGGATTACAGGCATGCATCACCACGCTCAGCTAATTTTGTATTTTTAGTAGAGATGGAGGTTCTCTGTGTTGGTCCAGCTGGTCTGGAACTCCAGACCTCAAGTGAACTTCTCGCCTCAGTCTCCCAAAGTGCTGGGATTACAGGCATGAGCCTGAAATCTGAACCCGGCCTTGTTTAATACTTTTTATTTAGTGGCAGGATGTCCAGGAATGAATTAAAGTCATTAAATGGCTTGCTATGCACTTGGCTCTTTCTGGACTTTCTGTGCTGTTCCATCAGTTTGTCTATTCATGCACAGTGCCACACAGTTCTAGTGACAGTGAATTTGTAAAATGTTTAAATATTTGCATGGCTAGACATCCAATCCTCAATTTGTCCCCCTACTCCTGCCCCGGGATTTTCAAATTTTCTTATGTGAACTTTATTATTATTTTTTTCTTTCTACATTGGCTCAGAAACAACATGTGAACTTTATAATCTACTTGTCTAGTTTGAGAAAAAAGAAGTTGTTGGCATTTTGATTAGGATGAATTACTTTTTTTTTGGAGATGGAGTGTTGCTCTGTCACCCAAGCTGGAGTGCAGTGGCACAATCTCAGCTCACTGTAATCTCTCGCCTCCCGAGTTCAAGTGATTCTCCTCTCAGCCTCTTGAGTATCTGGGACTGCAGGCTCACACTGCCATGCCCGGCTAATTTTTTGTATTCTAATAGAGACGAAGTTTCACCATGTTGCCCAGGCTGGTCTCAAACTCCTGAGCTCAGGCAATCCACCTGCCTCGGCCTCTCAAAGTGCTAGGATTATAAGCATGAGCCACTGCGCCCAGCCCAATGTATTACATTTTAAAATTTACTCTGCAAGACAACTGTATAGTCTTTCTATTTGAGAATGTTGTTCTGTACTACCAAGCCATAAAAAGGAATGAATTAACAGCATTTGCAGTGACCTGGATGAGATTGGAGTCTATTATTCTAAGTGAAGTAACTCAGGAATGGAAAACCAAATATCATATGTTCTCGCTGATATGTATGAGCTAAGCTATGAGGACACAAAGGCATAAGAATGATGCAATGGACTTTGGGAGCTTGCGGGGAAGAGTGGGAGGGGGCAAGGAACAAAAGACTAAAATATGGTGTAATGTGTACTGCTCGGGTGATGAGTGCACCGAAATCTCACAAATCACCACTGAAGAACTTACTCATGTAACCAAATGCCACCTGTCCCCCAATAACTTATGGAAAACAAAAAAAAGAAATTTCTTCTTTTTTTTTTTTGAGACGGAGCCTCAGTCTGTCCCCTAGGCTGGAGTGCAGTGGTATGATCTTTGCTCACTGCAAAATCCACCTCCCAAGTTCAAGCCATTCTCCTGCCACCACCTCCTGAATAGCTGGTATTACAAGCATGTGCTACTATATCCGGCTAATTTTTGTATTTTTAGTAGAGATGAGATTTCACCAAGCCTGCCAGTCTGGTCTCGAACTCCTGATCTTGGGTAATCTGCCTGCCTCAGCCTCCCAAAATGCTGGAATTACAGTCGTGAGTCACCTTGCAAATTTCCTTTCAAATTTCACTTTTTGCTTGTTTTTTGTTTTTTTTGTTGTTGTTTTGTTTTGTTTTGTGGCGCAATCTCAGTTCATTGCATCTTCCGCCTCCTGGGTTCAAGCAGTTCTCCTGCCTCAACTTCCCGAATAGCTGGGATTATAGGCATGTACCACCATGCCTGGCTAATTTTGTATTTTTAGGAGAGATGGGTTTTCTCCATGTTGTCCAGGCTGGTCTCAAATTCCTGACCTCATGATCCGCCTGCCTCGGCCTCCCAAAGTGCTAGGATTGCAGGCATGAGCACCTCGACCAGCCACTTGCTATTTTTTTAGTTGAAATAGTGGACTTCCTTATCTTGACCCTAATATAGCAGAAATGCATTCAATGTTTCCATTTTAAAGTCAAATGCTGAGGGTGGCATGTGCGTGTGTATGGGGTCTGTGTGTGTGTGTTAATATTAAGAATAATTTTTTTTGTTAACTCCAGAAAAATTCCTGAATTTTGTCAAATGGTATTTGAGCATCTTTGGAGAATCCTTTTTTTTTTTTTTTTTTTTTTTTTGAGACAGTTTCCCTCTTGTTACCCAGGCTGGAGTGCAATGGCACGATCTCGGCTCACCGCAACCTCTGCCTCCTAGGTTCAGGCAATTCTCTTGCCTCAGCTTCCTGAGTGGCTGGGATTACAGGCATGCGCCACCATGCCCAGCTAATTTTTTGTATTTTTAGTAGAGACGGGTTTCACCATGTTGACCAGGATGGTCTGGATCTCTTGACCTTGTGATCTACCCACCTCGGCCTCCCAAAGTGCTGGGATTACAAACGTGAGCCACTGCGCCCGGCCCAAGAATACGTTTTTACTGTTTGGGTTTACTACTAACAAATTATGTGGCTGGATTTATCTAATAGTGAGTTATATTTGCCATTCTACAATAAATTTTATGAGATTAAGATGACATATTTTTTAAAACAGTAAAGATTTTTTTTTGCTGTGATTTATTAAATGTGTTTGCACTCACATTCACATTGTTTTCTAGTTATCTCTTTGAACAATCTTTCTTTCTTTTTTTTTTTTTTTGAGGCGGAGTTTCGCTCTTGTTACCCAGGCTGAAGTGCAATAGCGCGATCTTGGCTGACCGCAACCTCCGCCTCCTGGGTTCAGGCAATTCTCCTGCCTCAGCCTCCTGAGTAGCTGGTATTACAGGCACGCGCCACTATGCCCAGCTAATTTTTTGTATTTTTAGTAGAGATGGGGTTTCACCAGGTTGACCAGGATGGTCTCAATCTCTAGACCTCGTGATCCACCCGCCTTGGCCTCCCAAAGTGCTGGGATTACAGGCTTGAGCCACAGCGCCCGGCCTCTTTGAACAATCTTTCTTAGATTTTCTATCAGCATTATTTTTGCTTAGTAAATGAATTTGCTATGCTTTGAAATAATTTAGCTACCATTGGGATTGTCTGATTCCCAAAGGTTTGGAAGAGTATTGTGTGAATATTCCTGAGGAATCATGCTTTTTCTTCTTTCTTTCTTTCTTTTCTTTTTTTGAGACTGAGTTTTGCTATTGTTGCCCAGGCTGGAGTGAGCTCACTGCAACCTTCACTTCCCGGGTTCAAGCAATTCTCCTGCCTCAGCATCCAAGTAGCTGGGATTACAAGCATACAGTACCATGCCCGAATAATTTTGCATCTTTAATAGAGATGGGGTTTCTCCATGTTGGTCAGGCTGATCTCAAACTCCCCAACCTCAGGTAATCTGTCTGCCTCAGCTTCCCAAAATTCTGCGATTACAGGCCTGAGGCACCCCACCTGGTGGAATCACTTTTTCACAAGGATTAATAACTCTTTAATAACTTTCTTTGTTTATGAAAATAGTCTTTGTTAAATTTTCCTTGTTTACTGGGTTTTGTTTTAGTAAATAATATTTTTGTAAAACATCAGTTGTTTTTTTTTTAATTTTAGATGGAGTTTTGTGCTTGTTGCCCAGGCTGGAATGCAATGGGAAGATCTCGCTGCAACCTTTGCCTCCCCGGTTCAAGTGATTCTCCTGCCTTAGCCTCCTGAGTAGCTGGGATTACAAACATGAGCCACCATGCCTGGCTAATTTTGTATTTTTAGTAGAAACGGGTTTTCTCCATGTTGGTCAGGCTGGTCTGGAACTCCTGACCTCAGGTGATCTGCCTGCCTTGGCCTGCCAAAATGCTGGGATTACAGGTGTGAGCCACCACACCTGGCCGAAAACATCAGTTTTTTATGTTGTCAAATGTCTTCTTCTTCCTTTTCTTTTCTTTTTTTTTTTTTTTTTTTTTTTTGGTAATTTTAGTAGAGATGGGGTTTCACCACGTTAGCCAGATGGTCTCCATCTCTTGACATCGTGATCTGCCCGCCTCGGCCTCCTGAAGTGCTGGGATTACAGGCGTGAGCCACCGCTCCTGGCTAATGTGGTCAAATTTCTTTGCATACATGTATATGATCTTGTCTCATGATTGATGAAACATTCTGGGTTCCGTTTTGTTTTTATAGATTCAGTGGGTACCAGTGTAATTTTGTTACATGGATATATTGCCTAGTGGCGAAATGTAATTATCACCTAAATAGTTTACATTGTATCATTAGGTAATTTTTCCTCCCTGACCACCAATCTCATACCTTTCCAAGTCTCCAATGTCTATTTTTCTACTCCCTATGTCCATGTGTACACCTTATTTAGCTCCCACTTACGCTAATATGTGGTATTTGCCTTTCTGTTTCTGAGTTATTGCACATAACTACTCAGTCATAAAAAAGAATGAAATTATGTTGCTGCAAATGACATAATTTCATTCTTTTTTGTGACTGAGTAGGATTCCATTTACGCATATATGTATATGGCTGAGGAGGATATATGTATACATACACACACACACACACACACACACACACACACCACATTTTCCTTATCCAATCATCTGCTGATACACACTTAGTTTGATTCTATATCTTTGTTATATGAATAGTGCTGCAATAAACATATAAATGCAGGTACGTTTTTGACATGATTTTTTCCCCATTGGGTAGATACCCAATAGTGGGATTTCTTTATATTCTTTTCTTTTCTTTTTAAGACAAAGTTTAGCTCTTGTTGCCCAGACTGGAGTGCCATGGCACGATCTTGGCACACAGCAACCTCTGCCTCACAGGTTCAATTTATTCTCCTGCCTCAGCCTCCAGAGTAGCTGGGATTACAGGCGCATGCCACCACACCCCACTAATTTTTTGTAGTTTTAGTAGAGACAGGGTTTCACCATGTTAGCCAGGATGGTCTCGATCTCTTGACCTCGTGATCCCCCCTCCTAGGCCTCCCAAGGTTCTGGGATTACAGGCATGAGCCACTGCCCCCGGCCACGGATATGACTCTTAATTCTTCCTTCTGTCAGTCAATAGTGCAGTCAGGCTGGGTAAGTTGTTTTTTATTTCATTTTGTTTTTATGTCTTCAATCATCATGTGAGGTTATTTGCTCATCCCAAAACACAGTTTTATGCAAAAAGTTTAAAACTTTATATATTTTTTTGTGTGGAAATTAACAGTTAAATATTTCAACAGGGTGGAATGGTGTCTATTAATAGAACATTTGTAAATAAAGCTGAATTTTTATGTTTGTTTTTTTTTAAAAAAAAAATGCGGAAGGAAGAGATTCCTAGTAGACCTTAACTGACCAAAATACAGACCTTTCTTCTCCAGGTGAACAAAGTCCAAGTCCATAGAATTTGCTTAATTAATGGATTAGAGCAGACAAAAGTTATTGAATATGTTTCTGTCTTGATGTTCACACTTAAAAACAAACATACAAGCATGTATACATATATAACTTTTTAATAAGAAGTTTCCACAGTTAAATATAGGAATTAAACATGCATCAGTTATACATGTATATGCACTGAGTTCCCACAGTATTCAGGTAGGATACTGTGTTGTCATGAGGAAGTCTTGTATTATTATTTTGTTTCCACTGATGTTAGATGTAGGGGGGGCATTTAGCTTTGATGTGCACCTTGCACATCAGAGTACACTTTAACAGTGGTTTGGATCTACAGTGTTCTAATTAGGCTTTAAGGCATGTATAAATTGCATCACAAATCAGAGTCCTGCTTAATCGTATAAGAGCAAATGAACATTAAATGTAAATAACAACAGATATGTATGTATCTATGTATATATTTATATATCAGTTCCCATATATTAAAGTTTACTCTTTGTAAGGTACAGTTCTAAGGATTTTGACAAATGTATGGAATCAGATATCCACTGCCCTAGTACCATATACAACAATTCCTTCATCCTAAAATTTCCCTTTGAATGTTCTTTATACCTTCTTCCTCCAACCCTTGATAACCATTAACCTGTTTTCTGTCCTGCTTTTTCCAAAATGGCATATGAATTGAGTGAGATAAAATGAAGCCTTGTGTCTGACTTTTTTTTTTACCTAGTAAAATGCATTTTAAGGTTAAGTGATTTATGGACAAACAGCTTATTTACTTTAAACATAGACAGGGTCTTGCTATGTTGCCCAGGCTGGTCTTAAACCCTGGCCACAAGTGATCATTTCACCTTGGCTTCCCAAAATGAGCCACTGCACCAAGACAATAGCTTTTTTTTTTCTGAGGTGAAGTCTCGCTCTGTTACTCAGGCTGAAGTGCAATGGTACAGTCAGTCTCAGCTCACTGCAAACTATGCCTCCTGAATTCAAGCGATTCTCCTGCCTCAGCCTCCTGAGGAGCAGGGATTACATTTGCTTGACACCACAGCCAGCTAATTTTTTCTTTTTGTATTTTTACTAGAGACAGGGTTTCACCATGTTGGCCAGGCTTGTCTCAAACTCCTGACCTCAGATGATCCACCTGCCTTGGCCTCCCAAAGTGCTGGGATTATAAGCATGAGCCACCACATCCAGCCTGACAATAGCTCATTTCTTGTGACCCATATGGTTATACCACAATTTGCTTAGTCTTGCATGGTTGATAGATATGTTGGTTGTTTACAGTTTTCAGTGAATATAAGCAAAGCTGCTATAAATATTAATGTACAGGATTTTGTGTGGATATCAAACTTGAATTCACTTGGGTAAATATCTATAAGCACAATAAATCTCTGCTTAACTTTATAAAAAACTTCTAAACTGTCTTTCAAAGCAGCTTTACCAGTTTGCATTCCCATCAGCAGTGAGTGGGAATTCCTGTTGCTCTGTATACATTTCAGCATTTTTGTAAGTTAAACAATTTTTAGCTACTGTAATAGTGTAATAGTACTTCGTTGCGGTGTTTTTTTGTTGTTGTTTTTTGAGACAAAGTCTCGCTCTGTTGTCCAGGGTGAAGTTCAGTGGTGCAATCACAGCTCACTGCAGCTTCCACCTCACAGGCTCAAGCAATCCTTCCATCTCACCCTGCCAAGTAGCTGGAATCACGGTGCATGCCACCAAACCTGGTTCATTTTTGTTTGTTTGTAGAGACATTGTCTCGACATGTTACTCAGGCTGGTGTCAAGTTCCTGGGCTCAAGTGATCCTTCCGCCTTGGTCTACTGAAGTGTTGGGATTGCAGGCCTGAGCCACTGCACCCTATTGGCATTTCCCTAATGACAGATGATGTTAAGCACATTTTCATGTATAATTTCCCACCCATATATCTTCTTGGGTGGTGTCTTTTGAGATCTTTCACCTACTTCTAAAATCAAGATTTTTTTCCCCAATTATTGTGTTTTAATTTTGTTTATATATTACCATTTTACAAGACCTTTGTCACATATGTAACTTCCAGTTTTTAAAAAAGTAGCCGAGCATGATAGCTCATGCCTATAATCCCAGCACTTTGGGAGACCAAGGCAGGCAGATCACCTGAGGTTGGGAGTTTGAAACCAGCCTGACCAACATGGAGAAAACCCATCTCTACTAAAAATACAAAATTAGCTGGACATGGTGGCACATGCCTGTAATCCCAGCTAGTCAGGAAGCTGAGGCAGGAGAATCACTTGAACTGGGGAAGCTGAGGTTGCAGTGAGCCAAGACCGTGCCATTGCACTCCAGCTTGGGCAACAAGAGTGAAACTCTGTCTTAAAAAAAAAAAAGTTTTTCTTTCAGTCTGTCCCCTGTCTTTTCATTCACTTACCAGTGCTTTTGTAAAGCCAAAGCTATTGATTATGGTAAAGTCTAATTGATCTGTTTTTTCTTTCACAGATTGCACTTTTGGTGTTTTATCTAAAAACTCAAACTCAAGGTTAAGATTTTTTCCTTTGTATTTTGTAAGAAGTTTTATGGCTGTACATATTATTTTTAGGTCTCTGATATATTTTGAGTTACTTTTCTATAGGTATGAAGTATTATCAAGATTATTATTTTTTTTTCTGAGATGGAGTCTGGCTCTTGCTCAGGCTGGAGTGTGGTGATGTGACCTCAGCTCACTGCAACCTCCGCCTCCCGGGTTCAAGTGATTCTTCTGCTTCAGCCTCCTGAGTAGCTGGGATTACAGGCATAAGTCACCACACAGCTAATTTTTGTACTTTTAGTAGAGGTGGAGTTTCACCATGTTGGCCAGGCTGGTCTTGAACTCCTGACCTCAAGTGATAGATCCACCTCAGCCTCCCAAAGTATATGGATGCCAATTGTTTCAGCATCATTGTGGAAAGGAGATTCCCTTCTTCACTGGATGACCTTTGTAACTATATTTTAAAGCAGGTGACTCTATTTGTGTTGTTCCATTTCTGGCCCTGAGAGGCCATTTTGTTCTATTATCTCTGTGTCTGTCCTTTTGCCAATACCACACTCTCTTGATCACTGTCCTTTGCAGAAAGACTGGAAATACTATCTCATAATTTTGAAAGGTCTGTTTTTATCATCATTCAGTTGACAATATTGCCTAATTTCCCTTATGTTTTCTTCTTTGATCCATTGCTTATTTAGAAGGAAGATTTAACATTTTTAATACTTTTTTGCCTCTAGAGAACTTATTATTGATTTCTAATAAAATCTATTTTGGTCATAGAACATACTCTGTATGATTTCAGTCCTTTGAAATATGATGTTATTTGTTTTATGTCTCAACATATGACCTATGTTAATGAATGCACCATGCTCACTTTACAAAATATATATTCTGGAGTTGTTGAATACAGTGACTGTAAATGTCAGATCAAGATGGTGGATAATGTTTTCATTTGTATTTTTTAAAAACTAAGAAAAAAATCAAGCATCTTTATCTTCCCACCATTTATTTAGCATTTCCAGTGTTAGTCACTCCTATCTGAAAATTGAAGTTACCATCTGGTATGATTTCTTTCAATCTGGGAAATTCCTTGGGTATTTTTTT
>CM052651.1:26642832-26664782 GCA_028533165.1 Leontopithecus rosalia | reverse complement strand
TCTCTACTAAAACTACAAAAATTAGCTGGGCATGGTGGCACTCGCCTATAGTCCCAGCTACTCGGGAGGCTGAGGCAGGAGAATCACTTGAACCTGGGAGGTGGAGTTTATAGTGAGCCGAGATCGTGCCACTGCACTCCAGCCTGGTGACAGAGCAAGAATCCATCTCAAAAAAACCACTACCCTAACTAACAGTTCCCGAGGTGTGATTCCCCAGACCAACAGCATCCACATCCTCAGGAACTTGCTAGAAATGTCAGTTCTCAGGCCCTAACCCATATCTACTGAATCAAAATTTCCAGGTGGCTCTGACGGACATTAAACTTTAAGAACTACTGATCTAAACATAAGGCCATCCTTAGGGAATAAGGCAACTCTTCTTCTTTTCTAAGTCTCCATGGCTCTGGCCCCCTAGGTCCAAGCCTTGCTTTGATCCACTTCTATTGGTGCTGCTGATTCATCTGTAATCTCTCCCTTCCCTATTCTGTTGTTAAGATTGCTTCGATCCTCTTTGGGAAATATTGGCTTCCCCACTGACATTTTAGGCTGATGCTACTAGAAGCCCTAAGGCCTCAAAAGCAGACACTATCTTTCTCTAGAGACTAAGAGTCAGAAAGGGACCTTCCAAGTCTTCCTGTCCCAATGCTCAGGTGTTCCTCTGTGTCCCTAACCAACTCTGTTCTCTCTTTGTTTAGAGCTAGGGATCTCACTATATTGCCCAGGCTGGTCTTAAACGCGTGGGCTCCAGTGATCCTTCTGCTTTGGCCTCCTCAGGTGCTGGGATAACAGGTGTGAGGGATTTTACTAGGCCCAGCAAAATCCCTGTTTTCTGTCAGCCTCCTCTAGCTCCCGGCTATAGGACAGAAGCAACGACTGGCAGGTCCCGGGCTTAGAGCACCAACAAGCCTTTCTTTTCTGGCTTTGGTAGCCAGCTCCACTACTTTCCCAGGTTTTATGGATGACTCACCTCTCAGGTACTCTACAGGGAAGCGACCTTCCAAAATTTTTTCATTGTATTTTTCATCAAACATACCTTAAACATAAAGTCCACTTAGAATGTCCCAGAGCAGTATGTCTGATCAGAGTCGATGCGGCAATGGATCTTTCATCACAACACATCACCAGAGTCAACTACCTAAATCTTATTTCTCCTTTGCTCAGCACTGCCAGTGGCTAAACAGTGTTAACAGATAACAGTACAAACTTTTGAGTCAGGCTTTATGCTTTTCCATGGGAAGCGATGAGGCAGAGCAGTTTGGAGTCAGATTTAACTAGGATTCAATTCCAGCTGGACTGCTGAATAGGTGTGTGAGCTGGGACAAGTCATTAAACCACTGAGTCTCAATTTCCTGGTCTACAAAATGTAAATGATAAGTCCACATCAGAGTATTGCTGTTAGAATCCCTGAAATCATGAATCTACGCTCCACATAAAAGCCACTGTTCCAAAAACTTTTTTAAATAAGCTGTTTGAAGGCTTTACAACCATTAACTCAACCCTAGCACACTCTCCAAAGCAGGTACACATTTAGTATTATAAGCAGACACCTAAGTGGCCATATCAAGCTTACCCCAAATTCCTTTACTCATTATGTTGTCATGCTGAGCAACAAAGAAGCCACCTCCCCTACGCCCACACCCACACTCACTTGTGCCCCTCAGCTGCAAGGCTGCCCCAGCCCTCCCAAATCAGAGAATGCGCCTCCTCACTCCAAGTCTGTCATTAACCAGCTGTCTGGGGCTAAATGATTTCAAAAGCCCCTTCTCCACATAAAATTCTAAAAAAAGAATCATTAAAAAAAGCATCAGGATCCAAGCTAATTGCATATCAATCATGAGTGAATATTAAGCTACTCTGAAGTACTAACGTAAGTCACCAAGAAAATAAAATGCAATTCTGCCCAGACACAGTGCTCCTGTAAAGGTGTGCTTGCGTATCCAAGCGTCCATATTATCATTAACGCCTGTTCCTCCTCTGACTTCTCACCAACTGCTCCTCATCTCCATGGTAACAGCCCTTCCACTAATCAGGAACCTATTGAATATACAACTCAATCGTTTTTTCTCTCTCTCTCTCTCCTGCCCAAGGAAGTCAGAGCAAAGGTAGGATCCATAGGAAACACAATGCAGATAAGTTCAGGGTGGGCACAGCTCCCCCTTCCCCTTTATATCCAAATTCCACATCTCTCCTTGGCCCCCTCTCTCCTGCAAGGCTCCCTCAGTCCCCTCCACCCTCCCAGGTGCCAGCCTGCAAGTCCCCACACTCTCACCATGTTAGAAATGCTTCGAGTGTTGGCAGGATTCAGCATAACAATCTCAGTGGTGATATGGCCTTCCACCGCCTCAGTCATCTCATCCACTGTGCAGTTGATAGAAGGGTCATAGATCTTGAACCAATTGTCAGCATACCACCCAATGAGGAACCAGACATACTTCTTCCCAAAGAGACGCTCCTTGTACACCTGAATACAGAGAAGAATGGCTGGGCTTTTGTTTTTTCATTTGTTTGTTTTGTCTTTTCTCACTTGACACTATTTAGCCTCTTGGGAATCAGGAAAGAGCAGTAGAACTTCTCAGAATTTCTCAGTAGAATTTCTCAGAATTACAGAGAAATCTGTAATTCTGGGGGATGGTAGGAAAGGCTGACAATTCTTCCTTCTAAATTTCTCCCCAGACCCTGTATATTTGAGTGGCCTTTTCCAGCCAGTCAGGACAGATGGAATTCACGGGCTTCTCATGAAACACAAAGCAGCAGAAAAATGAGATCTGAAGAAAGTATCGTGTGTGCACACAATGAATGCAGTCAGAGCCAACAGACAGAGACATCCTATGAATCGTCACCTCAGACCACATGCTATCAACTCAGGCACAGATGCCCAGAGGAAGCCCCAGGAGAAAACCGAGGGGAGCTCCCACCCAGTGCCCCTCCCTCTTCAGATCCTACTCTACCTCACAAAAAACCTTCCGAGCTTCAGTCTCATAGAAGAGTCCCACGATGATTCGGGCATCCTGGCGCTACAGAACAGAGAGAGAAACAGCTCCTCAGGGATGCCCGGGAATGCCTGAGGGGCTAAGCCAGGCGTCTTCACAGCTTTGATTTCCCATCCCTAAGTGCTCAGTGCAGGATAATGCTCAACATGTAGTGGATAAACGTCAACTGGAAGATGGACGTTTCTAACTAAACTTCCCCAGGAGATGTTATTGCCTCAGGGAATCAAAACCTGCCCCCGCCTGGCTTTCCTCTCCAACCAGCCACTGTCCCCCAGCTTGATCCATCTGCACACAGACCCCACCACTCCCAGCCATCTGACCTTCAGGTTTTTGACAGGCACAGCTGGATCTGAGAAAAAACTCTGGCGGAAAGTAATCTCAATTCCAGCCTCCTTCACTCGTTCCTCCAGGTCGTCCAGAGTCTTGGGCGGGAATGAAAAACAAGTTGGAAAAACACAGGGTACATGAGGGGATAAAGACCAGAGAGGTTAACTGGGGATTTCAGAGCAATAAGCAGACACAGCAAAGGAGCAGCCATTCTGAACTTTCCTTCAACAGCTTCTGTCCCTGAGGTGAGGAGTTTGGGAAGGAGGCCTCTGGTCTTAGGATGTGGCTTCCAAGTGGAAAGGTGCATGGCAAGCCCCTGCTGAGGCTATGTGCTCAGGAAGTCACTCCATTCAGCCACTGCTACCACTGACAGCAAAGATAGGAGGAAGAAACATAGAGGAACCAGGAAAAGACAAGGCAAGGACTGGGACAGACAGCATGATGTCAACCTCAAGAGGCAAGTGGGCAGACAGGCAAAGGATCAGAGAAGAATGGTCTGAATCAGAGCAAAAGTGGGAGAGGATTAAAGGGCCACTGAACACAGTGGATAGAGGACGTAAAGAATAGAATAAAAGGGAGGGAGCAGACTGCCTTCTTCAGATGTAGAGCCTGTATTTCCTCTCTACCTCCCCAAATCTCCCTCTCCCCCCTCAATATCTCCTTGTCTGTCGGCTTCTCTCTCTCAGTGCCAACTACCAGACCCATGCAGCTTTCTGTCTGCCCCTCTCTCTCCTCTCCCCCATTCCCCTCCCTCTTTCTCTTTCTCTCCCTCCTCTCCCTCACTCCCCTGTAATCCCCTGGCTCCATCCCCTCTGTTCCCATTCACACCCAGCCACTACCCCCCTTGAGAGCCTCTGGAATCTGCTGCCTTCCTGGATTCCTATCTCATGTTCCCTCCCTTCTCTTGCCTCTACTTTGGACTGAACCTACTTTAACAGAACTGAGTCATTCTGGGTCTGTCTCACTGGAGAACAGAGCATCAAACAGGGGAGAAAATATCATAAAATCGAAAAGACAGAGGATCCCAAAAACTCAACTCATTCCTTCCCCTGGCTACACAAAGAACATATACTTAACCCACGTGGAATGCATTCTTTTAATGAAGAATCAAGCTCTTGCCCCTAAAAGTGCATCTCTCGTCACATCTCCCTACGCTGGAATTTGAGCCTATGTCCCTTTACCCCTTGCCCAACCCCTCCTCACCGAAGTGAAGACCTCAGTAGTCTGCTGGATGGTAGCAATCTTCTTCCAGCCCCACTTTTCAAAGAGTTTCACGCGGGTGGGGTTGTGGAGTGTGGCTGATGGATGCGTTCGGAAGAAAGTGGGGAAACGCTGCCGGTTTGACAGGGCTGGTGAGCTGGAGCCATAGGAAAGCTGTGGGGCAGGGAGAGTACAACAGGGTCTGTTCACTGAGGACAGCAAGACTGGCTAAGAGTTCTTTTAACCCTCTTCCTGCCTTTGGGTTTCTCTACCTTACTCTCTCCAATCCTCCCCACCTCTGGTCTGCCTAAGGAAAAGTGATTCTCAAAGGTCCACGCACCCCTCACAATCAGGATGCTCTTTCACTGATCTAATAACAATTCTTTCTGAAGAAGGAGGTCAGCTGCAGCACTGTCAGGCCACTGTTGCTAGGAGGCTGCCTAGCTCAGGTCTGCAGAGGACTCTGAATCTTAGAAGCAGGTCCTCCACAATCCTTTTCAATGCAAACCCGCAATCGCCACCGTCCCTTAGTAGAGCTCAAAAGAAAATGACCCCATCTTCTGACCCCCGCAGCCCTGCTTACCACAATGAGGTTCCACATCCGAGCAGCCTCAGCCACCAGAGTAGAGACAGAGCTGCAGCCAGGCATGAGGATGATCTTGATGGGGTCGTTGTAGAGCAGCTCATATAGGTACTTGGTGGCTTGGCCTGGATCACACTGGAAGAGAAGAGAGGAGATGGCAAGCTCTCCTGGGGCCCCTCCCCTGTCTGCAACTCCCACTCTTATCTTTCTTGAACAAATTAGTTCCTTTCTCAATTACTCACTTTCATCATTAATTACCATTTTCTTCTCCTTCCTGTCATCTCTTCCTGCCAAGTGTCTTTTTTCTCCTCTTCTTTTTTTTATAAAGATGGGGTTTCACCATGATGGCCAGGCTGGTCTTGAACTCCTGACCTCAGGTGATCCACCCACCTCGGCCTCCCAAAGTGTTAAGATTATAGGCGTGAGCCACTGCGCCCGGCATTTTTCTCCTCTTTCATTAAACTTCCTTCTCTGTCTTCCATCTGGAGCCTTATCCATCACCTCTCCCGCACACCCCTCCTTTGGTATTAATGAGCATACCACCTTACCTCTTTTCAGCTCACCCTCAAACATCCCCTTTCCCTCTGTCACCAGGCCCTTTACCACATGGTTCTATGCTCCAAACATTAGTGGGTTGAAAAGAGTCAGCAGGAATATGGTAAACTCTCTCCATGTCCCCAGACAACTTGCTCAAAGCCCTATTATGAAAATTTCTTCCTCACCTCGGCAAACGCCTTCTCCCCACCTTCCATTAGTTTCCTCCCTCTTCTCTTTTCAGAGCTACTGATAAGTAAGGAGAGAACAGGAACAAGACCAGTAGGGGGTCCTGCTCAGTGATCCATCCCTCCTGCTGGGTGCTGACATTTGACAGGTCCATTAGGAAAAAAGACACTGGGGGTGGTGGAAGTGGGAAAGAATGTAGGATGAGGAAAGAACAGAGAGATTGAATAGAATGGAACTCTCAAGAAACCAGACAATTTGAGAGGTGCCTTAAAGAGAGGCTTGGAGCTGGGGAAAGTAAACAAGCAGAAAGCTAGAGAAGAAAGGAAGCCTGGGAGGAGGGGTAAATGGGGGAGGAAGAGCCAGCCTCGGGTCTCCCACAGCCTGTTCCCCTCCTGCTGATATATGACATTTCAAAAGCTGCTGGAACCCCAATACAGATGAAGACTAAATGGCAGTCAGTGGGAAGCCAGGGCAGAGGGGACACAGACAAGGGGCTCAGGGGACTGAGGAGGGTGAAATGTTGCAGGGAGGGGAGGACAAGTAGAAAGGAAATAAAGAAAGCACTCTGGAGCCTGCTAACCTCCCACTGAGGCCTGACATTTGGGACACGGTGGGAAGTTGGAGAAGGGGGAGCCAGGGGAAGGTCTTGGAATCTGAAGAACCACACTCACTGGTAACTCTCTGCTGCCCACCCTACCCTCTGCCTGGCCAAGGGCAGTGCTCAACAACGTTGGAATATTTTCTCTGTATGCCTCCCATTAAGGCATCTTTGTAAATATTTACTATTCTCAGGACCCACCTTCCTGAACTCTCCCCACATCTATTACTCCAGATCCTGCTCCCAGCTTCTCCCAAAGCCCCTCAGTGCCCCTCCACCTCTCCTCTAAAGGCAGGGTTAATGGGAACAATGAAGACATACAAGAACATGTAAGATACATATCAACAGGGCAATGCATGCCCCCCATTTTGTTTCCTCATTTCTTACCTACCTTTTCTTGCAACCCTTTCCCTCTTCCACACCCTATTCATCACTGCAGATTCTCTCCACCCCATGATTCTCTCCCCCTCCTCAATAGACTTCCTTAGTTCTCCTCTTTCTGTTGGCTCTTGTAAGTATCTGGATTTGCAGGCAGGAAACCGACTCATTCCAGTTGACACATTCCGGTTCCTCTGCCTTCCCATCCCACCCCGCTTGCAGCCTCGGCTATGTTCTCCTCCAGCTCCCTTCTCCCAGGTCCCGAATTTGCTCCCCACCACCTCCAGGGAATCACCTATCATGGTGGATGAGTCTGTGAGATCACAGCCAGGCCTCCCCTATCTCCTGTGATCTGTATCATAAAGCCTGCAGCCATCTCGCCTTGTCATTTTCTTCAAACTCTACTCCCCGTAGCCAGTGATCTCTCTTACTGGCCCAAGTCTGACCCCTCCACCAGATCTGATCCTCTATTTCTCTTCCTGCCTCCCGTACCCTAATACCTGATTATTTTCCTGTACCCTGCTGCTCTTCCCATAGGCATTCTGGGGTTAGCTTACAGCTTAGGCATCCAAGACAGGACGTCTATTGATAATACAGATAAATACTTGGGATTCATCCCTGACCAAGGAATCTGTATTTTTAACAAACGCCGAGAAAGTAACAGTCAAAGAAGATTTGAAGTTCTCCCTCCAAGCTCCTGACAATCCTTGTGCTCTCTTCTCAAGCACCCTAACTTCAAACTCGCTTCCACCCCCTCACACACCTATCTCACACACACACACACACACACACACACACACACACACACCTATTTCTAGGTGTATAGTGATGTTTTAAAGAATGAATATAAATCCTTGGGCCACCCCAAGGTTGATCTTTGGTAAGATCACCAAATTATCACCTTCTGTACTTTATTTCACCCTAACCCAATTTCTTAAGGCTCTGGGGCCACATGTCAGTGAAGATAAATTTGAGGTCTTAAATCTCCTTCCCTGTTCCACATCCTTCCCCATACCCCAATTATTCACGTAGGAGAGAGGGGTGGGAAAGGCACCTCATTATAAGCTATCCCCTAATACCCCTGGACCCAAATTTTCTTACCTTCTCTCTCTTCCTCAACTCACCTCCCTAATCTCTACATCCCATTTCCCTTCTCACATCCTAGAGGCCGTAATGCTATAAGGGAAGATAAGTTCAGGACCGAAGTTCCATAGGATGCTCCAGGATCTCCCAGTATCCCCACTCTTCCTCCTGGTCCCTTTCCCCCACTGCCATTCTCTTCTGTTCTCTTTCTTCTGCCTGATCCTGACTCTTCTCCATCCCCATGCTATTGTGGGGGCTCCCATGTGGACCCCCAATCCAATTCATTTTCCCAGTACCTCTGCCCACCTCTTGATCATTAGCCTTCCCCAATCACCATATGCTATCTATCCCACAGTCCCGGAATGCTCAACAGGGTTGGGAAGAGAGGGATGAGGAGTCAGGTAGGGCTCATGGCTACCTTGCTGTTTGTTATGATAAATAAACCAGAGCTCTCAAGTCTCTCAAAATTTTCCTCATTCTGTCCCTATTCCTTCCAGCTTCAACCTACGCCAAGATTTTACCTTGTTACCATGGTAAATGTAAACCCCCAATCCAGCTCTCCACCTCTGACATTCCCTCCACCCCCAACCCATTCCAGGATTAGTTTACTCCCTCAGAGGATCAGGGTCTGCTAATATCTTAAATCCACCACCAGTTTCCCCAAACCCCGACACCCGCGAAACTCCCGCAGCGGGGTGGAAGGGTCTGCTTGCAGCATGCTTAACCATCTTGAACCCCTAGACCCTCATCTTGGACCTCCAGCCCCTGTGACTGTCCCCAGGCTCCAGCGCCCCCCGCCCATCTCCTGCCAGTCACACAAGGGAGGGGTCTGCCTCGAAATCCCAGAGGCGACTCAGACAGATGGAGGCGCGCGCAACGGGCTGGCCCCCTGCCCCGCAGGCCCCCACCTCCCACCCATCCCATGTCCAGGGCTACCTTGCTGTCGTGGTGGATGAGCTTGAGCTCATAGTCCGGCAGGATGTCCCTGCGGCTATTCACGTCCTCCAACGCCATCTCCACCGCGGGCTGGCAGGCCTGGCCCCCTGGCCAGCCCCCGCTCATTGGAAACAGCGCCCCGATGTACACTGCGCGCCGTTCTGAGGACGGGTGCGGGGGGACCCGCGGGTGAGGCCGCGGGAGATGGGGGGAGTGGGAGGCCCACACCGGAGCCACCCCTGCCGCCATCACAACCAGAAGAGGCAGCGGCCACCCTACCCGGGCAAAAGGGGCCCCCGGCCCCATGGCGTGGGGGGCAGGGGTAGCTATTGGGGAGCGGAAGGAGCTCAGGGGGGACACTTTTCCAGGGGAGGGCTGCTGAGGGGGTGCTGGGGAGGCGCCTCCATTCCTGGTTTTGTGGGGAGGAGAGGGCGAGGGCCCCGGAGAAGCAGGGAAGGTTGGCTTCCTACGGCCCCCACGGCTCTCGCTCCCGCCACCGCCGCCGCCACCGCGGACTCTCCTCGCGGACTGACTGACCGACGGAGGGGAGGAGGAGGAGGAGGGAGATGTGGGGCTGGGAGGGGGCTCTGACGTCACGGGCGGCGCGCGGCAGCGGGGGGTGGGGGGGGACGGGCTGGAGCTGGGGAGGCAGGAAGGGGGCGGGGAGGGAAGCGAGCGCCGAGGTGGGAGCGACAGTCGGAAGGAGGGGCGGGGAGGGGAGAGAGGAGGCAACCTCCCTGACGAAAGGAAGGAACGAGGAAGGGAGGGGTCTCACTTAAGGGGACCCGAGGGGAGGAGAAAATGGGACGGGGCGTGCCGGGAGGGCGGGGTGGAGGAGGGAGCCGAGGGAGGCTGAAGCCCGGAGGAACCAGGGGTAGGAAGGGCAGGCAGCGAGTGGGATGCGAGAGAACCGGGGCTGGCGCCTGAGCTCTGAAGTGAGGGTAGGAGTCGATGCCGTGAGGCACTGAGGGTGTGGGGGTTGAGGAAACGGTTTTGGAGGGAACGAGTTGGGTATGGAAGGGAGACTGGTGTAGAGGGAGCGGTGGGGTCGTGGAAGGGAGCCTGGGGCTGGGGAGACCGAAGCCTGAGAAAGGAAGACGGGGCACGGAATTGAGAAAAGACAAGGGAAGGGGTGCACGGACGGAGAGGACGTGGGGAAGAGCGCGAGAGGTCTGGCGAGGGTTGGGATGGGTGGGACGGGCTGAGGAAGTCCGTTAGGCGAAATTCTAGGAGGCGGCAGGCTGGAAAAGGTTCCAGAGAAGGTCGCAAGGAACCCCACAGGGAAAAACGCGGTGAAGCTCAGGGTCTCCCGACACCCTGCCGCCCTCTGCTGGGCTCTGCCTGGCGCCGACGAGGCAGAGTCTGGGAGGAGGTGGCGCTCAGGGAAGTGCAGCCAAGCAGGGACGGGAGGGACCGCAACCCCGCGCAAAACCGGGACTGGAGGCAGGGAACAGGTAAGGAGAGAAGTGGGTGGCCGCAAACTGGGGTGGGTTGGGGAAGGTGAGAAAAGGACGACCCCCCCCCGTCGCCTAAGGGCAGAATTTCAGGGGGTGGAGGGTGCAGAGTGAAGGGAAGGGCATTGCAGTGCACGGGGTAAGGGTTTCTCATCTCACCTGAGTGTGGCGTTCGATTCACTGGCAGCAGGAAAGACGGGGATCAGAGAAGAGTTACCACTGGCGCCCAGCTTCCCTGGCCTGATCCCCAGCCCCCTCCCACACCTGTCCATGCTGAAGACCGGGAGAGCAGAAGCCTGCGTTTCTGAAGGGAGGGTGCCTGGGGATAAGAGCAAGGTGGGACTGGGGGTCAGAACTTATTGATTTTCTTCTTTGATTTTTCATAGGACAACAGAATTTGAGACAGGAATGCTAACAGATAAGTTTAGGGCAGATCTTGGTTCTGTGGCGCCTGAATATTACAAAATTGGGAGTCTTTAAGAAAGGAATACACATACAATTGGCTTTAAGCAATTGCTATTAAAATCTTATTTCTGCAATTTTTACAAAAGCCTATTACCATATGAACACATATCCATCGAGCCCTCTATAAGAGCACAGGAAGAGGGCCCTATAGGTGAGGATCTTTGAAGCCTAAGTTTCAGTAGTGTCATAAGTCCACCCCTGGATGGGACTCTTAATTTCCAGAATGCAATGGTAAACTAGAAGCAGAATCACTGACTTATGTGAGGAAAGTAAGGTCCAAAGATCTTCAAAGAATCTACCAGGGTACAGGAAGTATGAGGCATAGGAATGGGATGACTGCATCCCAGAAGAGAAGACAGTAGAGTTCGGGTGCCTAAAAAAGGGAGAGTTTGTAAAAATATATGGCCAAAAAAAAAAAAAAAGAGGTAGACAAACACAACACTGATTCCCTTAGGGAATAATGGAGGTTGTCTGGGAAGTATAGAAAAGGACTGTCTTCTTCCCATCCAATCTCTGAGTTGTTCTTTATCTTCTGATAGTGCTGCCTCCAATTTTAAGTCTTTTACCCTAATATGTTTCCACTCCCACTGCTCCCCTTCTCAATTTTTCTAAGTACAATGTTTTATTTATTTCTGAGTCTTTACAATAAATCAATTATTTAATGAATAGTGAGGGATCAATTCTAGAAGGAGAGATCACCCTCTAGAAGAAGGTGATGCATGGAAAGTTCTAAGTTTAGAGAAGGGAAATTTTTGAATATTTTAAACCTTAAGAAGGTGAGAGAAGTGAGATTCATAAAGGAAAGAGAAAATGTGAGGCCTAAGAATTGGGAGCTGGAAGATTACTTTTTTAAAGGTAAAGGAAGGAAGCCCCCAACATACAGAAGATACTAGGGACTTTAAGAGGAAGTTTGAGGCAGGTGACAGAGGAAAAAGGGACTTTCATCTCCCCCTTTCCAATGCCCTCCCCCATATTTTTATAGCTCCCCATTCTTTCCCATCATCCATTCCCACCCCACTCCCATCCTCACACAAGCGTCCTCATCAGCTGCATGCAGGCAGCTGTTCCCCTCACCCTGGCAGTGGGGCTTGGGGGTGCTCCACTGGCCCTGACTACAGATGCTCCGGGAGCTGCCCACCAGATGGAAGTCGGGGTCACACCGGAAATCCACCCGGGCTCCGTCCAGAGCTGGGAGATCCCCACCCGTCAGGAAAACCTTCCCATTTTCCAGGGTCAAATAAGACTTGGAGCAGATTCGGACTGTGGAGAGACAGGAAAATAAGAGGAGAGGCAAGTTGGAGAAGGCTCTTTCCCTTTAAAGAGCAGGGGACTGAGGTGTGGGTTTGGGTCCACAAGCATCCTGTGCTAAAGAAAATCACACGTGGAAAGGATTTGCCTACCTGTCTTCCAATCCTCCCTTACCTCTGCAAGCATCCACACATTCCCGAAAGAAAAAAAAAATTACCATTGTAGAAACCCAAGATGGGGCTATAAGCACACAAAATGGATCTCTTCAAAGTCAGCTACAGTGGGCGGTTCTCTGGCTTTGAAATATGTAGATGTATATAACTTTGGATGCACAATCAGATTTGCTTTTCTTATTATAGTTGGCTTCTATTAATATTAAACTGGTTTTTGTTTCTTGGGCATATGGTCGCTGGGTTGGTGACAGAGGTAATCAAAAATGTGATGAAATCATTTTAGAAATTTTTGTCATCATCTGCCACTATTGATCCTCACCGAGAATAACTCACAAGATGAATTATCAATGTTATAGGCCAATGATCAGTGGCCTAATGAAGGGAGGATGAAATGAACTGTGCAGGCTGCCAGCTATACTACCTCCAACAGCACACAGCAAAATTACTCTGATGTAGTAGGCATTCAATAAATGTATTTGTGAATTTTGATATACTGGATTTAAAGTGCTGACTCCCAAACAGTAATGCTAACTTTGAGGCAGGAAAAGGAATGGTCTTGAAGAGGGAAGGGGCTTCTGAGGCTACTCACCACAGCGGCTGGGTGTGTCCATATCTGTCCAGGAGCCGTTGGCCAGGCACTTGCGGACCTTGGGCCCCACCACCTCGCGCTCCCCCCGGCACACATACTCAATCTCATAGTCCACCGGCAGAAAATTGATAGCCTTCACCTGGTCCCGAGTCAGGCCCCGGTACCTGATGCCCCCTTCCCAGGGCGGGTGTATGATCTGGCAACCTAAGGGGTGAGTGGCGGAGGCATACAGAGAGCAATGGTGGGAAAGAAGAAAAGGCAGACTCCCCAGTGGGAGGCCGGGGAGAGTAGGGCGTGGTCTGTGGGCAGGCTGGGGACAGAGGAAGAGGGATGGGGCACCAGAGGGTGGGAGTGGGGACAGGTACAGAGCCTGGTGCTAAAGGACAGAGAGTAAAGGTCCAGGGTTAAAGCTGATTAGAGAACCCACAAGTGGGGAGGGAAGGATGCCAGGCGGAGGTAAGGAAGAAAAGTAATTAAGAAATTATGAAGGATTTATGTGGGTGGAGCTTTCTTAAAAAAACAAAAAAGCTAAATGAGGATAATTGATTTGAATTAGGATGAGAAGATAAGGGGGCCTTGCAAGACTGTGTGGACAATAAAATGAAACCAAGAAAAGGGAGGAATTGAGATAGTAATGTGGAGCCGGGAAAGAGGATTGAGACTGAGAAGATAAGGCACAGAAAGGTTGTAGGGTGTAGTAATTTGGGCAGAGAAAAGGGGTGCTGGGTAGTAACGTGGGGTGACAGAAGGAGGTCAGCAGTAAAGTGGGGCCGAGCAGAAGGGGTTGCCAGACCGGGAAGCTATGTGGGACTGAAGGGATCATGATGAGGACCAGAAACGAGGAGACGGAGGGAAAGGGAAGTGGGGCGAAGGAGGGCCCGAGGTCATTGAAGAAGGATGCACCTTCTGAGGTGGCGTTGGGGGTCTGCGCTCCGCCCGCGCCGGGGGGGCGAAGGAAGAGTGGCGCCAGTAGCAGCAGCTGCAGCAGCATCTAAGTGAGAGGCCGCCATGAGGACCGGACAGAGCCCCGCCGGCGCAGCCCGTACCCGGAGACTAACCGGCCTCAAGCCCGTTGCCTCGAAGACTCCGACCGGGCTCAGCCTGGGGACCAGATGAGCGCCCCGCGGAGGAGGCGGGGGCGGAGCCCCGCGCGGGGTGGGGGGAGAGGAGGAGAGAAAGCCTGTCCCCACCCTCCTCCTGCCTCCCTCGGCCCCCAACCCTCCCGGGACTCCACCTCTCACCACCTCCTCTCCCCCGGCCCCCGCAGCTCGCAGGAGCCTGGCTTACCCACGCTCCCGGGATAGGTCGCCTCAGCGCTCCCCGATTCCATCCCCACGGTTCCTCCTCTCCCCCAGTCCCGCTTACCCCAGCTGGGCCCTGGCCCGCTGCCCCCTCTCCCACAACGCCGCGCGCCCCTTCTCCAAGCCCTGCTAACCCGGGGCCCTGGCTCTTACCTCGGCGCGCCGGCCCGGCTCCCCAGCTCTCCCCGGGCCTCAAGGCCCCAGGCCCGGCCTCTCCTCCCCGCTCCCCCTCCTTTCTCCTCCACCTTCCTCCTCCTCCCGTCCCTCCTCCCCTCGAATCCAGGCTCCAGCCCGGCCAGGGTCTCTCCCCTCCTCTCTCGCTTCCCCCAAACCCCACCCCTGTCTCTCCTTCCCCGGGGAGGCGGCAGCCACGGTAGCGGGGAGCCGGGAGGGAAGGAGGCGGCGCCGGGGACCGGTGAGAGCTCGGGGCGGAGGGAGGAAGGAGGGTGCAGGGGAAGGCAGGGCGGGGGGAAGAGAGGGGAAGACCGGGGAGAGGGCGCCTCCCACAACCCGAGCCCCGGGAGCCGCCCCGGATCCCAGCCCCGCCTTGGACCGCCCACAGCGCTGTGGGGCGGGCGGCGGAGAGGTGGGGGAGAGGAGCGGGGAGGAGAGGTGGGGGAGAGGGAGGCGCACTGGTGCACACGCACTCACCGGCCGGCTCCGGTCACTGCCGAGGGAACCTCTGGGCTAGACAACTGGAAGCTGGGGCGGGGGTGAAGGAACCTGAGCTAAAGGCAGAGGAGCTGGCGCTGAGACAGGGAGTCTGGGATGGAGGTGGAGAAGGACGGCTGCACAAAGAGAAGGCAGCCCTGGATCCTGGTGAGAGGAGAGAGGCAGAGGCCCAAAAGAACTGAGACCCGAGGACTGGAAAGAAGCAGCCTGGGTCAGAAGGGGAGTGGGCGAGGTGGGAAAGGGGGTACTGAGGGCCACCTACGCGCGAGAAGGGTTAGGTGTAGAAGAGATTTCTGGGAGACTAGAGCAGCTCCATGGTCCAGCAGCATTGCTGCTCGCCTGCTCTGCAGGGAACGCGCAGAACGGATTGGAGGCAAAGAAAGAAAAAGGGAGGGGAACATCAAGGAGAGAAATTGAAGTACGAAGGGAGTAAAAGGACAAGAGAAAAAAGAACCTCCAGGTAGTTAGGAGCCAGTACTTCAGCAGAGCCTAGCAAACAGTATTTCTTGACCAAGGGCAAACTGGAAACGCTAAAGACAGCAGGTACAGGCGGCCTTTTTGAGGGCTCCAGAAGCTCTTGGCTATACCTTGAAGTGGAGGAGGTTGTGTGAGTTCGTGTGTGTGTGTGGGTGTGCTGTGTGTTGTGTGTGTGCTGTGTGTTGTTGTTCATGGGCCTGAGTTTGGACTGGGAGAGGAAACAGTGGGCTCCTTCTTGGGAGGACAAAAAAAAAAAAAAAGCTTTTTTCTGGCTGGCCCTGGTGGGGAGAAACTGTAGGCAGAAACCAAACACTGAGAGACTGACTAGAATTTAGACCCTCAACCTTCAACTCTTTTTTACTATAAATATATTGTAATGACACTTTTACTGTCTTAAATTGAAGTTCATAGATGGGGCTCACCCCTATAATCCCAGCACTTTAGGAGACCGAGACAGGCCGATCACTTGAGCTCAGGGGTTAGAGACCAGCCTGGCCTGGCCAGCATGGCGAAACCCCATCTCTACTAAAAACAAAAATTAGCTTGGTATGGTGGTGTGCACCTGTAATCCCAGATGAGACACCAGAATCACTTGAACCCAGGAGGCAGTGAACCAAGATCAGGCCACTGAACTCCAGCCTGGGTGACAGAGCGAGACTCTGTCCCAAAAAAAGGAAAGAAAGAAAGAGAGAGAAAGAGAGAGAGACAGAGAGGAGAGAGGGAGGGAGGGAGGAAGTAAGTCATAGATGATATAACCTACCTATATATACAACTTAGAAAAAAAAGCAAAATGCTTCCCTTTCTGTAGTGTAAAGGGGAAATTAAAGAAAAATAACTTGCAATAAAATAGCATAAACAGTATTTTAATGTGTGAGTGCCGAGGCTGGACTACCCTAGAAATCTTAATGGAGTAGGCAGATGCTTCCACCTGTTCACAGAACCACGGGCTGGAACTGCTACCAACACAGGCCGATCCAGGTGCTGAGTCGGTGACTCAACTACCTCCAACATGTTGTCGTCAATGAAGTGATTTAACAAAATGTTGAACAACTCTTGGTAACAAAGTTAATTTTCCCTAAATTTACACAGAACTGTAATTGCATTCCTAGAAAGTTCACTGTATATTTTTAAAAAATTTATACTGTATTAAGTTCTAACCTCAGATAATTAAACACAGGTTTTCACTACATGAATGTCCTAGGGGACTTTTGAGAATCTGGGTGAAGAACAATTCTTCAACATGTAGCTAGTGCTTTGAAGAATATCTTACATCTCTGCCCCACCAATAAATGCCAATAGTGCCCCTTCCCTCAGCATAATTACAAAAATAAAATCCACGTAGTTTCAAAATGCTCCCTAGGGAATGGCTAAGAATCCCAGAGCTAAAGATGAGCAGAAATAAATGAAGACAGAAGCCTCTAACCACTCAAAATGACAGCCACCTCTCCTCTGAGTGGTCTGTCCACTCAGTAGGGCAGAAGTAAATAAAGGTATCAATTAAAATGAAGTTATTAACATCATGAGGATAAGAAGTTTCCCAGACTGGTGGGGAAGAATAATTTCCTGACTCTGTGCGGTGCCTACAATCTGGTTCAGCTGTCTGTCTTTCTGGACGCCCTGTAGCCTGTATGGTCCTGGCAAGGCTGTGCTCAGGATTGTCACCCTTTCTAGATCCTTTGCAATCTCAGCAGGGCCATTCTATAGGAGAGTATCTGAGCAGGTACACTCATGGGAGCATACAAACAAGGTCTCAGCATCCTTATCTAGGTGCAGTGGTTAATTTCTTAAGTCCTAGATACTCAGAAGGCTGAGGAGGGAAGATCATTTGAGTCCAGGGGTTTGAGACTGTAGTGATCTATGATTTTGCCACTGTACTCCAGCCGGGTAACAAGGCAAGACCCTATCTCTTAAATGGAAAGAAAAAGGCCAAATGGGGAGGCTTGTGCCTCTAATCCCGGAACTTTGGGAGGCCAAGGTGGGTGGATCACCTGAGGTCAGGAGTTTGAGACCAGCCTGGCCAACATGGTGAAACCTTATCTCTACAAAAATACAAAAATTAGCTGGGCATGGTGGTGCACACTTGTAATCCCAGCTACTCAGAGGCTGAGGTGGGGGTTGCAATGAGCCAAGATCATGCCATTGTACTCCAGCCTGAACAACAAGAGTGAAACTCCATCTCAAAAAAAAAAGATAAACATCATTCAGCTGGAGTGTCAGCAGCATGATCTCACCTCTCAGGTTCAAGCATTTCTCTTGCTTCAGCCTCCCAAGTAGCTGGGATTATAGGTGCCAGCCATCACACCCTGCTAAGTTTTGCATTTTTGGTAGAGACAGTGTTTCATCACTTTGGCCAATTTGGTCTCAAACTCCTGACCTCAGGTGATCCACCTGCCTTGGCCTCCTGAAATACTGAGATTACAGGTGTGAGCCACTGTGCCTGACCTGATCTTTACCTTTATTTAGTCTTTTATTCTGGCAACTTATTATTGAAAGTCTCACCCAAACTGAGAGATTTGGAAGGAAGAATCCCCCTGGAAAAGAAAAGTCTATGAAATTGAAAGTTATCTCAGTGATATTCATTGCCACACTGCTAAGGTTAAATTAAAAAAGAAAATAACTTCAATATCCAAATCACCAAGTATTACTTTAGTAAAGTGGAATGTACCCATTTAAAGGAATAACTATAAAAACATACTTAAGGCTGGGCAAGGTGGCTCACACCTGTAATTCCAGTACTTTAAAAGGCCGAGGCAGGTGGATTACTTGAGATCAGGAGTTCAAGACCAACCTGGACAACATGGCAAAAACCAGTTTCTACTAAAAATACAAAAATTAGCTAGCTGTGGTGGTGGGCACCTGTAATCCTAGCTACTGGGGAGGCTAAGGCAGGAGAATCACTTGAACCTGGGAGGTGGAGGTTGCAGTGAGCCAAGATCGTGCCACTGCACTCCAGCCTGGGCAACAGAGCAAGACTCTGTCTCAAAAAGGGGGGGGAAAAGATGCATCAAAATGTTAAAAAGGATTGCTTCTGGGCCATTAATTATTGCATACTTCTGTCTCTCTTTTTTTTTTTTAATGAGACAGAGTCTTTATTGCCAGGCTAGAGTACGATGTAGCCTGATCTCTGCTCACTGCAACCTCCACCTCCCGAGTTCAAGTGATTCTCCTTCCTTGGCTTCCTGAGTAGCTGGTACTACAGGTGCCAGCCACCACACCCAGCTAATTTTTGTATTTTTAGTAGAGACCAGTTTTCACCATGTTAGCCAGACTGGTCTCGAACTCCTGACCTTGTGATCCACCTGCCTCAGCCTCCCAAAGTGCTGGTGCTGGGATCGCAGGCATGAGCCATGGCGCCCAGCTTTTTTTTTTTTTTAAACAAAGTTTTGCTCTTGTCGCCCACGTTGGAGTGGATCTCGGCTCACTGCAACCTCCGTTGCATTGGTTCAAGCAAATCTCCTGTCTCCTGCCTCAGCCTCCCCAGTAGCTGGGATTTCAGGTGCCTGCCACCAAGCCCGATTAATTTTTGTATTTTTAGTAGAAACGTGGTTTCACCACGTGGGCCAGTTTGGTTTGGAACTCCTGACCTCAGGTGATGCACCTGCCTCACCCTCCCAAGGTGCTGAGATTACATGTGTCCCGTCTGCACACTTTACTTTTGTCATATTCGTTCTTTTGTTCAAATTTTTTACAAGTATCTCCTCTATATATCATTCTTTTTTTTTTTTTTTGAGATGGAGTTTCGCTCTTGTTACCCAGGCTGGAGTGCAATGGTGATCTCGGCTCACTGTAACCTCTGCTTCCTGGGTTCAGGCGATTCTCCTGCCTCAGCCTCCTGAGTAGCTGGGATTACAGGCACACGCCCCATGCCCAGCTAATTTTTTTGTATTTTTAGTAGAGACGGGGTTTCACCATGTTGACCAGGATGGTCTGGATCTCTTGACCTTGTGATCCACCCGCCTCGGCCTCCCAAAGTGCTGGGATTACAGGCTTTGAGCCACCGTGCCTGGCCTTATATCATTCTTTAATTGATTTATAAAGATATAAAAGAAAATCTTCCTAAGTCAATTGAATCAGTGTAGCTAAAATCTGTTATTTCTTTGGGCAGCAGAGGTATTTGAGGGTACAGACAGGGGCTCTAATTATATTCACTATACAAACCACTCACCTTTTTCCACCAGTAGCCACAACTTCTGCCTTTCACATCTTTTCATCCTCCAATGTTACTGCCAGGATTCCTAGCCATAGTTTTCAGAGTTTTTTGTTGTTGTTGTTATTGTTGTTGTTTTGTTTTGTTTTTTGTGGTTCTTTTGAGACAGAGTTTCGCTCTTGTTACCCAGGCTGGAGTGCAATGGCGCCATCTCGGCTCACCGCAACCTCCCCCTCCTGGGTTCAGGTGATTCTCCTGCCTCAGCCTCCTGAGTAGCTGGGATTACAGGCACACACCCCATGCTCAGCTAATTTTTTTGTATTTTTAGTAGAGACGGGGTTTCACCATGTTGACCAGGATGGTCTGGATCTCTTGACCTCGTGATCCACCCACCTCGGCCTCCCAAAGTGCTGGGATTACAGGCGTGAGCCACCGCACCCTGCTTCAGAATATTTATAAAGGTCCTTCCGGAACCACTACTTGAGTATCCTAATTCTATCCTCCTCACAGTCTACTTTCTTCTTTTCCATCAAGCACAAAACTTCTTTCCTCTGGAAAGCTGCCTGGGCTTGATCCCATCCTTCTCTCACTTCTATATAATTTGTGCCTTGGCAATGCAATCTCCTTTTGCAGTTTTTGACTGTTTTTCATGGAGATAGTGGAGTTCCTACTCAGATTACTGGAGAATGACAAATCTTACTCATTTTAGTTTTTCATACTTTCTTTCCACTTCCTTTTTTTTCTTCTGCCTCATCTTCCATTCACTCCTGAGTACATACAGCCCAGAATTTAACACTCTGGGAGCCCTGAAAACATATTAACCAAAGTAGTTCAATATATTGATAATCAGCTAGATAATAAGTGCATTTTGGGGGTATCTCATTAAATTCTCACCTAACCACACAAAATGGATATTCACGTTCTATACTGAACCTAGTAAACTACCATTTAAAGAAAGTAAGAAGCAAATCAGAGGTCATGCAACTATAAAGCTGACAGAGCCAAAATTTAAACTTAAGTTTACTGCCCTATTTCCAAATTCTTTCTACTGCATTCAGAGGCTTAGTTTTGAAGCTCTTCTCTCACCCAACTCCCACTTTAAGGCATTTTCTATCAAAGGTCAAAGTGCCGTTGTGTTCTGTCATCTGAAGCGGTGGTGATCACTGGGTGAATGGAATATGTCCATGCCCTCTTGGGATAGGATGAAAAAACTGTCGTCAGGGAGAGTTTTCTGTCCTATGACAGCTCTTGCTGTTTAGAAAAGTGTATGGGGCAAAGGTTTGTTATTCAAACGTGAAGTTATTTACACTCTGGGATTCACTATGGTTTTCTAGTGAGGGCTTAAACTCTTTCTGTCATATTTAATATCACTAAAATAGGATATTTTCATGAAACTGTTTGATCCTTCCCCTCAGTTTCCATGTATGTGTTTTCTTTCTTCCCATCTTGATAGGCATAGGCACTCAGAATCACTGGGCCAGAAACAAGTTAGGGAGTAAGGGAAACTCTTTCTTTAATAAACTCTCTCTATTGCTCCCCACACACAATTCTAGCTTGGTTGCTGTCTTCGTCTGTTTGGGCTGCTATAACAAAATGCCTTACACTGGGTAACTTATGAACAACAGAAATATATTTCTGACAGTTCTGGAGGCTGGGAACCCCAAGATTAAAGCAGATTCAGTGTCTGGTGATGGCTGGCTTCCTCATAGACTGCCTTCTAGCTGTGTCTTCACATGGTGGAAAGGGCAAACAAGCTCCCTGGGGCCTCTTTTATAATGGCACTAATCTCATTTGCAAAAGTCCTCACCACTTAATGCCATTGCACTGGGGATTAGGTTTTAGAACATGAATTTTGGGGGAACACAAAAATACAGACCATAGCAGTGGTACATTCTTCGCATTTCTAGTCTTGGTTCATTGTGTCAATAAAAGGAAATAGGGGCCAAGCACAGTGGCTCACACCTGTAATCCCAGCATTTTGGGAGACCAAGGCAGGTGGATCACCTGAGGTCAGGAGTTCAAGACCAGCCTGACTAATGTAGAGAAACCTCATCTCTACTAAAGTTACAAAATTAGCCAGGCATGGTGGTGCATGCCTGTAATCCCAGCCACTCAGGAGGCTGAGACAGGAGAATTGCTTGAACCCCAGAGGCAGAGGTTGCAATGAGCCCAGATGGCGCCATTGCACTCCAGCCTGGGCAACAAGAGCAAAACTCCATCTCAAAAAAAAAAAAAGGAAATAGGAAGCTTCTGTCTATCATGTCTGTACAGGTGAGCCCAGTTTGGGAGTCACATAACTTCAGTGAAATTAAAAAGCCACACTATGAATACCTGCACTAGCACTTACCACCCTCACCCACAAGAAGCCCTGAGCTAGTGGGGAGCTACCCTTGTCTCAGAAGTGCTCAGAGCCATAACCAGATTATCATATTGACACTGTGAAGTTGCCTCTAGAAATAATTTCTCTGTAAGTACACCTTTATATAATAAGTGAAGTAACACAATGGAATTACATGCTAGATTAACCTAAGCAACAAAAAGGAAAACAGAAAGCTTCTTTGTCCATTTGTCTACAGGGTAATGAGGTCAGGTTAACAGACTCGGAA
>CM052651.1:26631593-26642332 GCA_028533165.1 Leontopithecus rosalia | reverse complement strand
AAACAACTGAAATCATAACAAACACTCTTTCAGACCATAGTGCAATCAAGTTAGAACTCAGAATTCAGAAATGAACTCAGAACTGCACAGCTTCATGGAAACTGAACAACTGGCTCTTGAATGTTAACTGATAAACAATGAAATGAAGGCAGAAATAAAGAAGTTCTTAGAAACCAATGAGAATGAAGACACAACATACCAGAATCTCTGGGACACATTTAATGAAGTCTCTAGAGGAAAATATATACCTATAAGTGCCCACATTAGAAGAGTGGAGGGATCCAAAATTGACACCCTATCATCAAAATTGAAAGAGCTAGAGGAGCAAGATCAAAAACCTCAAATCCTAGCAGCAGACAAGAAATAACTAAGATCAGAGCAGAACTGAAGGAGATAGAGACACGAAAAACCCTTCAAAAAATCAATAAATTTAGGAGCTGGTATTTTGAAAAGATCAACAAAATAGACAGACCACTAGCCAGATTGATAAAAAAGAAAAGAGAGAATAACCAAATAGATGCAATAAAAAACCATAATCAGAGAATATTACCAACAACTCTATGCTCATAAATGAGTAAGAAATGGATAAATTCCTGGACATTTGTGACCTCCCAAGCCTAAACCAGGAGGAGGCCGAAAGTATGAATAGACCAATAACAAAATCTGAAGTTGACACAGCAATTAAGAGCCTACCAAACAAAAAAAGCCCAGGTCCAGATGGGTTCACAGCCAAATTCTACCAGACACATAAAAAGGAACTGTTACCATTCCTTCTGAAACTATTCTGAATAATTAAAAAAGAGGGAATCATTCCCAAATCATTTTATGAAACTAACATCATCCTGATACCAAAACCCGGCAGAGACTGAACAAGAAAATAAAACTTCAGGCCAATATCCATGATGAACTTGGACATAAAAATCTTCAATAAAATACTGGCAAGCCAATTGCAAAAGCAAATCAAAAAGCTTATCCACCATGATTAAGTAGGATTCATCCTGCGGATGCAAGTCTGGTTCAATGTACACAAGTCTGTAAACCTAATGCACCACATAAACAGAACCAAAAACAAAAACCACATGATTATTTCAATTGATGCAGAGAAGGCCTTTGACAAATATCAACAGCCCTTATGCTAAAAACCCTCAATAAACTCGGTATTGATGGAATGCATCTCAAAATAATAAAAGCTATTTATGACAGACCAACAGCCAATATCATACTGAATGGGCAAAAACTGGAAGCATTCCCTTTGAAATCTGGCACTAGACAAGGATGTCTTCTCTCACCACTCCTATTCAATATAGTAATGGAAGTTCTAGCCAGAGCAATCAGGCAAGAAAAAGAAATAAAGGGTATTCAAATAGGAAATGAGGTAGTCAAGTTGTCTCTATTTGAGGATGACATGATTGTATATCTAGAAGACCCCATCATCTCAGCCCAAAATCTCCTGAAACTGATAAGCAACTTCAGCAAAGTCTCAGGATACAGCAAAGTCTCATTTCTATACACCTATAACAGACTTAAAGACAGCCAAATCAAAAATGAACTGCCATTCACAATTGCTACCTCAAGAGAATAAAATACCTAGGAATACAACTAACAAGGAACGTAAAGGACCTCTTCAAGGAGAACTACAAACCACTGCTCAACGAAATAAGAGAGGACACTAACAGATGGAGAAACATTCCATGTTCATGGTTAGGAAGAATCAATATCATGAAAATGGTCATATTGCCCACAGTTATTTACAGAATCAACACTATCCTCATCAAGCTACCAATGGCCTTCTTCACAGAACTGAGAAAAACCACCTTAAACTTCATATGGAATCAAAAGAGAGCCTGCATAGCCAAGTCAATCCTAAGCAAAAAGAACATGGCAGGAGGCATCACACTACCAGACTTCAAACTATACTACAAGGCTACAGTAATCAAAACAGCATGGTACTGGTACCAAAACAGAGATATAGACCAATGGAACAGATCAGAGGCATCAGAGGCAACACAACATATCTACAACCATATAATCTTTGATAAACCTGACAAAAACAAGTAATGGGGAAAGGATTCCCTGTTTAATAAATGGTGTTGGGAAAACTGGCTAGCCATGTGCAGAAAGCAGAAACTGGACCCCTTCCTGACACCTTACACTCAAATTAACTCCAGATGGATTCAAGACTTAAACATAAGACATGGCACCATAAAACCCTAGAAGAAAATCTAGGCAAAACCATTCAGGACATAGGAGTAGGCAAGGACTTCATGACCAAAACACCAAAAGCATTGGCAACAAAAGCCAAAATAGACAAATGGGACCTAATCAAACTCCACAGCTTCTGCACAGCAAAAGAAACAGTCATTAGGGTGAATTGGCAACCAACAGAATGGGAAAAAATGTTTGCCATTTACCCATCTGACAAAGGGCTGATATCCAGAATTTACAGAGAACTCAAGAAAAAAAAAGCCCATTCAAAAATGGGCAAAGGATATGAACAGACACTTTACAAAAGACGACATACGTGAGGCCAACAAACATATGAAAAAATGCTCATTATCGCTGGTCTTCAGAGAAATGCAAATCAAAACTACATTGAGATACCATGTCACGCCAGTTAGAATGGTGTTCATTAAAAAATCTGGAGACAACAGATGCTTGAGAGGATGTGGAGAAATAGGAGCACTTTTACACGGCTGGTGGAAGTGTAAATTAGTTTAACTATTGTGGAAGACAGTGTGGCGATCCCTGAAGGACCTAGAAATAGAAATTCCATTTGACCCACAAATCCCATTACTGGATATATATCCAAAGGACTATAAATCGTTCTACTATAAGGACACATGCACATGAATGTTCATTGCAGCACTGTTTACAATAGCAAAGACCTGGAACCAACCCAAATGCCCATCAATGACAGACTGGACTGAGAAAGTGGGGCACATATACACCATAGAATATTATGCAGCCATCAAAATGATGAGTTCGTGTCCTTTGTAGGGACGTGGATGAATCTCGAGAACATCATTCTCAGCAAACTGACACAAGAACAGTAAATGAAATACCGCATGTTCTCACTCATAGGCGGGTGATGAACAGTGAGAACACATGGACACAGGGAGGGGTCTATTGGGGGGAATAAGGGAGGGACAGTGGGAAGGGGGGAGCTGCGGAGGGATAGCATGGGGAGAAATGCCAGATGTGGGTGAAGGGGAGGAAGACAGCAGATCACAGTGCCATGTGTGTACGTATGCAACTATCTTGCATGTCCTGCACATGTACCCCAAAACTTAAAATGCAATAAAAAGAAAAAAAGAGGCCCTCAGGATGGGGAGGTGACTGAAACCTGTGATGGTCTGAGGCAACTATCTTTCCACACTGCCCAGGCCTTCACAAATGCCTGGTAGAATGGCCGGGGAAATGACTGATGACTTGCCACATGACGTCAGCAGAGAGGTGGGCAGAGGCTCAGCCAAAGACAGGTCATTGTGCAAGAAACCACCCTCAGGTGCACAGCTCACAGGAGTCCAAACACACACACACACACACACACATACACACACACACACGTACACAAGGACACACACAGATGCAGAATGAGAAAGAGAGGGGGCAGGAAAAAGAGAGAGAGAAATCAGAAACAGGCACAGAGGTACACACACAAACAACACTCCTTCCACACACAGACAGAGAGCAGTGGCAAAGTATCACTCACCCCTAGTCAGCCCCTGAAGCTGCACGGTTCTGTTGTCCACCAGTAGAACCCTCGTATGAGAGAGCAGGCTATGGGCACATGGCAGAGGTGTCCTGGAGATGACCAGGGCAAGACATTTGTGTCACCAGTACCTTGTCAGTGCAGGCCTGAGACTGGGGTTCTGCTCTGCTTCCCCCGCACTCGCTCCACCTGAGATTTCTTCCTCCTCACCCACTTTTGATGACCCTTGGCCTCCAGGGAACATCCCATGGATGTCCTGGCAAGAAGGGGCCTGAACCCAGTCCCTGACACAGTGCCACAGGAGAGCCATCTTTTGTGATGATGTCTCAGGAACACATCACCATGGCAAAGGTGAATGTCAGTATGACAGGAGGAGTGGCTCGTGCCTTGTGCATGCTCACTGTTGAGGCCAACTCAACTTGAGCCTGGCTGGGGAAAGTCAGGCTGTGGCCCTTTGATAAATGGCTGTGGCAAAGATGGAAAAGGAGAAATTGGTAGTGAAAGCAGTGGGTTTGGGGAGGCCTGGGAAAGGGGCATATGTGAGTCTAAGCCAGGGAAAAACCCATTGGACATGTATCCTCAGGGTCTCCACGAGAGAATGGTCTTCTGCTTTAGCTACCAGCAGAAGAGGAGATTCAGGGCACCCAATGGGCTCTCCGGACCCCATCTTGGATCCCATTTTGGATCCCATCTGGGTAAAAGGGAATGTGATTACAATGGAGAAAGGTGGGAAGAACCTCCCTGGGGCACAAAGAGATCTTATGGAACCCAAGGCGTGGTGTCACTACACCAACACCTAGCAGGTAACCCAGATGCAGCCTCCCCTGAACCCAGCAAAACCTAATCCCTTTGGCTCATTCCTTGGCATCCATGGAAGCCAAAAGATTCAGTGGTAGTACTCACTTTCCCCAGGAGCAGAGGGGCCAGATGGTCCTCAAGAATGAAAGGTGAATTGCAACACCACATTGTGGAGAAGGCAAGGGCCAGCCAGGCAGCCATCCAGTGGGATATGGAGACCAAGAGTGCATCCCTGTTTCACATGGGGATGGAAGCCCAGAACTCCACAATCATCACACCAGCCCAATCATCCAGAAACAGCTTTGCAGGGCAAAAGGACATGAAACGAATTCCCACAAAGTTTCCCCGTGCTGGACTGGGGAGTGTCCTCTGTTAAAGACACTCAGATAGACCAAAAAGCCTCTAGGCTTCTAAGAAACAGGGCAGACAAAGACAGAGAACAGAGCCTAGTCCAGAGTCCAGGACAAATAAAGCACAATGCCACCTCCATGGGCATCAGAGGGAGGCAGGACATGCCAAATGGTTAAGTTGGCCATAAAGGCCAGTGTTGGATTGACAGAGATGCTTGCCACATCTCTTTTTGGTGCCCTGTTCCCCCATTGTGTTGAGCTGTGGCTAGATTTCTCAGTGAGTGTAGAGGTGAGAGAAGAGAGAACCAACTTCTTTGAGGTCAGTGAGCAGCCCCCCTGCTGGTGGACAATGAATTTGGTGAGGCTTTTGTCCATGGCTGGAGGGTGTGATTGTCTTGGTCCTATGAAATAGGCCACTCAGAAGGAAGAGTTGACTGAAACCCATGCTGGTCCAACACATATCCCTCCCCATGATGGCCAGGCCTTCACAAGCACCAGCTGGAACAGCTGGGGAAATGACTGACGACTGGCCATGCAACCCAGGCAAATATGTGGGGAGAGGTTCAGCAAATGAGAGGCTGTTGTTGAAGAAACTACCCTCCAGTGCACAGGGCATACACATCCCAACACACACACACACACACACACACACACACACACACACACGGAGTGAGAAAGAAAGGCAGAGGTAAAGAGGAGAGGGAGAAATCAGAGAGAGACATACAGATGCAGACACACAAACAAGAACCCTCCACACACACAGATAACAGTGGCAGAGTGTCACTCATCTCCAGGCAGCCCCTTAAGCTGCAGGGTTCTGTTGTCCATCAGTAGGACCCTCAGGTGAGAAAGTGACCCTCAGGTGAGAAAGTGACCCTCAGGAACACAGACATAGGTGTCCTAGAGATGACCAGCCCCTGACATTTGGGGAGACTCACCTGTACCCTGGTGGCACAGGCCTGAGACTAGGATTCTGCACTGCTGCTTCCTCAGTGCTTTATCTGCCTGAAGTTTACTCATCTTAGCCCATGTTCAGCAAATCCTGGCCTCCGGAGTATATATTGTGGATGTACTGGAGAGGGGCATGAGCCCCGTTCGTGACACTATCACAGAGGGCTCCTCATTTTTGATGTCTCATAAACCCATCACTGGGGCAATGTGAACCTCACTATGATTCAAGGAGCAGCTTGTGCCTCGAGCATGTGCACTGGTGATGCCGACTTGACTCAAGCCTGGCTCCTGGAAGTCAGGCTGTGACCCCTTTAAGGAAATGACTGCTTTGGATGTGGTGGCAGAGAAAGCTTCATCGAAAGTGGTGGGAATGGGGAGGCCTCAGAGAGGGATGTGTGAGACACCAAGCCAGGTTCAAACCCACAGGACTCATGTCCTCAGGGCCTCCATGAGCCAGCGGTCTCCCATCTTAGCACCTGGTGGAAGAGGAGATTCATGGCTCCAATGGGTTCTCCAGACTCCATCTCAGATGCTATTTTGAATCCCACCTGGGTAAGCGGGAATGAGATGATAATAGAGAGAGACAGGAAGGAGCTCACTGGGGCACAGAGATACCATGGGCCCAAAGGCATGGTGTCCCCACCCCACCACTTGGCAGGTGCCCAGAATGCAACATCTCCTGCACCCAGTGAAAGCCAATCCCTTTAGCTCACTCTCTGGCATCCATGGCAGCCAAAAGATTCAGTGCTTGAAGGTACTTTTCCCAGAAGCAGAGGAGCCAGATGACCCTCAAGAATGAGAGACGAAGAGCAGGTGAATTGCAACACCATCTTGTTGCGAGGGCAAAGGCCAGTGAGGCAGTCATCCAGTGGCACACAGAGATTGAGATAGTATTCCTGTCTCACCTGGGGATTTAAGCCCAGAGCTCTCTGATCATCCTATCCACCCAATCATCCAGAAATAGCTTTGGTGGGGGAAACATGAAAGGCATCCCCAAGAAGTTTCCACCTTCTGTATTGAAGAGTGTTCTCTGTTGAAGACACTGAGCCAGACCAAGAAGTCTCTAGACTTCTCAGAAATAAAGCAGGCAGAGAAAGAAGGAGGACAGAGTCCAGGACAAATACAGCACAATGCTACCTCCATAGACATCTGGGGTGGAGTGCCAAACAATTGTCTTGTCCAGAAAGACTGGTGTTGGAGTGACAGAGATGCTTGCCACATTCTGTTCTTGGCTCCCTGTTCCGGCCATGTGTTGAGCTGTGGCTAGATTTCTCAATGAAAGCAAAGGTGAGAGATGTGAGAATCTTCTTTGAGGTCAGTGGGCAGCCCTCCTGCAGGTGAATAGTGAGCTGTGGTGAGGCTTTTTTTCCATGGCTGGGGGATGTAATAGTCTTGGTCCTAACAAAGAGGCCACTCAGGATTGGGAGGTGACTGAAACCCATGCTGGTCCAATGCAGCTCCCTCACCCTCACCATGTTGGCCAAGTCTTCACAAATGCCAGCTTGAACTTCAGGGGAAACAACTGGTCGCCAGCCATGTGTTGCAGGCTGAGTGGTGGAGAGTGGCTAAACGAAAGGGGCCGTCGTGCAAGAAACCACCCTTTTGTTCACGGGGCACATGTGCCCCAACACACACGCACAAACATACATGCACACACACAGATGCAGAGAGTGAGAAATAGAGGGAGCAGGAAAGAAGAGAGGGAGAAATTAGAGAGAGACATACAGGCACGCACACACACAAGACCCTTTCCACACACATTGACACACAGTAGTGGCAGAGTATCACTTACATCCAGGAAGCCCCTGAATCTGAAGGGTTTTCTTGTCCACCAGAATGCTTGGATGAGAGTACAGCCCTGAGGTATACAGGAAGAGGTGTCCTGGAGATGACCAGGGCATGAGATTTGGGGGAGATTCACCTACACACCATCAGCACAGGCCTGAGACTGGGCTTCCACACTGCTTCTCTGGTGCTCCCTCCACCTGAGGTTTCTTCCTCCTGGCCCAACTTCAGTGAATCCTGGACTCTGGAGAATATCCTGTGCATATCTTGTTGAGAAGGGCCCTGAGCTCCATTCCTGACACACTGCCACAGGGGGATCCTCCTTTGATGTCTTAGGAACCTATCACTGGGGCAACGGTAAACATCTCTATGACCCAAGGAGCAGAGTGTGCCTTGAGCATGCGCACTGATGAGGCAGAATTGACTCATGCTGGGCTCTGGGAAGTCAGTCTTTGGACCCTTTAGGAAATGGCTGTGGCAGAGGTGGTGGCAGAGAAAGCAGCAGCAAAAGTGGCTGGTTTGGTGAGGCCTGGGAAAAAGGCATGCACTAGACCAAGCCATGGTCAAACCCATGGGACTCATGTCCTCAGGGCCTCCATGAGCCAGCAGTCTTCTGCTTCAGCTCCTGGTGTACGAGGAGATTCAGGACACCCAATGGGCTCTCAGGATTCCACCTCCAGTTTCATTTTGTATCACACCTAAATAAGCAGGAATGGGATTACAATGGAGAGAGGTGGAAAGGACTTCACCATTTCACAGAGATCTCATGAGCTTCAAGGCAGGGTATCCCGACCCCACCACCCTGAGGTTCACCCAGATGCAGTCTCCCCTGCATTCAGCAAAAGCCAATCTCTTTGCTCCCTGGCATCTGTGGCAGTGAAAAGATTCAGTGGTTGTATTCACTTTCCCCAGGAGCGGAGGAGCCAGATGTACTGCAAGAATGAGAGAGGAAGGGATGGCAAGTTGCAACACCACCTTGTGGAGAGGGCAAACACCAGCCAGGAATTCATCCAATGGGACATGGAGACACTAGAGCATCCCTGTCCTACACAGGGATGGAAGCCCAGAGCTCCAGGATCATGGCAATTGCCCAATCATCCAGAGACAGTATTGGAGGGCAAAACGGACATGAAACATCCCCACGAAGTTTCCCCCTGCTGGATTGGTGAGTGTGCTATGTTGAAGACATTGAACCAGACCAAGAAGCCTCTAGGCATCTCAGAAACAGGGCAGAGAGAGAGGAAGGATAGAACCTAAGCCAGAATAGAATAGAGCACAATGTCACCTCCACAGGCATATGGGGTGTGGGAGTGCCAAATGGTTGACTTGGCCAGAAAGGCCAGCTTTAGAGTGGCAGAGATACTTGCCACATCCTGTTCTTGGCACCCTGTTCTGGTCCTGTGTCTAGTTGTGGCTAGGTTACTCAATGAGGGCAAAGGCAACAGAATTGAGGACCACCTTCTTTGAGGTGGGTGGGCAGTCTTGCTGCAGGTGGAGAGTGAGATGTGGTGAGGCTTTTGTCCATGGCTTGGAGATGTGGTAGTCTTGGTCATAAGAAAGAAGCCACTTGGGATGGGGAGGTAACTGAAACCTATGCTGGTACAATGCAGCGCCCTCCCCACATTGCCCATATCTTCACAAATGCCAGCTGGAACCACCAGGGAAACAACTGATGACTGGCCAGTCACCACAGGTAGAGACACGTTGAGAGGTTCGGCAAAAGAGAGGCTGTAGTGCAAGAAACTGACCTTGGCACACAGGGCACACGTGTCCAAACACACACACACACACACACACACACACACACAGATGCAGACAGTGAAAAAGAGAGGAAACAGGATTGAAGACAGAGAGAAATCAGAGAGAGACATACAGGCCAACACTCAACAAAAACACTCCTTCTCCACACACAGACACCCAGCAGTACTCACCCCCAGGCAGCCCCTGAAGCTGCAGCATTCTGTTTTCCACTTCTAGGAGCCTCAGTTGAGAGGGCAGCCCAAAGGCATACAGGCAGAGTTGTCCTGGACATGACCAGGGAACAACATTTGAGGAGACTCACCTGTACCTTGTCAGCGCAGGCCTGAGACAGGGATTCTCCACTGCTTCCCCAGCACTCCCTCCACCAGAGGTCTCTTCCTCCTGGCCCACCTTCGGGGAAGGTGGCTGGCCTCCAGAGACTATCCTGTGGATGTTCTGGCAAGGAGGGGCCTGAACACTGTTCCTGACACACTGCCACAGGTGGCTCCTCCTCCTTTGTGACGTCTCAGGAACCAATCACAGGAAAGATGGTGAAGGTCACTGTGACCAGAAGAGCGGCTCATACTTCGCGCATTTGCACTTGCAAGTTTACTCAACTTGTGCCAGACACTGGGATGTCAGGCTTTGGCCCTTTTAAGAAATGTCGAGGCAAAGACTTTGGTGGAGACAGTAGCAGTGAAAGTGGTGGGTTTGTGGAGGCCTGGGAAAGGGACATGTGCAAGACCAAACCAGGGTCAAACCCATAGGACTCGTGTACTTAGGGCCTCCAGGAGCAAGCAGTCTTCTGCTTCGGCTCCTGGCAGAAGAGGAGATTCAGGGTGACTGATGGGCTCTCTTAGGCTTAAGAGATGGGCTCTCTTAGGCTCTCTCCAGACTTAGCCTGGGATCCCATTTTAAATCCTACATATGTAAGCAGGGAAAAGATTACAACAGAGAGAGGCAGGAAGAACATTTCTTGGGCACAGAGAGGTCACATGAGTTCCAATGCATAGTGTCCCCACCCCACCACCTGGCAGGTACCCCAGTGGTGACCTCCCTTGCACACAGCAAACCCAATCCCTTTGGCCCACTCCCTGACATCCTTGGTAGCCAAAAGATTCAGCATTTGAAGCCACGTTCCCCAGGAGCAGAGAAGCCAGAGAGCCCTCACTAATTAAAGAGGAAGGGCTCAAGCCTGTAATCTCAGCACTTTGGGAGGCCGAGGCGGGTGGATCACGAGGTCAACAGATCGAGACCATCCTGGTCAACATAGTGAAACCCCGTCTCTACTAAAGATACAAAAAATTAGCTGGGCCCGGTGGCGCGTGCCTGTAATCCCAGCTACTCGGGAGGCTGAGGCGGGAGAATTGCCTGAACCCAGGAGGCGGAGGTTGCGGTGAGCC
>CM052651.1:26603080-26631493 GCA_028533165.1 Leontopithecus rosalia | reverse complement strand
TGGACATGAAATGCATCCCCATGAGGTTTCCCCCAATGGACTGGAGAGTGTTCTCTGTTGAAGACACGGAGCCAGACCATAAAGCCTCAAGCCTTTTCATACACATGACAGACAGAGACAGAGGGAGGGGGAAGCCTAGGCCAGAGTCCAGACCAAATACAACACCATGACACCTCCAAGGGCAACCAGGAGCGGGGAGTGCCAAATGGTTGACTTGACCAGAAAGGCCAGCTTTGGAGTGACAGAGATGCTTGCCAAATCTTGTTCTTGGTGCCCTGTTCTGTCACTGTGTTGATGTGTGGCTAGATTTCTCAATGAGGGCAAAGGTGAGAGAAGTGAAAAACCTCTTCTTTGACATTGCTGGGCAGCCCTCCTGCAAGTGGACAGTGAGCTGTGATGAGGCTTTTGTCCATGGCTAGGGGTTGTAATTGTCTTTGCCCTAATAAAGAAGCTGCTCAGGATGTGACTGAACCCCATTCTTCTCTGACACAGCTCCCTGCCCAGATTACACAGGCCTTCACAAATGAGAGCTGGAACCACTGAAGAAATGACTGACAATCAGCCATGCAATTCAGGCAGAGATGCAGGGAGAGGCTCAGAAAAAGAGAGACTGTTATACAAGAAACTGCCTTCTGGCACACAGGGAACACAGGTCCCCCACCCGCCACACACACATGATGCAGAGAGTGAGAAAGAGGAAGAGTGGGAAAGAAGAAAGAGAGATATCAGAGACATACTACACACACAAACACCTCTCCACACACACAGACGTACAGCAGTGGCAATGTATTATTTACCCCAAGGTAGCCCCGGAAGCTGCAGGATTCTGTTGTCCACCACTAGGACCCTCAGGTGAGACAGCAGCCTATGGGCTTGCAGGCGGAGGTGTGCTCCAGATGACCAGGGCACAACATTTGGGGAGACTCACCTGTATTCCTTTGGTGCTGTTCTGAGATTAGGATTCCCTGATGCTTCCCTCATGCTCCCTCCACCTGAGGTTTTTTCTTCCTGGCCCATCTTTGGAGAATCTTGGCTTTGGAGACTATCTTGTGGACATCCTGGAGAGGAGGGGCCTGAGCCCCATTCCTGACACACTGCCACAGGGAGCTCCTCCTTTATGATGTCTCAGGAACCCATCATTGGGGCAATGGTGAACGTCACTATGACCCTAAGAGCAGCAGGTTTGGGGAGGCCTTGGAAAGGGGTGTGCATGAGACCAAGCCAAGGTCAAATACATAGGACTCCTGACACTGGGGCCTCCAGGAGAAAGTGGTCTTCTGTTTTGGTTCCCTACAAAATAGGAAATTCCGGGCTCCCATTTGTCTCTCCAGACTCTGCCTTGGATCCCTGGTTAGATCCCACCTGGATAAGTGGGAATGGGATTACAATGGAGAGAGCTGAAAAGCACCTCACTCAGGCACAAAGAAATACCATGGGCCTTATGGCATGGTTTCCCCATCCCACCACCTAGCAGGTGCCCCAAAAGCAACTTACCCTGCACCCAGCAAAACACAATACTCTAGGCCCACTACCTGGCATTTGCAAAAGCCGAAAGATGAATTGCAATACTAACTTGTGGAGAGGGCAAAAGCCATCCAGGGTGACATGAAGCCTGACAGAGTATCCCTGTCCCACATGAGAATGGAAGCTCCGAACTCCATGATCATCACACCTGCCCAATCATTCAGAAACAATTTGGAGGGGAGAAACGGACATGAAACACATCCCCATGAAGTTTCTCCCTGCTGTACTGGGGAATGTTCTCTCTTGAAGATATGGAGACAGACATAGAAGCTTCTAAACTTCTCAGAAATGGGGCAGACCGAGAAAGAGGCAAGACATAGCCTAATCCAGAGTCCAGGCCAAATACATCACAATGCCACCTCCATGGGCATCTGGAAAGAGGGAGTGCCAAATGGTTGACCTAGCCAGAAAGGCCACCATTGGAGTGAAGGAGATTCTGGTCACATCCCGTTCTTGGCACTCTGTTCTGGTTGTTTTCCACCTGTGGCTAGATTTCTCGATGAGGGCAAAGGCGAGAGAAGTGAGAACCATCTTCTTTGAGATCAGTGGGCAGCCCTCCTGCAGGTGGACAGTGAGCTGTGGTGAGGCTTTTGTCCATGGCTATGGGGTATGGTCATCTTTTTCCTAGGAAGGAGGCCACTCAGGTTGGAGAGGTGACTGAAACCCATACTGGTCTGATGCAGCTCCTTCCTCATGTTGTCCAAGCCTTCACAAATGCCAGCTGGAACCTTTGGGGAGATGACTGACTACTGGCCATGCAGCCCAGGTAGAGATGCAGGGAGAGGCTCAGCAAAAGAGAAGCCAATGTGCAAGAAAATGTCCTCCGGCACAAGGGCACACATGTACCAACACACAGACGCGCGCACATATACAGACACAGAGTGGGAAAGAGAAAATGTAAAGAAGAGAGAGAGAAATCAGAGACAAAGGCAAACACACAATCTATACCACTTCCACACACACAGGCACAAAACTCTGGCAATGTATCATTCACCCGCAGGCAGCTACAGAAGCTGCTGGGTTCTGTTGTCTCCAGAGGCCAGGATTCACTGATGGTGGGCCAGGGGGAAGAAACCTCAGGTGGAGGGAATGCCGGGGAAGCAGCGTGGAATTGCAGTCTCAGGCCTGTGCCGAGGTACAGCTGAGTCTCACAAATGTGCCCTGGTCATTTCCAGGACACCTCTGAGTGTGTACCCGTCAGCGACTCTCTCACCCGAGGGTCCTAGTAATGGACAACAGAACCCTACAGCTTCAGGGGCTGCCCAGGGGTGTGATACTCTGCCACTGCTTTGTGTCTGTGTGTGAGGAAGGGGTTTTGCTTGTGTGTGTGTGCCTGTATGTCTCTCTGATTTCTCTTTCTCTTATTTCCAGCTCCCTCTCTTTCTCCCTCTGTGTTTGTGTGTGTACATGTGTGTATTGAAGTGCGTGTGCTCAGTGCTCAGGAGGGTGGCATTTTGACCAACAGCCTCTCTTTTGCTGAGCCTCTCCCTGCTTCTCTGCCTGGGTCACGTGGCCGGTCATCAATCATATCCCCAGGGGTTCCAGCTAGTGTTTGTGAAGACCTGGGCAAAGTGGGGTGAGAGCTGCGTGGGACCAAACCTCAAACAAGATGGTTCTCACATCTCTTGCCTTTGCCCTCATTGAGAAATGTAGCCACAGCTTGACACAGGGATTTAACAGGGCGCCCAAAACAATGTGGCAAACATCTCAGTCACTCTTAACTCTGGACTTTCTGGCCAAGTCAACTGTTTGGCGCTACCCCTCCCCCACCCCAAATGCCAGTGGAGGTGGCATTATGCTGTATTTGGACTGGACTCTGGTCTAGGCTCTGTCCTCCCTCTTAACTGTCTGCCCCATTTCTGAGAACCCTAGAAGCTTATTGGTCTGGCTTAGTGTGTTCAAGAGGGAAAGCTCCCCAGTCCAGAAGGGAGAAACCTCTTGGGGATGTGTTTCATGTCTGTTTCTTCCTCCAAGCCTGTTTCTGGATGATTGGGTTGGTGCAACGATTGTGCAGCTCTGGGCTTCCATGCACCTGTGGGACAGGGATACTCTCTTGTTCTCCATGTCCCACTGGATGGCTGCCTGGGTGGCCTTTGCCCTCTCCATGAGGCAGTGTTGTAATTCACTTGCCCCTCCTCTCTCATTCTTGAGGGCCATCCAGTTTCTTTGCTCATGTGGAAAGTTCCTTCAAGCAATTTATCTTTGGCTGCAACAGATGTCAGGGAGAGAGCCAAAGGGATTAGTTGTCTCTGGGTGCAGGGGAGTTAGCTTACAGGGTACCTGCCGGGGTGGTGGCATGGTGACACCACACCTTGGGGTCCACGGGATCTCTCTGTGCTGCAGAGAGGCCCTTTCCACCTCTCCACTCTAATCCCATTCCCACCTAACCAGGTGAGATCCAGTATGGGATCCGAGGCAAAGTCCCGAGAGCCCATAGGGCACCCTGAATGCCCTCTTCTGCTGGGATCCAAAGCAGAAGACTGCTCACTCATGGAGGCCCTGAGGACATGAGTCCTACGGGTTTGACCCTGGCTTAGTCTCACTCATGCCCCTTTCCCAGGCTTCCCCAAACCCCCCACTTTCACCACCGCTTTTTCTGCTGCCAACTCCACCACATTCATTTTTTAAGGGACCACAGCCTGACTTCTTGGAACCAGGCTCAAGTTGATTCAGCCTTGCCAGGGAGCATGTGCAAGGCACAAGCCACTCCTCAGTTTATAGTGATGTTCACTATTGCCCTGGTGATGGGTTCCTGAAACATCACAAAAAAGGAGCAACCTGTTACAGTGTGTCAGGAATGATGCTCAGGCTCCTCCTTGCCAGGACATCCAAAGGATAGTCTCCAGAGGCCAGTATCTGCTGAAGACCAGCCAGGAGGAAGACACCTCGGGTGGAGGGAGCACCAGGGAAGCTGTGCAAAATCCCAGTCTCAGGCATGCACCAATGAGGTATAGGTGAGTCTCCCCAAATGTCTTGCCCTGGTCGTCTCCTGGACACCACTGCCTGTCTGCCTGTGGGCTGCTCTCTCACACAAGGGTTCTAGTGGTGGACTACAGAACCCTACAGCTTCAGGGGCTGCCTGGGGGTCAGTGCTAAATTCCCACTGCAGTGCCTGTGTGTATGAAAGGGATGTTGTTTTTGCATGTGTGCCTGTATGTCTCTCTTGTTTCTCTTTCTCTTCTTTCCTGCTCCTCCTTTCTCACTCTCTGCAACTCCATGTCTGCATGTGTGTGTGTGTGTGTGTGTGTGTGTGTGTGTGTGTGTGTTGGGAAGTGTGTGCCCTGTGGGCCAGAGGGCGGTTTCTTATATGACTGCCTCTCTTTTGCTGAATGTCTCCTGTGACTCTGCCTGGGTTGCGTGGCCAGTCTTCAGTCTTTTCCCTGGCAGTTCCATCTGGTATTTGTGAAGCCATGGGCAACGTGGAGAGTCAGCTGTCTCAGATCAATATGGGTTTCAGTCACCTTCCCATTCGGAGTGGCCTCTTTCTTAGGACAAAAATGATTACGCCCCCCAACCATGGACATAAGCCTCACCACAGCTCACTCTCCACCTGCAGGAGGGCTGCCCACTGACCTCAGAGAAGATGGTTCTCACTTCTCTCACCTTTGCCCTCACTGAGAAATATTGCCAAAGCTTGACACAGGGCCAGAACCTGGGGCCAAAAATGGCATGTGGCAAGCATCTCTGTCACTCCAATGCTGGACTTTCTGGCCAAGTCAATCCTTTGGCACTCCTCCCTGCTGCTGGATGCCCATGGAGGTGGCAGTGTGCTGTATTTGGCCTGGACTCTGGCCTAGGCCCTGTTCTCCCTCTTTCTCTGTCTGCCCCATTTCTGAGAAGCCTAGAGTCTTCTTGGTCTGTCTCAGTATCTTCAACAGAGAACACTCCCCAGTCCAGCTGTGCAAAACCTCGTGGGGATGCGTTTCATGTCCATTTCTTTTTCCAAATCTGTTTCTGGATGATTCAGCAGTTGCAATGATTGTGGAGCCCTGGGATTCCATCCCTATGTTGGACAGGAAGGCTCTCTCAGTCTGCATGTCCCACTGGATGGCTGCCTGGCTGGTGTCTGTGCTTTCCATAAGGCAGTGTTGCAATTCACCTGTACTTTCTCTCTCATTCTTGAGTCCTTCCAGCTCCTCTGCTCCTGGGGAAAGGGCATTCAAGCACTTACTGTTTTGGCTGCCATGGATGCCAGGGAGTGGTGCAAAGGGATTGGGTTTCACTGGGTGCAGGTGAGGTTGCATCTGAGGTACCTGTTGGGTGTCTGGATGGGGACACCACCCCTTGGGGCACATGGAATCTCTCTGTGTTCAATATAGTCCCTTCCCGCCTCTCTCCATTGTAATTCCATTCTGGCTTACCCAGGTGAGATTCAACATGAGATATGAGGTGGAGTCTGGAGAGCCCATGGTGCACTCTGAATCTCCTCTTCTGCTGGGAGCTGAAGCAGAATACCACTCTATCATGAAGGCCATGAGGACACTCTTTCTATGGGTTTCACCCGAGATTTTACTTGCCCACATCTCTTTCCCAGACCTCCCAAAATCCACTGCTTTAATCACTTTTTTCTCAGACGATACTTACACCACAGCCATTTCTTAAAGTGACTGCAGTCTGACTTCCTGGAGCCAGGCGTGAGTTGAGTCAGCCTCACCAGTGTGCATACATGAGGCATGCCCCTCTCCTTGGGTCATAGTGATGTTGACTGTTGACATGGTGACTGGTTCCTGAGATGTCACAAAGGAGAAGTCCACTGTGGCAGTGTGTTAGGAATATGGCTTCAGGCCCTTCTTACTAGGACATCCACAGGATAGTCTCCAGAGCACAGGATTCACTGAAAGTGGGCCAGGAGGAAGACACCACAGGTGGAGGGAGTGAAGAGGAAGCAGTGCAGAATCCCAGATACAGGCATGCACCAATGGGGTACAGGTGAGTCCCCCTGAATGTCATGCCCTTCTCATCTCCAGGACACCTCTGCCTATGTGCCCATGGGCTTTTCCCTCATCCATGGGTTTTAGTTGTGGATGACAGAATCCTGCAGCTTCATTAGCAGCCTGGGGGTGAGTGATACATTGCACTGCTGTGTGTCTGTGTGTGTGGAAGGGGTGTTTTTTGTGTGTGTGGGCCTGGATGTCTCTCTCTGATATATCTCTCTCTTCTTTCCTGCTCCCTTTCTTTCTCACTCTCTGCATCTGTGTATGTGCATGTGTGTGTGTTGGGGGATGTGTGTGCCCTATGCATTGGAAAGGGGTTACTTGCACTTCAGCCTCTCTTTTGCTGAGCTTTTCCCAGCGTGTCTGCCTGGGTCGCATGACTGTCCATCAGTCATTTCCCTGGTGGTTCCAATTAGCATTTGTGAAGGCCTGGCAAAATGGGGAGGGGACTGTCTTGGAACAGCATGGGTTTCAGTCACCTCCCCATCCTGAGTGGCCTCTTTCTTAGGACCAAGATGATCCCACCCCCCAGCCATGGACAAAATCCTCACCATAGCTCACTGTTCACCTGCAGGAGGGCTGCCCATCCACCTCAAAGAGGATGATTACCACTTCTCTCACCTTTGCCCTCATTGAGAAATCTAGCCACAGTTCGACACAGGGCTGGAACAGGGCACCAAGAACAGGATGTGACAAGCGTCTCTGCCACTCTAACACTGGCCTTTCTGGACAAGTCAACCTTTTGGCATTCCCCCATCAATGCCCATTTAGGTAGCAGTGTGCTGTATTTGGCCTGGACTCTGGCTTAGGCTCTGTCCTTTCTCTTTGTTTTTATGCCCCGTTTCTGAGAAGCCTAGAGGCTTCTTGGTCTGGCTCAGTGTCTTCAACAGAGAACAGTCCCCCGTTCAACAGGTGGAAACCTTTTGGGGATGTGTTTTATGTCCGTTTCTTACTCCACAGCCTTTTCTGGATCATTCGGCAGGCAAGATGACCATTGAGCTTTGGGCTTCCATTCCCATGTTGAACAGGGATCCTCACTTGTTCTCCATGTCCCACTTGCTGCCTTTTCCCTCTCCACAAGGTAATGCTGAAATTTACCTGTTCTTTCTCTCTCATTTTTGAGGGCCATCTGGCTTTTCTACTCCTTTGGAATGTGCCTCTAAGCACAAAATCTTTTGACTGCCACAGATGCCAGGGAATGGTCCAAAGGGATTGGGTTTTTCTGGGTGCAGAGTAGGTTGCTTTAGGGGTACCTGCCAAGTGGTGGGGTGGAAACAACATGACTTGAATCCCATGGATCTCTCCATGACGGAGTAATGCCCTTCCTGCCTTTCTCCTTTGTAATCCCATTCCCACTTACACAAGTGTGATCCATGATGGGATCTGTGGCTGAATCAGGAGAGCCCATAGGGCAACGTGCATCTCCTCTTAGGCTGGGAGCCAAAGCAAAAGACTGCTCACTCATGGAGGCCCTGAGCACAAGAGTCCTATGGGTTTGACCCTGGCTTTGTCTCACTCACACCCCATTCCCAAGCCTCCCCAAACCTGCTGCTTTCATCACATCTTTCTCCACCACCACCTCTGCCACAGCCATTTCTTCAAGTGGTCGAAGACTTCCTTCCTGGGGCTAGGCACGAGTGGAGTCAGACTTGCCAGTGTGCATCTGTGAGGCAGAAGCCATTCCTGGGGTCATAGTGATGTTCACCATTGCCCTGGTGATGGGTTCCTGAGAGGTCACAAAGGAAAAGCAAACTGTGGCAGTGTGTCAGGAATGAGACGCAGGCCCCTCCTTGCCAGGATGTCCACAAGATAGTTCCAGAAGCCAGGATTAGCTTTAAGTGGGCCAGGTTGAAGAAACCTCAGGCAAAGGCCATTCAGGATGGGAAGGATGACTGAAAACCATGCTGGTCCACCACAGCTCCCTCCCCACATTTCCCAGGCCTTCACCAAGGCCAGCTGGAACAACCAAAGAAATGACTGATGACCTGCCACATGACACAGGCAGAGACACAGAGACAGCAAAGGAGAATCCACCATGCAAGAAACCACCTTTTGGTGCAGAGGGCACACATATCCCAACACAAACACACACACACACACACAGAGGCAGAGAGTGAGAAAGAGAGAGAGGGAGTGGGAAGGAGGAGAGAGAGAAATCAGAGAGAGACTTAAAGATAAAAATAACACCTTTTCCACACACAGAGACACACAGCAGTGGCAGAATATCACTCATCCCCAGGCAGCCCCTGAAGCTGCAGGGCTGTTTTCCACCACTAGAACCCTTGGGTGAGAGAGCAGCCCACAGGCACAAAGGAGAGGTATCCTGGAGATGATCAGGGCATGATATTTGAGGAGACTCACCTGTACCCTGTCAGCACATGCTTGAGACTGGGATTCCATGCTTCTTAGCTGGCCATCCCTCCACATGAGGTCTCTTTCCCCTGACCCACATTCGGTGAATTCTGGCCGCTGGAAACTACCCTGTGGATGTCCAGGTGAGGAGGTACCTGAGCCCCATTCCTGACACACTGCCACAGGGGGTTCCTCCTTGGTGATGTCTCAGGTTCCCCTAACCAGGGCAGCCCTGAACATCACTATGACCCAAGGAGTGACTTGTGTGTTGTGCATGACCACTAGCAAGGCAACTCAATTGGCACCTGGCTCCAGGAACTCAGACTGCAGCCTGTTTAAGAAACAGCTGTGGCAGAGGTGGCAGCAGAGAAAGATGTGACAAAAGCAGTGGGTTTGGGGAGGCCTGGGAAAGGGGCGTATGCCAGACCAAGCCAGGCTCAAACCTGCAGGACTCCTTTCCTCAGGGCCTCCACAAGCGAGCAGTCTTCTTCTTCAACTCCTGTCAGAAGAGGAGATGCAGGTTGCCAGATGGGCTCTTGGGACTCCATCTGGGATCTCATTTTGGGTCCCACCTGGGTAAATGGGAATGGGATTACAATGGAGAGAGTTGACAAGGGCCTCATTTGGGCACAGAGAGATCCCATTGGCCCCTATGGTGGTGACCCCACCCCACCACCCAGCAGGTACCCCAGGTGCCACAGTTCCTGCACCCAGCAAAACCCAATCCCTTAGGCCAGCTCCGTGACATCCATGGCAGCCAAAAGATTCAGTGCTTAAAAGCACTTTCCCTAGGAGTAGAGGAGCAGGATGGCCCTAAAGAATAAGAAAGGAAGGGCAGGAAAATTGTAAACCCACCTTGTGGAGAGGGTAAAGCCCAGGCAGGCAGTCATCCAGTGGGACATAGAGACCAAGAGATCGTCCTTGTCACACATGGGGATGGAAGCCCAGAGCTCTATGACCATTGCACCTGCCTAATCATCCAGAAACAGGTTTGGAGGGGAAAATGGACATGAAATGCATCCCCATGAGGTTTCCCCCTGCTGGACTGATGAATAATTCTCTGTTGAAGGCACAGAGTCAGAACAAGAAGACTCTAGGCTTCTCTGAAATGGGGCAGACAGAGAAAAAGGGAGGACAGAGCCTAGGCCAGAGTCCAGGCCAAATACAGCACACTGCCACCTCCTCGGGCTTCAGGGGTGGTGGGGGGAGAGCCAAATGGTTGACTTTTCCAGAACGGCCAGCATTAGAGTGACAGAGATGCTTCCCACATCCTGATTTTGGTGCCCTGTTCCAGCTCTGTATCAAGAAGTCTCTACATTTCTCAGTGAAGGCAAAAGCGAGAGAAGTGAGAACCATCTGCTCTGAGGTCAGTAGGCAGCTCTCCTGCTGGTGGACAGTGAGCTGTGGTGAGGCTTTTGTCCATGGTTGAGGGGTGTGGTTGTCTTTCTCCTAAGAAAGAGGCCTCTCAAAATGGGGAAGTGACTGAAACCCATACTGGTCTGAAACAACTCCTGCACGACATTGGCCAGGCCCTCACAAATGTTAGTAGGATCAGCTGGGGAAAATACTGATGGTTGGTCATACAACCCAGTCAGAAATGGGGAGAGACGCTCAGCAAAAGAGAGGTCGTCACGCAAGAAACCACCCTCCAGTGGACAGAAAACATGGGTCTCAACACAAACACATACACACATACACACACACAATCACAGAGTGAGAAAGAGAGGAGCAGGAAAAAAGAGAAATCAGAGAGACATAGAAGCACACACACACAAACAAGACATCTTCTACACACACAGACACACAGCAGTGGTAGAGTATGACTCACCCCCAGAAAGCTCCTGAAGATACACGGTTCTGTTGTCCAAAACTAGGACCCTTGGGTGACAGAGCAGCCCATGGGCACATAGGTGTCTTGGAGATGACCATGGCACAACATTTGGGGAGAGTCATCTGTACACTATTGGTGCAGAACTGAGACTGGGATTCCACGCTGCTTCCCCTGCACTCCCTCTGCCTGAGATTTCTTCCTCCTGGCCCATCTTCAGTGAATCCTTGCCTCAGGAGACTATCCTGTGGACGTTCCAGTGAGGAGGGACCTTCTTTGTGATGTCTCAGGAACCTATCACAGAGCTAACAGTGAACGTCACTATGACCTCAGGAGGGCCTGTCCTTAGGAAGTCAGGCTCTGGCCCCCTTAAGAAATGTTGCAGCAGAAATGGCAGTGGTGAAATTGGCAGTGAAAGTGGAAGGTTTGTGGTAGCCTAGGAAAGGGTTGTGTGTGAGTCTAAGCCAGGGTGAAACCCATAGGACTATGGTCCTCAGGGCATCCACGAGTAAGTGGTCTTCTGCTTCATCTCCAGGCAGATGAATAGATTCAGGATGCCCCATGGGCTCCATTGACTCTGCCTCAGATTCCATTTTGGATGTCATCAGAGTAAGGGGGAATGGGATTACAATGGGGAGAAGTGGAAAGGACCTAGCTGTGGCACAGAGGGATCTCATGGGCCCCAAGGCATGGTATCTTCCCCCCAGCACATGGAAGGTACTTCAGATGCAACCTCCCCTGCACCCAGTGTAAACCAATCCCTTTGGCTCATTCCCTGGCATTTGTGGCAGCCTGGGTATTCACATTCCCCAGGAACAGAGAAGCCAGATGGCCCTCAAGAATGAAAGAGAAAGGGCAGGTGAGTTGCAATACTGCCTTGTGGAGAGGGCAAAGGCCAGCTAGGAAGCCATCCAGTAAGACATGGAGACCAAGAGAGCATCCCTGTCCCACACGGGAATGGAAGCACAGAGCTCCATAATCATCACACCTATCTAATTATCCAGAAACAGCTTTGAAGTGAGGACAGAGCCTAGGCCAGAGTCCAAACCAAATACAGCACAATGCCATCTCCACAGGCATCCAGGTGTGGAGTGCCAAACAATTGACTTGGCTAGAAAGACCAGCACTGGAGTGACAGAGATGCTTGCCATATCCCATTTTTGGCACCCTGTTCCAGCCCGGTGATCAGCTGTGGCTAGATTTCTCAATGGGGGAAAAGACAAGAAGAGTGAGAACCATCTTCTTTGAGGTCAATGGGCAGCCCTCCTGCAGCTGAACAGTGAACTGTGGTGAGGCTTTTGTCCATGGCTGGGGGTGTGATCATCTTGGTTCTAAGAAAGAGGCTGCTCAGGATGGGGAGGGAAATGAAAGCCATGCTTGTCCGAGGCAGCTCCCTCCCCACGTTACCCAGGCCTTCACAAACACCAGCTTGAACTGTCGGGGAAATGACTAATGATGGGCCACATTACCCAGGCAGAGACTAGTGGAGATGCTCAGTAAAGAAGAGGCCGTAGTGCAAGGAACTGCCCTTAGGCACACAGGGAATACCCATCCCAAAATACACACACACACACACACACACACACACGCACACACATAAACACACATGCACGCATACACAGGCATGCACGTGGACACAGCGAGTGAGAAAGAGAAGGAGCAAGAAAGAAGAGAGAAATCAGAGAGACATACAGGTGCACACACACAAACAACACCATTCCACACACAGACACACAGCAGTGGTAGAATATCACTTACTCCCAGGCAACCCCTGAAGTTGCAGGGTTCTATTGTCCACTGCTAGAACCCTCGGGTAAGAGATTAGCCTATGGGCAAATAGGCAGAGGTATCCTGAAGATGACCAAGGCATGACATTTAGGGAGGCTCACCTGTACTCCGTTGGTGCAGGCCTGAGACTGGGATTCTGTTTCTTCCCCAGTTCTCTCTCTGCCTGAGGTTTCTTCCTCCTGGCCCACCTTCAGTGAATCCTGGCCTCTGGACACTATCCTGTGAATGTCCTGGTGAGAAGGGGCCTGATCCCCATTTCTGACACACTGTCACAAACGTCTCCTCCTATGTGATGTCTCAGGAATCCATCACAAGGGCAAAGGTAAATGTCACTATGACCCAAAGAACAGCTGGTGCTTCACACATGTGTACCGGCGAGGCCAACTTGACTTGGGCCTGGGCCTGGAACTCAGCTTGCAGCTCCATTATGAAATGGCTGTAGCAGAGGTGGCGGCAGATAAAGTAGCAGAGAAAGGCAGGTTTGGGGAGATCTGGGAAAGGGGCATGCATGAGACCAACTCAGGGTCAAACCCCTAGGACTCATGACCTCAGGGCCTCCATGAGCAAGTGGACTTCTGCTTCAGCTTCCAGTGGAAGAGGAGATTCAGGGTGCTGGATGGGCTCTCCAGACGTTGCCTTGGATCCCATTTTGGATCTCACCTGGCCAAGCAGGTATGAAATTAAAATGGAAAGAGATGATAAAGACTTCACTGGGACACAGAGAGATCCCGTGGGCCCCAAGGTGTGGTGTCCCCAGCCTGTCACCCAGCAGGTACCCTGGACATAACCTCCCTGCACCCAGAAAAACCCAATCCCTTTGGTTAGCTCCCTGGCATCCATGGCAACCAAAAGATTCAGTTCTTCAAGCCACTTTCCCCAGGAGCAGAGGAGCTGTATGACTCTCAAGAATGAGAGAGGAAGGGAAGGAGAAATGCAACACTGCCTTGTGGAGAGGGAAAAGATCAGCCAGGCAGCCATCCAGTGGGTCATGGAGACCAAGAGAGTTGGTCATGGAGACCAACCAGAGTTCCACAATCATCGCACCTGCCCAATTATCCAGAAACACCTTTGGAGCTGGAAACAGACATGAAACGCATCCTCACATAGTTTCCCCCTGCTGGAACGGTGAGTGTTCTCTGTTGAAGACACTGAGCCAAACTAAGAAGCCTCTATGCTTCTCAGAAATGGGACAGACAGTAAAAGAGGCAGAACACATGGACTGAAATCCATGGTAGTCCAGTGCAGCTCCCTCCACACATTGATTAGGCCTTCACCAACACCAGCTGGAACCACCAGAGAAATGACTGACTACTGGCTACCTCAACCCAGGCAGAGTCTTGGGAGAGGCTCAGCCAAAGAGAGGCCATCATGCAAGAAACCACCCTCTGGTGCAGAGGTCATATGTGTCCCAATGCACGCGTGCGCACACACACATACACACATACAGATGCAGAGAGGGAGAAAGAGTGGAAGCGGGAAAGAAGACAGAGAGAAATCAGAGACAGACATACAGGTGCGCACACACAAACAACACTGCTTTCACACACACAGACACACAGCAGTGACAATATATCACTCATCTCAGGCAACCCCTGGAGCTGCAGCATTCTGTTGTCTAACATTAGGACCCTTAGGTGACAGAGCAGCCCACATGCACACAGGCAGAGATGTTCTGGAGGTGACTAGGGCACAACATTTCGGGATACTCACCTGTATCACTGAGAATGGGATTCCACGCTGCTTCTCTGGTGCTCCCTCCGCCTGAGATTTCTTCCTCCTGGCCCACCTTTTGTGAATCTTTGCCTCCTGAGACAATCCTGTGGATATCCTTGCAATGAGGGGCCTGAGCCTCATTCTGACACACTACCACAGGGAGCTCCCTTGTGATGTCTCAAGAACCCATCACCAGGGCAATGTTGAATGTCACTATGGCACGAGGAGTGGCTTGTGCCTTGCTCATGTGCACTGGTGAGGTCAACTTGACTCGCACTTGGCTCCTGGAACTCAGGTTGTGGACACTTTAAGACATAGCTGACACAGAGGTAGCTATGATAAAAGTGGCGGCAAAAACTGCGGGTTTGGGGAGGTCTGGGAAAGGAGCCTGTGCAAAACCAAGCCAGGGTAAACCCATAGGACTCCTGTCCTCAGGGCCTCCATGAACAAGCAGTCTTCTACTTCAGCTCTCAGTGAAAGAGGAGATTCAGGGCGCACAATGAGCTCCTCAGACTCTGCCTTGGATCCCATTTTGGATCCCACTTTGTTAAGCGGGAATGGAATTACAATGCCCACCTTGCTGGGCACAGAGAGATCCCATGGGCCAAAAGGCATGGTATCCCCACCCCACCACCCATCAGGTACCCCAGATGCAACCTCCCCTGTACTCAGTAAAACCCAATCCCTTTGGCTGGCTCCCTGGCATCTGTGGCAACCAAAAGATTCAGTGTTTGAAGTCACTTTCCCCAGGAGCAGAGGAGCCAGATGGCACTTAAGAATGAGAGAGGAATAGCAGGTGAATTGCAACACGGCCATATGGAGAGGGCAAACACCAGCCAGACAGCCATCCAGTGGGACATGGAGACTGAGAGACCACCCTTGTGCCACATGGAGATGGAAGCCCAGAGCTACACAATCATTGCACCTGCCAAATCATTCAAAAACAGCTTTGGAGGGGGAAACAGACATGAAATGCATCTCCAAGAGGTTTCCCTCTGCTGGACTGGAGAGTGTTCTCTGTTGAAGACACTGAGCCAGACCAGAAAGCCTCTAGGCTTCTCAGAAACTGGGCAGACATAGAAAGATGGAGGACAGAGCCTAGGCCAGTGTCCAGGCCAAATACAGCACAATGCCACCTCCAAGGGCAGGGTTACAGGGGTGAGTGCCAAACAGTCGACATGGCCAGAAAGTCCAGCATTGGAGTGACAGAGATGCCTGCCAAATCCCATTATTGGCACCCTGTTCTGGCTCTGTGTCGAGCTGTGGTTACATTTCTCAATAAGGGCAAAGGTGAGAGAAGTAAAAATCATCTTCTCTGAGGTCAGTGGGCAGCCCTCCTGTGGATGGACAATGAGCTGTGGTGAGGCTTTTGTCCAATGCTGAAATGCATGATCATCTTGATGGGGAGGTGACTGAAACCCATGCTGGCCCAACACATCTCCCTCCCCATATTGCCCAGGCCTTCAAAAATGCCAGCTGGAACCACCACGGAAATGACTGATGACCAGCCATGCTACCCAGGCAGTGACATTGGGAGAGGCTCAGCATAAAAGAGGCCATCGTACAAGAAACTGCCCTTCTCCCAATGCACAGGGCACATGGATAAGAAAGTACGCACACACACATGCACACGCACAGAAGCAGAGAGTGAGCAAGAGAGGGAGTAGGAAACAAGAGACAGAGAAATCACAGAAATCCAGTTGTACACACACAAATACCACCCCTGACACACAGCAGTGGCAGAGTATCACTCAACACCAGACAGTCCCTGAAGGTGAAGGGTTCTATTGTCCACCATTAGGACCCTCGGGTGAGAGAGCAGCCCATGGGCACACAGGCAGAGGATTCCTAGAGATTACCAGAGCACATTTGGAAAGACTCACCTGTACCCTGTCAACGCAGAACTGAGACTGGGATTAGGTGCTGCTTCCCCAGAGTTCCCTCTGCCTGAGGTGTCTTCCTGCTGGCCCACCTTTGGTGAAACCCTGCCTCTGGAGACTATCCTTTGGACGTCCTTGTGAGTAGGGACCTGACCTCCGTTCCTGTCACACTGCCACAGGGGGCTCCTCTGTGATGTCTCAGGAACCCATCACCAGGGCAACGTTGAACATCATTATGACCCGAGGGGAGGTTCGTGCCTTGTGAATGCACACAGGTGAGGCTGAATGGACTCTCCCCTGCCTCCCTGAACTCAGGCTGTGAACACTAAGAAATAGGTGCAGCAAAGGTTGCTCCCAAAAAAGCGGCAGCAAAAGCGGTGGGTTTGAGGAGGCACAGGAAGGGGGTGTGCAAACACAAGCCAGGGTCAAACCCATAGGACTTGGGTCCTCTGAGCCTCCATGAGCAAGCAGTCTTCTGTTTTGACACCTGGAAGAAGAGGAGATTCAGGGCACCTGATGGGCACCTAGAGTCAAATTTTGAATCCCGCTTGGGAAGCGGGAAAGGATTACAATGGAGAGAGGCGGGAAGGGCCTTGCTGGGGCACAGAGAGATCCTATGGGCCCCAAGACCTGGTATCCCCCCCCCACCACCCATCAGGTACCCCGGATGCAACCTCCCCTGCACCCAGCAAAACCCAATCCCTTTGGCTGGCTCCGTGGCATATGATGCAGTTAAAAGATTCAGTGCTTGAAGGCAGTGGGATGGAAGCCCAGAGTTCCACAATCATTGCACCTGTCCAATCACCTAGAAAAAGCTTTGGATGGAGAAACGGACATGAAATGTTCCACCAAACCCCCCAGCCATGGACAAAAGCCTCACCACAGCTCACTGTCCACCAGCAGGAGGGATGCCCACCAACCTCAAAGAAGATTGTTCTCACTTCTCTCGTCTTTGCCTTAATTGGGGAATTTAGCCATGGTTCAACACAGGACTAGAACAGGGCATCAAGAACAAGATGTGGCAAGCATCTGTCATTCCAAGGTTTGACTCTCTGGCCAAGTCAACTGTTTGGCACTACTTCCTCCCCCAGATGCCCGTGGAGGTGGAAGTGTGCTGTATTTGGTCTGGACTGTGGCCTAGGCTCTGTCCTCCCTCTTTCTCTGTCCCAATTCTGAGAAGCCTAGAGGCTTCCTCATCTGGCTCAGTATCTTCAGCAGAGAACACTCCCCAGTCCACCAGGAGGAAACTTTGTGTGGATGTGTTTCATGTCTGTTTCCCACTCCAAACCTATTTCTGGATGATTGGGCAGGTGCAATGATGGTGGAGCTCTGGGTTTCCATGCCCAGGTGGGACAAGGATGCATTCTCAGTCTCCATGTCCCACTGGATGGCTGCCTGGCTGGCCTTTGCCATCTCCATAAGGCAGAGTTGTAATTCACCTGGCCTTCCTCTATCATTCTTGAGGGCCATCCTGCTCCACGGCTCCCATTCCCACTTACCCAGGTGGGACCCAAAATGGGATCTGTGGTGGAATCCGGAGAGCCTTTCAGTCACCCTGAATCTCTTCTTCTACTGGGAGCTGAAGCAGAAGACTGCTCACTCATGGATGCCCTGAAGACACGAGTCCTATGGGTTTGGCCCTGCCCTGGTCTTGGGCAAGCCCCTTTCCCAGACCTCCCCAAACCTGCTGCTTTCACGGCCACTTTCTCCACCCCCACCTCCACTATGGCCATGTCTTACAGGGGCTGCATCCTGACTTCTCGGAACCAGGAGTGAGTCAAGTCACCTCACCAGTGTGCATGTGCCAGGCATGAGTGGCTCCTAGGGTGGTAGTGACGTTCACTGTTGTTCTGGTGATGGGCTCCTGAGACATCACAAAGGAGCAGGCCCCTGTGGCAGTGTGATAAAATGAGGCTCAGCCCCCTCCATGCCAGGACTTCCACAGGATAGTCTCCTAAGGCCAGGATTCATTGAAGATGGGCAAAGAGGAAGAAACCTCAAATGGAGGGAAAACCGGGGAAGCAGCACAGACTTCCAATCTCAGGCCTTTGTCAATGGGGTACAGGTGAGTCTCCCCAAATGTCATACCCTGGTCATCTCTAGGACACCTCTGCCTGTGTGCCTGTGGATTGCTCTCTCATCCAAGGGTCCTAGTGGTGGACCACAGAACCCTGCAACTTCAGAGGCTACCTGGGATGAGTGATACTCTGCCACTTTTGTGTTTCTGTGTGTGTGGAAGGGATGTTGTCTGTGTATTTGCATCTGTATGTCTGTCTCTGATTTCTCACTCTCGTTTCCCACTCTCTCTCTTTCTCATTCTATGCATCTGTGTGTGTGCGTGTCTGTGTGTTTTGGGATGCATGTGCCCTGTATGCCAGAGGGCAGTGTCTTGCATGATGGCTTCCCTTTTGCTGAGCCTCTCCCCGTATCTCTGCCTGGGTCGCATGGCTGGTTGTCAGTCATTTTTCCAGTGGCTCTACCTGGTGTTTGTGAAGGCCTGGGCAATGTGGGGAGGTAGCTGCCTCAGACCAGCATGGGTTTCAGTCACCTCCCCATCCTGAGTGGCCTCACTTTCATAGGAACAAGATGATCACACCCCCCAGTCATGGTCAAAAGCCTCACCACAGCTCACTGTCCACCTGCAGGTGGGCTGCCCACCGACCTTAAGGAAAATGGTTCTCATTTCTCTTCCCTTTGATCTCATTGAGAAATCTAACCACAGCTCAACACAAGTCCATAACAGGGCACAAAGGATGGGATATGGCAAGCATCTCTGTCACTCCAACACTGGCCTTTCTGACCAAGTCAATCATTTGGCACTCCCATCGCCTCCCAATGCCCATGGAGGTGGGATTGTGCTGTATTTGGTCTCAACTCTGGCCTAGGCTCTGTACTTCCTCTTTCAATGTCTGCCCCATTTCTGAGAAGACAAGAGGCTTCTTGGTCTGGCTCAGTGTCTTCAACAGAGAACACTCCCCAGTCCAGCAAGAAGAAACCTTGTGGGGATGTCTTTCATGTCCATTTGCCCTCCAGACCTGCTTCTTGAAGATTGGGTGAGGGTGATGATCTTATTCTTGAGGGCCATCTCTGCTTCTGGGGAAAGTGCCTTTAACCACTAAATCTTTTGGCTGCCATGGATGCCAGGGAGTAAGCCAAAGTGATTCGGTTTTTCTGGGTGCAAAGGAGGTTGTCTCAGGGGTACCTGCCAGGTGGCAGGGTGGGGATGCCACCCATTGGGGCCCATGGGATCTCTCTGTGCCCCAGCGAGGCCCTTTCCACCTCTCTCTATTGTAATCCCATGCCCACTTACACAGGTGGGATCCAAAATGGCTTCCAAGGTGGAGTCTGGAGAGCCCATCAGGAGCCCTGAATCTTTTCTTCTGCTGGGAGCAGAAGCAAAATACTGCTCACTCGTGGAGGCCCTAAGGACACAATTCTTATGGGTTTGAACCTGGCTTGGTTCTATGCCCCTTTCCCAGGCCTCCCACAGCCCACTGCTTTTGCTGAGGCTTTCTCCACTGCCACCTGTGCCACAGACATTTCTTAAAGTGCCCCAGCCTGAGTTCCAGGATACAGGGGTGAGTCTAATTGGCCTCTGCAGTGCACATGGGTGAGGCAAGAACCACTGGTCAGGTAATAGTGATGTTCACCATTGCCCTGGTGATGGGTTCCTGAGACATCACAAAGGAAGAGCCTTCTGTGGCAGTGTTTCATGAATGGAACTCATGCCCCTCCTCACCAGGACATCCACAGCACAGTCTCCGGAGGCCAAGATTTACCAAAGGTGTGCAAGGAAGAAGAAATATCAGGTAGAGGGAGTGCCAGGAAAGCAGCATGGAATCCCAGTCTCAGGTTTGCCCCAACAGGGTACAGGTGAGTCTCCCCAAATGTTGTGCCCTGGTCATCTCCAGGACACCTCTACCTGTATGCCAGTAAGCTGCTTTCTCACCCGAGGGTCCTAGTGGTGGACAACAGAACCCTGCAACTTCAGAGGCTGCTGGAGTGTGAGTGATATATTGTGTGTCTGTGTGTGTGGAAGGGTTGATGTGTGTGTGCACCTGTATGTCTCTCTCTGACTTCTCTCTTTCTTATTTCCTGCTCCCTCTCTTTCTTCCTCTCTGTATCCGTGTGTGTGTGTGTGTGTGTGTGTGTGTGCGTGTGTATGTATTCAGATGCATGTGCTCTGTGTGCCATAGGTTTCTTGCATGACAGCTTCTCTTTTGCTGAGTCTCTCCCCACATCTCTGCGTGGGTCATACGAGCAGTCATCACTCATTTCCCAGGTAGTTCCATCTGGCATTTTTGAAGGCCTTGGCAACGTGGGGAGGAAGCTATATTGGACTAGCATGGGTTTCAGTCACCTCCTAATCCTCAGTGTCCTCATTCTTAGGAACAAGGCTACTACACTTCCAGCCATGGACAAAAGCCTCAACAGAGCTCACTGTCCACCTGCAGGAAGGCTGCCCACTGACCTCAAAGAAGATGGTTCTCATTTCTCTTACCTTTGCCCTCAGTGAGAAATATAACCACAGCTTGACACAGGGCCAGAAGAGGGCACCAAGAATGGAGTGTGGCAAGCATCTCTGTCCCTCCATGGCTGTTTTTTCTGTCCAAGTCATCCATTTGGGACCATCCCGCCATGTCCATTTAGGTGGCAGTATACTGTATTTGGCCTGGACTCTGGCCTAGGCTCTGTCCTCACTCTTTTTCTGTCTGTCCCATTTCTGAGAAGCCTAGCGTCTTTTTGGTTTGGCTTGGTGTCTTCTACAGAGAACACTCCCCAGTCCAGCAGGGGGAAACCTCGTGGGGATGTGTTTGTGTCTGTTTCCCCATCCGAAGCTGTTTCTAGATGATTGGGCAGGTGTGATGACTGTGGAGCTCTGGGCTTCCATCTGCATGTGGGACAGGGACACTCTCTCGATCTCCATTTCCCACCCGATGTCTGCCTGGTTTGCCATTGCCCTGTCAACAAGGCAGTGTTGCAATTCACCTGCCCTACCTCTCTCATTCATGAGGGCCATCTGGCTCCTCTGCTCCTGGGAACAGTGGCTTCAAGCACTGAATCTTTTGATGGTCATGGATGCCAGGGAGTGGGCCAAAGGGATTGGGAATTGCTCGGTGCAGGGGAGGTTGCATTTGGGGTAGCTGCCAGGTGGTGGGGTGGGGACACCATGCTTTGGGGCCCATGGGATCTCTTGGAGTCATAGTGAGGTCCTTCCCACATCTCTTCATTGTAATCACATTCCCACTTACCCAGGTGGGATTCAAAATGGCATCAGAGGAGGAGCTTGTAAAGCCCACTAGGAGTCCTGAATTTTCTCTTCTGCTGGGAGCTGAGGCAGAAGACTGCTCACTCATGGAGGCCCTGACGACACAAGTCCTATCTGTTTGAACCTCGCTAGGTGTCCCGCACACCCCTCTGCAAGGGTTTGCCAATCCTGCTGCTTTCCCCTCCGCTTTCACTGCCACCACCTTTCCCACAATCAATTCTTAAAGGGGTCACAGACTGACTTCCCAGAGCCAGGTACAAGTCGAATAAGCCTTGCCAGTGCACATGCTCGAGACACAGGCTGCTCCTCAGGTCATAGTGATGTTCAACATTGCCCCAGTGATGGGTTCATGAGAGATCACAAAGGAGGAGACCCCGTGACAGTATGTCACAAATGGGGCTCAGGCTTCTCCTCACCAGGATCTCTACAGTACATTTTCCAGAGGCCAGGATTCACTGAATGTGGGCCAGGAGGAAGAAACTTCAGGTGGAGGGAGGGCCGAGGAGGCAGCACAGAATCCCAGCAGGCCTGTGCTGACCGGGTATAAGTGAGTCTCCCCAAATGTCATGACCTGGTCATCCTCAGGACATTTCTGCCTATGTTCCTGAGGGTTACTCTCTCACTTGATGGTCCTAGTGGTGGACAACAGAACCCTTCAGCTTCAGGAGCTGCTGAGGGTTGAGTGATATTCTGCCACTGCAGCGTGTCTGTGTGTGGAAGAGGTGTTGTTTGTGTTTGCGCACCTTTATGTCTCTCTCTGATTTCTCTGTCTCCTTTCCGGGCGTCTTTCTTTCTCACTCTCTGCATCTGTGTGGATGGATGTGTATGCATGAGTGTATATGTTGGGATAAATGTGCCCTGTGCACCGGAGTGCTGTTTCTTGTACTACAGCCTCTCGTTTGCTGAGCCTCTCCCCGCATCTCTGCTGGGTCATATGGCCAGTCGTGTCGTTTACTTACCAGTTCCAGATATCATTTGTGAAGGCCTGAACATCGTGGGGAGGAAACTGTGTCAGACAAGCGTGAGTTTACTCAACTCTTCATTCTAAGTGCCTCTCTCTTAGGACCAAGAAGATCACACCCCCAGCCATGGACAAATGTCTCACCAAATCTCACTGTTCACTAGCAGGAGAAGTGAGAAGTGAACAATCAAAGAATATGATGCTCAATTCTCTCACCTTTGCCCTCATCAAGAAATCTAGCCACAGCTCAACAGAGGGCCTTATCAGGGCACCAAGAACGGGATGTGTCAAACATCTCTGTCAATCCAATGCAGGCCTTTCTGGCCATCTCAAAAGTTTAGCACTCCCCCCACCCGATGTCTGCGGTGTTGGCAGTGTGCTGCATTTAACCTGGACTCTGGCATAGGCTCTGTCCTCCCTCTTTCTCTGTCTGCCTGATTTCTGAGAAGTCTACAGTCTTTTTGGTCTAGCTCAGTGTCTTCAACAGAAAACACTCTCCAGTCCATCAGAGGGAAGCCTCGTGGGGATGCGTTTCAAATCTGTTTCCCCCTCCAAAGACGTTTCTGCATATTTGGACAGGTGAGATGATAGTGGAGCTCTGAGCTTCCAAACCATGTGGGACACAGGCATTCTCTTGGTCCCCATGTCCTTCTGGATGGCTGCCTGGCTGACCTTTGCCCTCTCCAAAAGGCACTGTTTCAACTTACCTGCCTTTCCTTTCTCATTCTTGAGGGCCATCTGGTTTTTTTGCTCCTGGGGAAAGTGCCTTCATGCACTGAACCTTTTGGCTGACACAAATGCCAGGTAGTGGGTCAAAGGTGCAGGGGAGGTTGTGTCCAGGATACCTACTGAGTGGTGGGGGAGACACCACACCATGTGGTTCATGGGATCTCTCTGTGCCGAGCCAAGCCTTTCCTGCCTGTTTCCATCGCAATCCCATTCCTGCTTACCCAGGTTGGATCCAACATAGGATCCAATGCAGAGTCCAGAGAGCCCATGGGGTGCTTTGAATTTCCTACTCTGCTGGGAGCTGAAGGAGAAGACTGCTCTTTCATGGAGGCCCTGAGGACATGAGTCCTATGGGTTTGATTCTCCCTTGCTCTCCCACATGCCTCTTACCCAGGACACTTGAAACTCACCACTTTCGCCACCGCTGTGTCCACTGAAATCTTTGTCTCATCTATATCTTAAAGGTGCTGCAGCCTGACTTCCCAGAGGGGCTTGAGTCAATTTGCCTTACCAGTGTGCAAGCCCGAGGCATGAGTCACTGTTCAGGTCATACTGATGTTCACTGTTGCCCCGGTGATAGGTTCCTGAGACATCACAATGGAGAATCTCCTGTGGCAGAGTGTCAGGAATGGGGCTCAGGCCCCTCCCTGCCAGTATGTCCACAGGATAGTCTCCAGAGGCCAGGATTCGCTGAAGTGAGACCAGGAGGAAGGGTCTTCAGGTGGAGGGAACTCCAAGAAAGCAGCACGGAATCCCTGTCTCAGGCCTGCACTAACCGGGTACAGGTGAGTCTCCCCAGATGTCATGTCCTGGTCATCTCCAGGACATTTCTGCTGTGGGCCCATGGGTTGCTCTCTTATTCAAGGGTCCTAGTGGTGGACAACAGAAACCTGCAACTTCATGGGCTGCCCTGGTGTGAGTCATACTATGCCACTCCTGTGTGTCTGTGTGTGGAGGGGGTGTTGGTGTGTGTGTGCCTTACGTCCCTTTCTCTCTAATTTATCTCTCTCTTCTTTCCCACTCCCTCTCTTTCTCACTCTCTGAATCTCTATGTGTGCATGTGTTTGTGTGTGTGTGTAGGTATGTGTGTGTGTGCGTTGGTACATGTGTGCCCTGTGAGCCTGAGGGCAGTTTATTTAATGACAGCCTCTGTTTTACTGAGCCTCTTCCCTCATGTCTACCTGGGTCATGTGGCCCATTGTCAGTCATTTCCCAGGTTGTTCCAGCTGACCTTTGTGAGTGAAGTCCTGGGGAACATGGGGAGGGAGCTGCATCAGACCAGCATGGGTTTCAGTCACCTCCCCATCCTGAGCTGCCTCTTTCTTAGGACCAAGATGAACACACACCCCAGCCATGGACAAATACCTCACCACAGCTCATTGTCCACTTGCAGGAAGGCTGCACACTGACCTCAAAGAAGATGGTTCTCACTTCTCTTGCCTTTGCTCATTGAAAAATCTAGCCACAGCTCAACACAGGGCTGGTACAGGACTCCAAGAACAGGATGTGGCAAGCATCTCTCTCATTGCAACATTGGCCTTCCTGGCCAAGTCAACCACTTCACACTCTCACCCCCCAGATGCCTGTGGAGATGCTATTGTGCTGTTTTTGGCCTGGACTCTGACCTAGGCTCTGTACTCCCTCTTTTTCTGTCTGCCCTGTTTCTGAGAAGCCTAGAGACTTCTTGGTCTGGCTTAGTGTCTTCAACAGAGAACACTCCCCAGTACAGCAGGGGGAAACCTTATGGGGATCTGTTTCATGTTCATTCCACCTCCAAAGCTGTTTATGGAAAATTGGGCAGGTGCAATGATTGTGGAGATCTGGGCTTCCATCCCCATGTGGGATAGGGATGCTCTCTCGGTCTCCATGTCCCGCTGGATGGCTGCCAGGCTGACCTTTGCCCTCCCCACAAGGCAGTGTTGCAATTTTCCTGCCACATCTCTCTCATTCTTGAGGGCCATCTGGCTCCTCTGCTCCTGGGAAAAATGCCTTCAAGCAGTGAATTTTTGGCTGCCACCAATGCCAGGGAGTGGGCCAAAGGGATTGTGTTCACTGGATCAGGGAAGGTTGTGTCTGGGGAATCTGACAGGGGACTGGGTGGAGACACTATGTTTTGGGGCCCTTAGGATCTCTCTGTGCTCAAGTCAGGCCCTCCCTGCCTCTCTCTATTGTAATCCCATTTCCGCTTACCCAAGTGGGATCCACCACTAGGATGCTAGGGTCAGGGAGCAGCCCACAGCAATCAGGAAGAGTTGTCCTGGAGACAAAAGAAGCATGACATTTGGGGAGACTTCCCTGTCCCAATTGGCACAGGTCTGAGACTTGGATTCCGAGCTGCTTCCGTGGTGCTACCTCCCCCTGAGGTTTCTTCCTCCTGGCCCACCTTCAGTGAATCCTGGCCTCCTGAGGCTATTCTGTGCATGTCCTGTAGAGGAGGGGCCTGAGTTCTGTTCTTGACATACTGCCAAAGGGGACTACTCCTTTGTGACTTCTCAGGAACCCATCATTGGGGCAATGGTGAACCTCATTATGACCAGATGAGTGGCTCGTGCCTCACACTTGGGCACTGGCAAGGTGACTTGATTTGCACTTGGCTCTGGGAATTCAAGCTGCGGCCCCACTAAGAAATGGCTGTGGCAGAGGTGGTGATGGAGAAAGCAGCAGTGAAAGCTGTGGGTTTGGGGTGGCCTGGGAAAAGGACATGTGTGAGACCAAGCCAGGGACAAACCCATAGGATTCTTGTCCTCCTGGCCTCCACAAGCAAGTAGTCTTCTGCTTCAGCTCCCAGTGGAAAAGAAGAGTCAGGGCACCCAATAAGCGCTCCAGACTCCACCTCGGATTCCATGTTGGATCACATCTGGGTATTCGGGAATTGGCTTAAAATGGAGACAGGAGGGAAGGGCCTTGCTCAGGCACAGAGAGATCCCATGGGCCCCAAGGCATGTTGTTCCCTCCCAGCCACCTGTCTGGTTCCATGGACACAAATTCCCCTGCACCCAGTGAACCCAATCCCTTTGGCCAGCTCCCTAGCATCTGTGGTAGCTAAAAGATTCAGTGCTTGAAGGCACTTTCCCCAGGAGCAGAGGAGGTGGGTGGCACCGAAGAAAGAGAGAGGAAGTGCAGGTGAATTGCAGTGCCACCTTGTGAAGAAGGCAAAGGCCAGCCTGGCAGCCATCCAGTGGGACATGGAGACCAAAAGATTGTCCCTGTCTCACACAAGGATCGAAGCCCAGAGCTCCGTGATTATTGCACCTGCCCAATCATCTAGATACAAGTTGCGGGGGGAAAATAACATAAAACAAATCCCCATGAAGTTTCCCCTTGCTAGACTGCGGAGTGTTCTCTGTTGAAGACATTGAGCCAGACAAAGAAGACTCTAGTCTTCTCAGAAGCGAGGCATACAGAGAAAGAGGGAGGATAGAGCCTAGGGCAGAGTCCAGGCCAAATACAACACAATGCCACCTCCATAGGCATCGGGCGGCTGGATGGAGTGCCAAACGGTTGACTTGGACAGAGGCCAGCATTGGCATGAGAGAGATGCTTGCCACATCCTGTTCTTGGTGCCCTGTTCAGTCCCTGTTGTTGAGCTGTGGCTAGATTTCTCATTGAGAGCACAGGAGAGAAAAGTGAGAGCCATCTTCTTTCAGACTGGTTGGCAGCCCTCCTATAGGTGGCCAGTGAGCTGTGGTGAGGCTGTTGTCCATGGCTGGGGGTGTGGTCAACTTGGTCCTCAGAAAGAGACTGCTCCAGATAGGGAGGTGACTAAAACCCACGTTGGTCCTACAAAGCTCCCTCCCCATATTTCCCAGGCTTTCACAAATGACAGCTGGAACGACCAGGGCAAGGGCCGATGTCAGGCCACAAGACCCAGGCAGAGACGTGAAAAGAGGCTCAGCAAAAGTGAGGCCATCGTGCAAGAAACCGCCTCTGGAGCACAGGGCACATGCATCCCAAAACACACACATACACACACAAATACATGCAAACACACAGATGGAGACAGTGAGAAAGAGAGGGAGTGGGAAAGAAGAAAGACAAATCAGAGAGAGACATTCAGGTGCAAACACACAAACACCCTTTCCACACACACAGAAATACAGAAGTGGCAGCGTAGCACTCACACTCAGTCAGCCTCTGAAGCTGCAGGGTTTTCTTGTCCATCACCACGACCCTCGGGTGAAAGAGCAGTCCATGGGAATAAAGGCAGAAGTGTCCTGGAGGTGACCAGGGCATGACATTTGGGGAGATTCACCTGTACCTTGTTGGTGCAGGCCTGAGATTGGGATTCTGAGCTGCTTCTCTGGCACTCCCTCCATTTGAGGTTTCTCCCTCCTGGCCCTGTTCTCCAGAGACTCTCCTGTGGACATCCTGGTGAAGAAGGGCCTGAGCCCCTTTCCTGACACACTGCCACAGTGGACTCTTCCTTTGTGAAATCTCAGGAACCCATCAATGGGACAACGGTGAATGTCACTATGTCCTGAGGGGCATCTCATGCCTTGTGAATGCATACATGCATGGCCAGGTTGACTCATGCTCTGAGAAGTCAGTCCGCAGGCCCTTTAAGAAATGGCTGCAGAGAAGGTGGCAGCAGAGAAAGCAGCAGTGAAAGAGATAGGTTTGGGGAAGTCTTGGAAGGGGCAGGTGTGAGACCAAGCCAGGGTGAAACCCATATTACTCATGTCCTCAGGGCCTTCACAAGCGAGCGGTCTTCTGTTTCAGCTGCTGGAAGAGGAGACTCAGGGCTCCCCATGGGCCCTCCAGACTATGCCTTGGATCCCATTTTTCATCCAATCTGGGTAAGCAGGAATGGGTTTGCAATGGAGAGAGGTGGGAAGAACCTCCTGGGGAATGGAGAGGTCCCATGGGCCCCAAGGTATGATGTCTCCACCCCACTACCCGGCAGGTACTCCAGACAAAACCTCACCTGCATCCAGCGAAACAGAATTTATTTGGCTCACTCTCTGGCATCTGTGACAGCCAAAACTTTCAGTGCTTTAAGTCTCTTTCCCCAGGAGCCAAGATGCTGGATGGCCCTCAAGAATGAGAGAGGAAGAGCAGGTGAATTCCAACAACGCCTTTTGGAGGGGTCAAAGGCTGGCCAGGAGCCATCCAGTGGGACATGGAGACTGAGAGAGGAAACGGACATGAAACACATCCCCACGAGGTTTCCCCCTGCTGGACTGGGGAGTGTTCTCTGTTGAACACACTGAGCCAGACTAAGTAGTCTCTAGGCTTCTCAGAAATGAGACAGAGAAAGAGGGAGGCCAGAGGCCAGGCCAAATACAGCACAATGCCACCTCTATGGGCATCTGGGCAGAGTGGGGAAATGCCAAATGGTTGAGTTGGCCAGAAAGGCCAGCAGTCAAGTGACAGGGATGCTTCTCACATCCCATTCTTTTTGCCCAGTTCTGGACCTGTGTCAAAGTGTGGCTAGA
>CM052651.1:26570055-26602580 GCA_028533165.1 Leontopithecus rosalia | reverse complement strand
TCCAGATCTTTGCTATTGTAAACAGTGCTGCAATGAACATTCGTGTGCATGTGTCCTTATAGTAGAATGATTTATAGTCCTTTGGATATATACCCAGTAATGGGATTGCTGGGTCAAATGGAATTTCTATTTCTAGGTCCTTGAGGAATCGCCACACTGTCCTCCACAATGGTTGAACTAATTTACACTCCCACCAGCATTTAATTTTTTATCCACTCAATATACAAGAGCCAGTTGTTGTTTCCATGAAGCTGTGCAGTTCTGAGTTCGTTTCTGAATTCTGAGTTCTACCTTGATTGCACTGTTGTCTGAGAGACTGTTTGTTATGATATCAGTTGTTTTGTGTTTGCTGAGGAGTGCTTTACCTCCAATTATATGGTCAATTTTAGAGTATGTGTGATGTGGTCCTGAGAAGAATGTCTCTTCTCTGGATTGGGGGTGTAGTGTTCTGTAAATGTCTATCAGGTTTGCTTGTTCCAGGTCTAAGTTCAAGCCCTGGATATCCTTGTTAATTTTCTGTCTGGTTGATCTGTCTAATATTGACAGCGGAGTGTTAAAATCTCCCACTATTATTGTATGGGAGTCTAAGTCTCTTTGTAAGGTGTTAAGAACTTGCCTTACATATCTGGGTGCTCATGTATTGGATCCATATGTATTTAGAATCATTAGCTCTTCTTGTTGTATTGATCCTTTTACCATTATGTAATGATCTTCTTTGTCTCTTTTGATCTTTGTTGCTTTAAAGTCTATTTTATCAGAGACAAGTATTGCAACTCCTGCTTTTTATTGCTCGTCATTTGCCTCATAAATCTTCCTCCATTCCTTTATTTTGAGCCTTTGTATATCCTTACATGTGAAATGGGTTTCCTGGATATAGCACACCGATGGGTTTTGGCTTTTTAATCCAACTTGCCAGTCTGTGTCTTTTGATTGGTGCATTCAGCCCATTTACATTTAGGGTTAATATTGTTATGTGTGAATTTGATACTGCCAATTTGATGCTAGCTGGCTATTTTGCCCGTTAGTTGATGCAGATTCTTCACAGACACACACACACACACACACACGCACACACACAGATGCAGTGAGAATGAGAGGGAGTGGGAAAGAAGAGAGAGAGAAATTATAGAGACATCAAAGTGTACACACAGGAACAACACACTTACACACACAGAGACACACAGTACTGAGAATGTATCACTTACTCCTCCAGGCAGCCCCTGAAGCTGCAGGGATGTTTTGTCCCTGTTGTCCACCTCTAGGTCCCTTAGATGAGAGAGCAGCCCATGGACAAACAGGCAGAGGTGTCCTGGAGATGACCAGGACACGACATTCATGGAGACTCACCTGCACCACTTTGGCACTGGCCTGAGACTGGGATACCGTGCTGCTTCCCTGGCACTCCCTCTGCCTGAAGTCTTCTTCCTTGCCCCCCTTCAGAGAATACCAGCCTCCGGAGACTATCTTGTGTACGGACTGGTGAGGAGGGGACTAAGCCCCGTTCCTGACACACTGCCACAGGGATCTCCTCCTTTGTGATGTCTCAGGAATTCATCACCGGGGCAATGGTTAACATCACTATGACCCTAGGAGCAGCTGATGCCTTGCCCATGTGCACTGGTAAGGTGACCCAAATTGCCTCTGCCTCTGGAAAGTCAGGCTGTGTAGGCTTTAAGAAATGGATGTGGCAAAGGTTTTGGCAGAGACAGTGCAGTGAAAGCGTTGGGTTTCAAGAGGCCTCAGAAAGAAGTGTGCAGGAGACCAAGCCAGGATCAAACCCATACTACTCATGTCCTCAGGGCCTCAACAAGTGAGAGGTCTTCTGGTTCCACTACCAGCAGAATACAAGATTCAATGCACCAGATGGGCCCTCTGGACTCTGCTTTGGATCCCAGGTAGGATCTCACCTGGGTAAGCAGGAATGGAATTACAGTGGAGAAAGGCAGAAAAGCCTCACTCAGGCAGAAAGAAATCTCCTGGGCCACATGGCATAGTGTCCCCATTCTGCTATTTGGTAGGTACCCAAGGCACAAACTCCCCTGCACCAAGAAAATCCCTTTGGCCCGCTCCCTGGCATCTGTGGCAGCCAAAAGGTTCAGTACTGAAAGGCACTTTCCCCAGGAGCAGAGGAACTGGATGGCCCTCAAGAATGAGAGAGGAAAGGCAGGTGAATTGCAACACCGTCTTGTGGCTAGGGCAAAGGCCATCCAGAAAGCCATCCAGTGGGACATGGAGACTGAGAGCATCCCTGTCCCCCACAGTGATGGATGCCCAGAGCTCCGCAATCATAGGACCTGCCCAATCATCCAGAAACAACATTGGAGGGGAAAACGGACATGAAACACATCCCCACGAAGTTCCCCCTACTGTATTGGAGAGTGTTCTCTGTTGAAGACACTGAGCCAGACCAAGAAGCCTCTAGGCTTCTCATAAATGGAGCAGACAGAGAAAGAGGAAGGACAGGGCCTAGGCCAAAATCCAGACCAAATATAGCACAATGCCACCTCAAGGGGTATCCGTTGTGCAGGGTTAGTGCCAAATGGTTGACTTGGCCCGAAAGGCAGGCATTGGAGTGACAGAGATGCTTGCCACATCCCATTCTTGGCACTCTTTTCTGACCCTGTGTAGAGCTTTGGCTAGATTTCTCAATAAGGGCAAAGGTGAGAGAAGTGAGAACCATCTTTAATGTCTGTGAGCAGCCCTCCTGCAGGTGGACAGCGAGTTGTGGTGAGGCTTTTGTCCATGGCTGGAAGGTGTCATCATCTTGGTCCTAAGAATGAGGCCACTCAGGATAAGGAGGTGAATGAAACCCATGATGGTCAGGGGCAGCTCCCTCCCTCTGTTGACCAGGCATTCACAAATCCCAGCTGGATCCACCAGGGAAATGACTGATGACTGACAAATGGCCACGTGACCCAGGCAGAGATGTGGGGAGAGGCTCAGCAAAAGAGAGCCCATTGTGCAAGAAACGTCCCTCCTGTGCACAGAGCACAGGCATCCCAACACACACAGGCACATACACACAGAGTGAGAAAGAGAGGGAGTGGGAAAGAAGAGAGAGAGAAGTCAGAGAGAGACATACAGGCACACACACAAACAACATCCCTCCCACATACAGAGACACAGCAGTGGCAGAGTGTCACACACCCCCAGGCAGCCTCAGAAACTACAGGGTTCTTTTGCTCACCACTAGGATGCTGATGTAAGAGAGCAGCCCATGGGCACATAGGCAGTTGTGTCCTGAAGTTGACCAGGGAACTACATTTGGGGAGACTCACTTGTACCTGGTCATCTCAGGCCTGAGACTGGTATTCTGAGCTACTTCCCTGGCACTCCCTCTGCCTGAGGTTTCTTCCTCCTGGACCATCTTTGGTGAATTCTGGCCTCCCTGGACTATCCTGTGGATTTTCTGGTGAGGAGGGGCCTGAGCACCCTTCCTGACACACTGCCACAGGGACCCCCTACTTTGTGATGCCTCAGCAATCCCTCATCAGTGCAAAGGTTAAAGTCACTATGACCTGGGAGTGGCTGGTGTCTCACACATGTACACTGGCAAGACCGCCTGGACTGGTGTCTGGCTCTGGGATGTCACACTGTGTTCCCTTAGAGAAATGGCTGTGGCAGAGGTGACAGTGGAGAAAGCTGTGGCTAAAAGGGCACATTTTTGGGAAGCCTGGGAAACATGAGTGTGTGAGACAAAGCCAGGATAATATCCATTCGACTCGTTCTCAGGGCCTCCACGAGAAAGCAGTCTTCTGCTTCGACTCCCAGTGGTAGAGGAGATTGAGGGCACAAGATGGGCTCTCTGGACTCTGCCTCGGATCCCATTTTGGATTCCACCTGGGTAAGTGGGAATGGGATTACAATGGAGAGAGGTTGGAAGGACTTCACTGAGGCACAGACAGAACCCATGGGTCCCAAGGTGGTGTGTCACCACACTGCCATCTGGCAAACATGGCAAGCATAAAATTCAGTGCTTGAAGGCACTTTCCACAGGGGCAGAGGAGCCAGATGGCCCTAGAAAAATGAGAGAGAAATGGCAGGTGAATTGCTACATCACCTTGTGGAGAGGGCAAAGGCCAGTCATTCAGCCATCAGACATGGTTACTGAAAGAGCATCCCTGTCGCACATGGGGATGGCAGCCCAGAATTCCATGATCATCACACCAACCCAATCATTTAGAAACAGCTTTGGAGGGGAAACAGGCATGAAACTCATCCCCACGAAGTTTCACCCCGCTAGACTGGGGAGTATTCTCTGTTGAAGACACTGATTCAGACCAATAAGCCTCCAGTCTTCTCAGAAATGAGGCAGACATAGAAAGAGGGAGGACAGAGCCTAGGCCAGAGTCCAGGCCAAATACAGCACAATGCCACTACCATGGTCATCCAGGGGGTGGGAATGCCAAATAGCTGACTTGGCCAGAATGGCCAGTGTTGGAGTGACAGAGATGCTTTCCACATCCCATTCTTGGTGACCTGCTCCAGCCCTGTGTCTAGCTGTGGCTATATTTCTTAATTAGGGCAAAGGCTAGGGAATGAGAACCATCTTCTCTGAGGTCAGTGGGCAGCCCTTCTGTAGGTCTACAAATAGCTGTGGTGAGGCATTTGTCCATCGCTGGGTGGTATGGTCTTCTTGGTCCTAAGAAAGAGGCAGCTCAGGATGGGGAAGAGACTGAAATCCATGCTGGTCAGATGCAGCTACCTCCCCACGTTGCCCACATTGCCCAGGGCTTCACAAATGATAGCTGGAACCACCGCAGAAATGACTGATGACTGGCCACATGACTCTGGTAGAGACACACACACAAACAACATCCTTTGCACACACACAGACACAGGCCTAAGAGTGAATCCTGCTGTCTAGAGACTATCCTCTGCATATCCTGGTGAGGAGGGGCATGAGACCTATTCCTGACACAATGCCACAGTAGGCTCCTCCTTTATTATATTTCCGGAACCCAACACCTGGACCACAGTTAACATTACTATGACTGGACCCAAGGAGTGACTCATTCCTTGAGCATGCTCACTGGTGAGGCAGACTCGACTTGCGCCTGGGTTCTGGAATTGCTACATCACCTTGTAGAATGGGCAAAGGCCAGCCAAGCAGCCCTCCTATTAGACATAGAGACTGAGAGGACATCCTGTCCGACAAGGGGATAGAAGCCCAGAGCTCCACGATCATCGCAATTGCCCAATCACCCAGAAGCAGCTTAAAAGGAAGGAACGGACATGAAACGCATCCCCATGAAGTTTCCACCTGCTAAACTGGGAAGTGTTCTCTGTTGAAGACACTGCACCAGACTAAGAAACCTCTAGCAGAAAGGGGAAAGACAGAGAAAGGGAGGACAGAACCTAGGAGAGAATCCAGACACAATACAGCACAGTGCCCCCTCCACAGGCATCCAGGGTGGGGAGTGCTAAATGGCTGTCTTGACCAGCAAGGCCAGAGTTGGAGCCACAGAGATGTTTGTCTTATCCCGTTCTTGGCACCTTGTTTCTGCTGTGTGTCGAACTATGGCTAGATTTCTCAATGAGGGTAAAGGTGAAAGAAGTGGGAACCATCTTCTTTGTAATCGCTGGACAGCCCTCCTGCAGGTGGACAGTGAGCTGTTTTGAGGCTTTTGTCCATGGCTCGGGAGTATGGTCATCTTCCTCCTAAGAAAGAGGACACTCAGTACAGGGAGGTGACTGAAATCCATGTTGGTTCAAAGCAGCTCCTGCTGACATTGCCCAGGTCTTCACAAATGCCAGCTAGAATGACCAGGGAAAAGACTGATGTACAGTCACCTGACCCAGGCAAAGACACGGGGAGAGGCTCAGCAAAAAAGATGCCATGGTGCAAGAAACCACCCTCTGATGCACAGGGCATATGGGTCCCAATGCACACACACAGAGTCACACACACAGACTCAGAGAGTGAGAAAGAGAAGGAGGGGGAAAGAAGAGAAAGATAAATCAGAGAGACACATACAGGCACACACACACACACACACACACACACACAATCATTTGACACACATAGACACACAGCAGTGGCAGAGTATCATTCACATCCATGCAGTCCCTGAAGCTGCAGAGTTCTGTTGTCCACCACTAGGACCCTATGGCAAGAGAGAAGCCCATGGGAACACAGCCAGAGGTGTCCTGGAGATGACCAGGGCACATCTGGGGAGATTCACCTGTACCTTGTAAGTGCAGGCCTAAGACTGAGATTGCACAGTGCTTCTGGTAAGGCAAGGCAAGTGAAGCCAATTCCAGGCATGATGGGGACCATGGTAAGGCAAGGCACTATGGGAACCATGGAGAGGCAAGGCAAGGAACCATGGGCACCATGTTAAATCAAGGCAAGTAAAGGCAAAACAAGGCAACATGGGTACCATGGTAAGGCAAAGCAAGGCAAGGCAAGCCAAATGGGCACCATGGTAAGGCACTGTAAGGCAAGGCTATGCAAGGCACCATGGTAACACATGACAAGGAATGGCACTCTGGAAACCATGGTAATGCAAAGCGAGGCAAGGCAAGGGAAGAATGGCACCATCAACACCATGGTAAGGCATGTCAAGGCAGGGCAACTTGGGCACCATGATGAGGCTATCAAAAGGTAAGGCAAGGTAAGGCAAGGTAACATGGGCACCATAGTAAGGCAAGGCAAGCAAGGGAAGTCAACATGGGCACAGTGGTAAGGCAAGGCAAGGCTAGGCACTTTTGGAACCTTGGTAAGGCAAAGCAAAGACAGGCAAGGCAAGGGAAGACACCATGGGCACCATAGTAAGGCATGGCAAGAAAAGGCAAAACACCATGGTAACCATAGTAAGACCATGCAAGGCAAGGCACCATGGGCACCATGTTAAGGCAAGGCAATGCAAGGCAATACGGGCACCAAGGTAAGGCAAGGCAAGGCATCGTGGGCAGCATGGGCACCATGGAAAGGGAAGGCAAAGCAAGGTGAGACAAGGCAATGCACCATCGAAACAAAGGTAAGGCAAGGCAAGGCACCATGGGCACTGTGGTAAAGCAAGGAAACTCTGGGCATCATGTGCAGCATGGTAAGGCAAGGCAAGGCAAAGCCAGAAACATTTGGATCCATGTTAAGGCAAGGCAAGGCACCATGGGCACCATGGAAAGGCAAGGGAAGACAAGGCAAGGCAATATTGGCACAATGTCAAGGCAGGGCAAATCAAGGCACCATAGGCACAATGTTAAGCATGGCAAGGCAATGAAAGATAAGGCAAGACAAGGCAACATGGCCAGCATGGTAAGGCAAGGCAAAGCAAGGCATCACTGGCCCCGTGGAAAGGCAATACAAGGCAAGGCAAGTCACTATGGGCAGCATGGTAAGTCAAGGCAAGGCATGACAAGGCACTACAAGCACCATGGTAAGGCAAGGCGAAGCACCATAGGCAGAATTATAAGGTAAAGTCAGGCAACACAAGCACCATGGGCACCATGGTAAGGCAAGCAAGGCAAAGGAAGACACCATGGGTACAATGGTATGGCAAGGCAAGTTACCATGGGCACCATAGTAAGGCAAGGCAAGGCAAGACAAAGCACCATCAGCACCATAGTAAGGCAAGCCATGCACCCTGGGAAAGCATGGTAAGGCAAGGCAAGATGAAGCACCATGGGCTTCGTGGCACAATGATAAGGCAAGGCAAGGAAAGCCACCATGTGGACTACGGAACAGCAAAGCAAGGCAAGGCAAGTCATGACACCATGGACACCATGTTAAGGCAAGACAAGGCAAGGCAAGGCGCCATGGGCACAATGGCAAGCCAAGGCATGTCAAGGCAAGGCAGCATGGGCACCATAGTAAGGCAAAGCAAGGCAAGGCAAGACACCATGGGCACCATAGTGATGCATGGCAAGGCAAGGAGAGGCACCATGGGCATCATCTTAGGTCAAGACAAGGCAAGGGAAGGAATAGCAAGGCAAGTTACCACAGGCACCATGGTTAGGTAAAGCAAAGCCAGGCAAGGCACCATGGTCCCCATGGTAAGGCAAGGCAAGTCATCATGGGCTAACTTGTAAGACAAGGCAAGGCAAGGCACCATGGGCAACCTGGTAAGAAAAGGGAATGCAAGGAACTGTAACCACCATGGTAAGGTAACCACCAAGGCAAGGCACCAATGAGGACTATGGTAAAAAAAAAAAAGGCAAGGCAAGGCATAGCACCATGGGCATCTTCGTAAGTCAAGATAGCAAGGCATCATGGGCACCATAGTAAGGCAAGGAAAAGCATCATGGGCACCATGGTTAAGAAAGGCAAGTCATCATATGCACCATGGTAAGGAAAGGCAAGGCACCACTGGCACCATTGTAAGGCAAGGCAAGGCACCATGGGCAAAATGGTAAGGCAAAATAAGGCAAGGTAAGTCACTGTGGGCAACATTGTAAGGCAAGGTAAGACAAGGCACCATGAACACCATGGTAAGGCAAGACAAGGGAAGTCGCCATGGTCACCATGGTAAGGAAAGGTGAGCTATGGCACCTTGGGCACCATGGTAAGGGAAGAAAAACATGGAAGGCAATGTGGGCTCCAAGGTAAGCAAGGCAATGAAAGGCAAGGCACCTTGGGAACCATGGTAAGCAAGGCAAGGCACCATGGGAACTATAATTAGGCAGAGCAAGCACAGCAATGTAAGGCACCTAGGGCCCCATGTTAAGGCAAGGCAAGACAAAGCAAGGCAGCATGGGCAGCCTGGTAAGCAATGCAAGGTGGTGCTAGGCACCATGGTTATCATGGTAATACAAGACAAGCAATGAAAGGCAAGGCAAGGCAAGGTAAGTAACCATGGGCACCATGGTAAGGCAAGACAAGGCAAGGTTAGGCAAGGAAAGGCACAATGGGCACAGTGGTAATGCATGGAAAGGTAAGGCCTGGCACCATGGGCACCATGAAAGGGTAAGGCTAGGCAATATGGGCACTAAGTTAAGGCAAGGCAAGCAAAGTCAGAGGGCCATGGGTAATATGATAAGGCAAGGCAAATAATACACCATGGGTACCATGGTAAGGCATGGCAAGGCAAGACCTCACGTGCACCATGGTAAGGCAAGATAATGCAATGCACAATGGGCACCATAGTACCCAATGCCCATGGAGGTGGCATTTTGCTGTATTTGGCCTGGACTCTGGCATAGGCTCTGTCCTCCCTCTTTCTCTGTCTACTCAGTTTCTGAGAAGCCTTGAGATTTCTTGGTCTGGCTCGTGTCTTCACTAGAGAACACTCACCAGTACAGCAGGGGGAAAACTTGTGGGGATGTGTTTCATGTCTGTTTCCCCCTCCAAAGCTGTTTCTGGAGGATTGGGCAGGTGCAATGACTGCAGAGCTCTGTGCTTCCAAACCCATGTGGGACAGGGATGCTCTCTTGGTCTCCATGTCCCACTGGATGGCTGGCCTTTCCCCTCTCTGCAAGGTGGTATTGCAAGTCTCCTGCCTTTCCTCTCTCATTCTTGAGTGACATCTGCCTCCTCTGCTCCTGGAGAAAGTGTTTTGAAGCACTGAATCTTTTGGCTTCCATGGATGCCCGGGAGCGGGCCAAAGGGATTGGTTTTCACTGGGTGAAAGGGAAGTTGCCTCCAGGAAACCTGCCGGGTTACAGGGTGGAGACACCATGCCTTGGGTCCCATGGGACCTCTCGGTGCCAGAGTGTGGCCCTTCCATCCTCTCTCCACTGCAATTCCATTCCCACTTACCCAGGTGGGATCCAACATAAGAACCAATGTGGAGTCCGAGGAGCCCATCAGGTGCCCTGAATCTCCTCTTCCGCTGGGAGCTAAAGCAGAAGATCCCTCACTTCTGGAGGCCCTGAGGGCATGAGTCCTATGTGTTTAACCCTGGCTTAATCTTGCACACACCCCATTCCCTGGCATCCCCAAACCTGCCGCTTTCCCGGCTGCTTTCTCTGCCTCCATCTCTCTCACAGCTATTTCTTAAAGGGGCTGCAGCCTGACTTCCCAGAGCCAGGCAAGAGTTGAGTTGCCTCGCCAGTAAACATGTAGAAGGCAGGAGCTGCTCCTAGGGTCATACTTACATTCGCTATTGCCCCAGTGATGGCTTCCTGAGACATCACAAAGGATAAGCCCCTGTGGCAGTGTGTCAGGAACAAGGCTCAGGCCCCGCATCACCAGGACGTCCATAGGATAGTCTCTGGAGGCCAGTATTCACTTAAGGTGGGCTAGAAGGAAGAGATCTAAGGTGGAGGGAGTGCCAGGGAAGCAGTGAGGAATCTCAGTCTCAGGCCTGTGCCAACGGGGTACAGGTGAGTCTCCCCAAATGACTTGCCCTGCTAATCTCCAGGACACCTCTGCCTGTGTGCCCATGGGCTGTTCTTTACCTGAGTGTCCTAATGGTGGACAAGAGAACTCTGCAGCTTCAAGGGCTGTCTAGGGGTGAGTGATACTCTGATACTGCTGAATGTCTGTGTTTGTGGGAGGGATCTTTGTGTTGTATGCCTGTACATCTCTGTCTGATTTCTCTCTCCCTTCTTTCCTGCTCCCTCTTTCTCACTCTGTGTCTGTGTGTGTGCGTGTGTGTGCGTGTTGGGACACATGTGCACCAGAGGACAGTTTCTTGCATGATGACCTCTTTTTTGCTAAGCCTCTCCCCTCATCTCTGCCTGTGTCACTTAGATGGTTGTCAGTTGTTTCCCTGGTGGATCCACCTGGCATTTGTGAAGTCCTGGGCAATGTGGAGAGGGAGCTGTCTCAGACCAGCTTGGGTCTCAGTCACCTCCCCATCCTAAGCAGCCACTTTCTTAGGACAAAGTCAATAACACCTGCAGCCATGGACAAAAGCTCACTGTCCACCTGCAGGAGGGCTCCCCATTGACCTCACAGAAGATGGTTCTCACTTCTCTCACCTTTGCCCTCATTGAGAAATCTAGCCACAGCTTGACACAGGGCTGAAACACGGTGCCAAGAACAGGATGAGGCAAGCATCTCTCTTACTCCAACACTGGTCATTCTGGCCAAGTCAGCTGTTTGGAACTACCCTCCTCCCAGAAGCCTGTGGAGTTGCATTGGCATTGTACTGTGTTTGGTCTGGACTCTGGCCTAGGCTTTGTCCTCCCTCTTTCTATGGCTGCCGCATTTCTGAAAAGCCTAGAGGCTTCTTCATCTGGCTCAGTGTCTTCAACAAATAACACTCCACAATCCAGCAGGGGTAAACATCGTGTGGGAATGCCTTTCATGTCTGTTTCCCCCTCCAAAGCTGTTTCTGGATGATTGGGCAGGTGCAATAATCATAGTGTTCTGTGCTTCCATCCCGTATGGGACAGGGATGCTCTCTTGGTCTCCATGTCATACTGGATGGCTTCCTGGCTGGCCTTTGCCCTCTCCACATGGTGTTGCTGAAGCTCACCTGCACTTTCTCTTTCATTCTTGAGGGCCATTTGGCTCATCTGCTCTTGGGGAAAGTGAATACAAGCACTTAATCTTTTGTCTGCCACGAATGCCAGGAAATGAGCCAAAGGGATTGGTTTCTGCTGGGTGCAGGGGAGGTTGAATCTGGGGTACCTGCCATGTGGTGGGGTGAAGACACCATGCCTTGGGGCCCATGGGATCTCTCTGTGCCCCAGCAAGGTCCTTCCTACCTCTCTCAATTGTAGTCCCATTCCCCCTTACACTGATGGGATCCAAAATGGAATCTGAGTCAGAGTCTGGAAAGCCCATAAGGCACCCTGAACCTCTTCTGCCTGGAGCTGAAGCAGAAGACAGCTCGCATATGGAAAACCTGAGGACATGAGTCCCATCGGTTTGAAGCTGGCTTGGTCTCGTGCATGCTCTTTTCCTAGGCCACCTCACACCCGCTGCTTTCACCGCCAATTTCACCACCACCACCTCTGCCACACCATTTCTTAAAGGAGCCACAGCCTGACTTCCCAGAGCCAAGTGCTCCTGAGGTCATAGTGACATTCACTGTTGCCTCAGTGATGGGTTCCCGAGACATCACAAAAGAGAAGCCCCCTGTGGCAGTGTGTCAGGGCTCAGGTCCTTTCTCACTGGGACATCCACAGGATAGCCTCCAGAGGCCAGGATTTGCTGAGGGTCAGCCAGGAGGAAGAAACCTCAGTGGGGGGAGGGCAGGGGAAGCAGTGAACAATCCCAGTCTCAGACCTGTGCAAATGGTGTACAGATGACTCTCCCCAAACGTCATGCCCTGGTCATCTCCAGGACACCTGTGTGCCCGCAGGCTGCTCTCTCACCCGAGGGTCCTAGTGGTGGGCAACAGAATCCTGCAACTTCAGGGGCTGGCTGGGGGTGAGTTATAATTTGCCACTTTTGTGTGTCTGTGTGGGTGGAAGGTGTCTTGTTTGTGTGTGCACCAGAATGATGTCTCCCTGATTTCTCTCTCCTTTCCTGTTTTCTCTCTCTCTCTCTCTCTCTCTCTCTCTCTCTCTCTCTCTCTCTCTCTCTCTCTCTCTCTCTGTGTGTGTGTGTGTGTGTGTGTGTGTATTGGGACTCATGTGCCCTGTATGTTAAAGGGCGGTTTCTTACACAATGGCCTCTCTTTTGCTAAGCCTCCCCCCACTTCTCTGCCTGGGTTGCATTGCTGGCCATCAGTTGTTTCCCCAGTTGTTACTGCTGGTGTTTGTGAGGGCCTGGGCAACATGGGGAGGCAGCTGTGTTGGACCAGCATGGGCTTCAGTCACTTCCTCATTTTGAGTGGCCTCTTTCTTAGGAGTTATATGACCACACACCCCTGCCATGGACAAAAGCCTCACCACAGCTCACCATCCACCAGCAGGAGGTCTGCCCACCCACCTCAGAGCAGATGGTTCTCACTTCTCTTGCTTTTACCTTCATTGAGAAATCTAGCCACTTACCAACACAGAGCTGGAACAGGGTGCCAAAAACGAGAACTGGCAAGCATCTCTGTCACTCTAATGCTGGCCCTTCTTGCCAAGTAATCCATTTGGCTTTCTCCTCCACCCCCAATGTCCAAGGAGGTGGCAATGTGCTGTATTTGGCCTGGACTCTTGCCTAGGCTCTATACTCCCTCTTTCTGTGTCTGCCTTGTTTCTGAGAAGCCTAGATGCTTCTTGATCTGGCTCAGTGTCTTCAACAGAGACTACTACCCAGTCCAGCAGTGAGAAAACTTTCTGGCGATGTGATTCATGTCTGTTTCACCCTCCAATGCTGTTTCTGGATGATTGGAGAGATGTGATCATCCTGGAGCTCTGGGCTTCCATCCCCACATGGGACAGGGATGCTGTCTTGTTCTTCATGTCCCACTAGATGGCTGCCTGGCTGTGATTTGCCCTCCCCACAAGGCGGTGTTGCAATCCTGCTGCCTTCCCTCTCTCATTCTAGTGGTTTATCTGGCTCCACTGCTTCTGGGGAAAGTGCCTTGAACCACTGAATCTTTTAGCTGCTCACTGATACCAGGGAGCAAATTAAATGGATTGGGTTTCACTGGGTGCAGGGGTGGTTGTGTCCAGGGTACCTTTGTGTTGGCGGGGTGAAACACCATGCCTTGGGGTCCGTGGAATATCTCTGGGTCCCAGTGAGGGCCTTCCCTCCTCTGTCCGTTGTAATCCCATTCCCACTTACCCAGGTGGGATCCAAAATGGGATCCAGGGTGGAGTCCAGAGAGCCCATTGGGAGCCCTGAATTTCCCCTGATCGCTCATGGAGTCCCTGAGTACTTGAGTTCTATGGGTTTGACCTTGACTTGGTCTCTTGCATGCCTCTTTACTAGGCCTGCCCAAAAACTTGCCGCTTTTGCCCCCGCTTTCTCTGCTGTTACCTCTGCTGCAGACATTTCTTAGAGGGGCAACAGCCTGACTTCCTGGAGCCAGGCTTGACTCGTCTTGGCCTCGCCAGTGTGCATGCATGAAGCATGAGCTGCTCTAAGGGTCATAGTGACATTCACCATTGCCCAGGTGATGGGTTCCTGAGATGTCACACAGGAAGATCCCCCTTTGGCAGTGTGTCAGAAATGGGGCTCAGGCGCCTTCTCACCAGCACCTCCATAGGATACTCTCCAGAGGCCAGGATTTGCTGAAGGGGGGCCAGGAGGAAGAAACTTCAGGTGGAGGGAGCGCCGGGGAAGCAGCATGGAATCCCAGTCTCAGGCTTGTACCAACAAAGTACAGGTGAGTCTTCCCAAATGTCGTGCCCTTGTCATCTCCAGAACACCTCTGCCTGTGTGCCCGTGGGCTGATCTCTCACTCAAGGGTTCTAGTGGTGGACAAGAGACCACTGCAGCTTCAGGGGCTGTCTGGGGGTGGGTGATACTCTGCCACTGCTGTGTGTCTGTGTGTGTAGAAGGGGTGCTCTTTTTGTGTGTGCATCTAAATATCTCTCTGATTTCTCTCTCTTCTTTCCCACTCCCTCTCTTTCTCTTTCTCTGCATTTTTTGTGTGTGTGTGTGTTGGTGTATGTGTGTGTTTGTGTTTGAATGCATGTGCCCTGCAGGCCAGAGGGTGGTTTCATTCATAATGGATTCCCTTTGGCTGAGCCTCTTCCCTAGTCTCTACCTGGGTTGCACAGCCAGTTGTCAGTCATTTCCCCAGCGGTTCCAGCTGCCGTTTGTGAAGACCTGGTCAATGTGGGGAGGGAACTGCTTTGGTCCAACATGGGTTTCATTCAGCTTCCCATCCTGAATGGGCTCTTTCTTAGAATCAAGATGACCACACCCCCCAGCCATGAACAAAAGCCTCATGACAGCTCACTCTCCACCAGCAGGAGGGCTGCCCAATGACCTCAAAGAAGATGGTTCCCACTTCTCTTGCCTTTGCCCTCATTGGAAATCTAGCCACAGCTTGACACAGGGCCGGATTAGGGATGTGGCAAGCATCTCTGTCACTCCAACGCTAGCCTTTCTGGCCAAGTCAACCATTTGGCACTCCCCCTTCTCGGATGACCATGGTGGTGATGTTGTGCTGTATCTGGCCTGGACTTTGTCCTAGGCTCTGTCCTCTCTCTTTCTCTGTATGCCCCATTTTTGAGAAGTCTAGAGGCTTCTTAATCTGGCTCAGTGTCTTCAATAAAGAACACTCCCCAGTCCAGCAGGAAGAAACTTTGTGGGGTTGCATTTCATGTTCATTTCCCCCTCTAAAGCTCTTTCTGGATGATTGAACAGGTGCGATGATCATGAAGCTCTATGATTCCATCCCTGTGTGTGACAGGGATGCTCTTTCGATCTCCATGTCCCACTGGATGGCTACCTGAATGGCATTGCCCTCTCCACAAGGCACTGTTGCAATTAACTTGCCCTTCCTTTCTCATTTCCTGGGGCCATCTGGCTCCTCTACTCCTTGGAAAAGTGCCTTTGAGCACTGAATCTCTTCTTTGTCACGGATGTTCTGGAGCAAGCCAAAGGGTTTGGGTTTCTCTGTGTGCAGGGGAGGTTGCATCTGGCAAGTTGCACCTGCCAGATGGCAAGGTGGGGACACGAGCCCTTGGGGCCCGTGAGATCTTGCTGTGCCCGAGCAGGGCAGTTCCTGCCTCTCTGCAGTGTAATTCCATTTCTGCTTAGCTAGGTGGGGTCCAACATATGATTGCAGGTGGGATCTGGAGAGCCCATCAGGCACCTCGAATCTCCCCTTTCACTGGGAGCCAAAGCAGAAGACTGCTCACTCATGGAGGCCCTGAGGACAAGACTCCTATGGGTTTGGCCCTGGCTTGGTCTGGTGCACACTCTTTCCCAGCCCTCCCTAAACCCACCACTTTTGCTGACACTTTTGCCACCACCACCTCCCCATCAGCTGTTTCTTAATGGGGCCACAGTCTGACTTCCTGGAGCTGTCAGGGTGTCAGGAATGGGGCTCAAGCCCCTCCTCGACAGGATGTCCACAGGAAAGTCTCAGGAGGCCAGGATTTGCTGAAGGTGGGCCAGGAGGAAGAAACCTCAGAGGGAGATAACACTGAGGAAGCAGCTCGGAATCCCCCCTCAGGCTTGCACCAATGGGGTACAGGTGAGTCTCCCCAAATGTCCTGCACCTGTCATCTTCAGGACACCTCTGCCTAATTACCTGTGGGCTGCTCTCTGACCTGAGGGTCCCAGTGGTGGATTCCACTTGGGTAAGCGAGAATGAGATTGCAATGGAGAGAGGCATAAAGGGCTTGTTCAGGCAGAGAGAGATCTCATGAGCCCCAAGGCATGGTGTCCCCATCCACCAACCCTGCAAGTTCCCCAGACACAACCTACCCTGACCGAGAGAATCCAATCCCTTTGGCCCACTCCCTCGTATCTGTGGCAGCCAAAATTTCAGTGCTTGAAGGCATTTTCCCCAGGGCAGAGGAGCCAGATGGCCCTCAAGAATGAGAGAGGAATGGCAGAAGAATTGCAACACTGCCTTATGGCTTTCTGCTAGGCAGCCATCCAATGAGGCATGGAGACCGAAAGAGCATCCCGGCCCCTCACTGGGATGGAAGCCCAGAGCGCCACTATCATCGCCCAGGTTTGAAGGGTAAACGGACATAGAATGCATCCCCACGAGGTTTCCCCCTGCTGGATTTGGGAGTGCTCTCTGTTGAAGACACTGAGCCTCTAGGCTTCCCAGAAATGGGGAAGACAGAGAAAGAGGGAGGAGAGAGCCTAGGACAGAGTCCAGAAAAAATACAACACAATGCCATCTCCATGGGCATCCAGGGGGTGAGAGTGTGAAATGATTGACTTGGCCAGAAAAGCCAGCATTGCAATGAGAGAGATGCTTGCTATATCCTGTTCTTGGAGTCCTGTACTGGCCCTGTGTCGAGCTGTGGCTAGATTTCTCAATGAGGGCAAAGGGGAGAAAAGCAAGAACCATCTTCTTTGAGGTCAGTGGGCAGCCCTCCTGCAGGTGGACAATGAGCTGTGGTGAGGCATTTATCGTGGCTGAGGGATGTGGTCATCTTAGTCCTAAAACAGAGGATGCTCAGGATGGAGAGATGACTAAAACCCATGCTGATCTGATGCCGCTCCCTCCTCATCTTCCACAGGACTTCACAAATGCCAGCTATAATCCCTTGGGAAACAACTGGCAACGAATAACACAACTGTGGCAAAGACTAGGGGAGAGGCTCAGTAAAAGAGGCTGTTGTTAAAGAAACTGCTCTCAGGCATGCAGGGCACACTTGTGCCAACACACACACACAAACACACGCACACACACAGATGCAGAGAGTGAGAAAGAGGGAGTGGGAAAAATGAGAAAGAAATTAGAGAGAGATTTACAGGTACACACACACAAACAACATCCCTTCCACACACACAGACACAGAGCAGTGGCATAGGATGTCTCACAACCAGGCAGCCCTGAAGCTGCAGGGTTCTGTTGTCCATCACTAGAACCCCAGGGTGAGAGAACAACTCATGGGCACACAGGCAGAGGTGTCCTGGAGATGACCAGGACATGACATTTTGGGAGACTCACCTGTACTCCATCGTTGCAGACCTGAGACTGGGATTCTGCACCTCTTTCCTGGAGCTCCCTCCATCTGAACCCTCTTCCTCCTGGACCCCCTTCAGTGAATCCTGGCCTCTGGAGACTATCCTGTGGATATACTGGCAAGGTGGGGCCTGAGCCATGTTCCTGACACACTGCCACAGGAGGCTCCTCCTTTGTTATGTCTCAGGAACCCATCACCGGGGCAACAGTGAACGTCAATATGAACTGAGCAGTGGCTTATTTCTTGTGCAGTAGCACTGGTGAGGTGACTCGAATTGAGCTTCTTCAGGAAGCCAGGATGCTTCCCCTTTAAGATGTGGCTGAAGCAAGGGTTTCGGCAGAGACAGTGGTAGTGAAAGCGGAGGGTTTCAAGAAGCCTGGGAAAGAGGCATGCGCAAGACCAAGCCAGGGTCAAACCCATTAAACTCATGTCCTCAAGGCCTCCAAAAGTGAGAGCTCTTCTGCTTCACATCCCAGCAGAATAGGAGATTAAAGGCACCCGATGTACTCTCTGGACTCCACATCGAATGAGATTGCAATGGAGACAGGCGGAAAAGGCCTGGCTCTGGCACAGAGAGATCCCATGAGCCACATGTCATTGTGTTCCCCCACCACTCAGCGGGTATGCTGGATGAAACTTCCCCTTCACTCAGCAAAATCCAATCTCTTTGGCCTGCTACCTGGCATCAGTGGCAGCCAAAAGATTCAGTACATGAAGGCACTTTCCCCAGGAGCAGAAGAGCCAGATGGCCCTCAAGAATGACAGAGGAAGGGTAGGTGAATTGCAACACTGCCTTGTGGAGAGGGCAGAGGCCAGCCAGGCAGCCATCAGTGGGACATGGAGACTGAGAGAGCATCTGTGTCCCATATGGGTTGGAAACCCAGAGCTCCATGACCATTGCACCTGACGAATTATCCAGAAACAGGTTTGGAGGGAGAAATGGACATAAAACACATTCCCATGAGGTTTCCCCCTCCTGGACTGGAGAGTGTTCTCTGTTGAAGACACTGAGACAGACCAAAAAGACTCTAGTCTTCTCAAAAACAGGGCAGACAGAGAAAGAGGGAGGACAGAGCCTAGGCCAGAGTCCAGGCCAAATACAGCACAATGCCTACACCACAGACACTGGGTGGGGGGAGTGCCAGATGGTTGAGATGGCCAGAAAGGCTAGCGTTGTATTGACAGAGATGCTTGCGACATTCCATTTTTGTCTCCCTATTAAGGCCCTGTGTTGAACCGTGGCTAGATTTCTCAATGAGTGCAAAGGTGAGAAAAGTGAGAATCATCTTCTTTGAGGTAGGTGAGCAGCCCACCTGCTGGCAGTCAGTGAGCTTTGGTGAGACTTTTCTCCATAGCTGGGGGGTGTGATCTTCTTGGTCTTAAAAATGAGGCCACTCAGAATGAAGAGTTGATCAAACCCATGCTTGTCCAACACAGTTCCCTTCCCCCAATGTCCAGGCCTTCACAAATGATATCTGGAACCAGTGGTGACTGGCCATGTGACCCAGCAGAGATGCGGGGAGAGTCTCAGCAAAAGAGAGGCTGTCATTCAGGAAACCTCCCTCCACTGCACAGGGTTCATGTGTCCTAACACACACACACACACACACACACACACACACACACACACACGGACACAGAGAGTAAGAAAGAAAGGCAGCAGGAAATCAGAGAGAGACATAAAGGTGCACACACAGAAACAAGACCCCTTCCACACACACAGACATACAGTAGTGGCAGAGCATCTCTCATCCCCTAAAAGCCCCTGAAGCTGCAGAGTTCTGTTGTTCACCACTAGGACCCTCGAGTGAGAGAGCAGCCCTCAGAAACACAGGCAGAGGTGTCCTGGAATTGATCAAGGCCTAACATTTGGGAGATTCACTTGTATCCTGTTGGCACAGGACTGAGACTGGGATTCCATGCTGCTTTTCAGGCCCTACCTCTGCCTGAGATTTCTTCCTCTTGGCCTATGTTTCAGCAAACCTGGACTCCGGAGTATATACTGTGGACATCCTGGCAAGGAGGAGCCTGAGCCCTGTACCTGACACACTATCATAGGGATCTCCTACTTTGTGGCCTCTCATAAACCCATCACTGGGGCAATGGTGAACCTCGCTATGACTTGAGGAGTGGCTTGTGCCTCTAGCATGTGCACTGGCAAGGCCAACTCAACTCTCTCCTGGCTCCGGGAAGTCAGGCTGTGACCTCTTTAAGGAATGGCCATGGCGGAGGTGGTGGTGGAGAAAGTGGAGGCAAAGCTGTGGGATTGAGGAGGCCTCAGAGAGGGGCATGTGGGAGACCTTTCCAGGTTCAAACCTGGAAAGCCTCCACGAGTGAGCAGTCTTTTACCTCTGCTCCTTGGAGAAGAGGAGATTGAGAGCTCCCAATGGGCTGTTGGACTCTGCCTTGGATGCATTTTGGATCCCACCTGGATAAGCGGGAATGGGATTACAATGGAGAGATGCAGGAAGGACCTCGCTGGGGCACCAAGAGATGCCATGGGCTCCAAGGCATGGTATCCCCACCCTGCCACCTGCCAGGTATCTAGGATGAAGCCTTCCCAGCAACCAGCAAAACCAAATCCCTTTGGCCTGCTCCCTGGCATCTGTGGCAGCCAAGAGATCCAGTGTTTGAAGGCACTTTCCCCCAGGATCAGAAGAGTTGAATGACCCTCAAGAATGAGAGGAAGGGCAGGGGAATTGCAACACTGCCTTGTGGTGAAGGCAATGGCCAGCCAAGCAGCCATCCAGTGGCACATGGAGACTGAGAGAGCATCCCTGTCCCACATGATTTAAGCCCAGAGCTCTCTGCTTATCCTACTTTCCCAATCATCCAGAAACAGCTTTGGAGGGGGAAAAAGACATGAAACACATCCCCACGAAGTTTCCCTCTTCTGTTCTGAAGAGTATTCCCTGTTGAAGACACTGATTCAGACTATGAACTCTAGGCTTGTCAGAAACTGGGCTGACAGAGAAAGAGGGAGGACAGAGTCCAGACCAAATACAGCACAATGTCACCTCCACAGGCATCCAGGGTAGGTAGTGACAAATGGTTGACTTTGACAGAAAGGCCAGTGTTGGAGTGACAGAGATGCTTGCAACATCCCATTCTTGAAACCTGGGTCTAGCCCTGTGTCAAGTTGTGGCTAGATTTCTCCATAAGCTCAAAGGTGAGAGAAATGAGAACCATATTCTTTCAGGTTGGTGGGCAGCCCTCTTGCAGGTGGACAGTGAGCTGTGATGAGGATTTTGTCCTCGGCTGGGGGTGTTATTGCCTTGCTCCTAAGAAAGAGGCCACTCAGAATTGGGTAGTGACTGAAATCCATGCTGGTCCAATGCTGCTCCCTCCCCACGTTGTCCAGGCCTTCACAAATGCCAGTTGGAACAGCCGGGAAATGACTGATGACCAGCCATGTGACTCAGGCAGAGACAATGGGAGATACTCAGCAAGAGAGGCCTTCATGCAAGAAACCTCTTTCCAGTGCATAGGGCACAGGGGCTCAACACACACACACACACACACACACACACACACACACACACACACACACAAATGCCTACTCACATAGATACAATAAGAAAGGGAGGGAGCGGGAAAGAAGAGAGAGAAATCAGAGAGGCACATATGCACACACACACAGAGAGAGCAGTGGCAGAGTGTCACTCATCTGTAGGCAGCTCCTGAAGGTGTTGTCCACCACTAAGAGCCTCAGATAAGAGAGCAGCCCACAGGCAAACAGGCAGAGGTGTTTGAGAGATTACCAGGGCAAGATATTTGCGGAGACTCACCTGTATCCTGTCATCACTGGCCTGAGACTGGGATTCTGCGTTGCTTCCCAAGAATTCCCTCTGCGTGATGTCTCCTCTTTCTGTCCCACCTTCGGGAAATCCTGGCCTCTGAAGAATTACTGTGGATGTCCTGGTGAGGAGGGGCCTGAGCCCCGTTCGTTACACACTGCCACAGGGGGTGACTCCTTTGTGACGTCTTAGCAACCTATCACTGAGGCAACGATGAATGTCACTATGACCTGAGTAGCCAATCGTGACGTGCGTATGTGCACTGGCAAGGTGTCTTGACTTGCGCCTGGCTCTGGGCTGTCAGGCTGCAGCCCCTTTAAGAAGGAAGGCAGAAAATCACACTGCCGTGTATGGACCTGTGCAACAATCTTGCATGTTCTTCACATGTACCCCCAAACCTAAAATGCAATAATAAAATAAACAAACAAACAAACAAATAAATAAATAAAAAGAAATAGCTGCAGTAGAGGTAGTGACAGAGAAAATGATGGCGAAAGTGGCGGGTTTTTGGAAGCATGGGAAAGGCGCATGCGAGAGACCAAGCCAGGGCCAAACCCATAGGACTCATACCCTCATTGCTTCCACATGTAAGTGGTCTTCTGCTTAGGCTTCCATTGGAAGAGGAAATTCGGGGTGCCTGATGGGGTCTCCGGACTCCACCTCTGATCTCATGTCGGATCCCACCTGGGTAAGCAAGAATGGGATTACAATGGAGAGAGGCAAGAAGGATATTGCTGTGGCAGAGAGAGATGCCATGAGCCCCAAGGCATAGTGACCATGCACTGCCACCTGGCAGGTACCTTGGACAAAACCTCCCCTGCACCAAGTGAAACCAAATTCCTTTGGACCACTCCCTGGCATCCATGGCAGCTGAAAGATTCAGTGCTTGAAGGCACTTTTCACAAGAGAAGAGGAACAAGATAATCATCAACAATGAGAGAGGTAGGGTAGGTGAACTGCAAAATCACTTTGTGGAGAGGGCAAACTACAATCAGGCAGCCATCCAGTGGGCATGGAGGCTTGGAGAGCATTCCTGTCCCACATGGGGATGGAAGCTCAGAGCTCCATGATCATCACACCTGCCCAATCATCCAGAAACAGCTTTGAATGGTATACAGACATGAAACACATCCCCACAAGGTGTCCCCCAGCTGGACTGGGGAGTGTTCTCTATGGGAGACACTGAGCCTGACCAAGAAGTCTCTAGGCTTCTCCAAAACATGGCAGACAGAGAAAGAGTGAGGACAGAGCTTAGGCCAGAGTCCAGGCCAAATACAATACACTGCCACCTAAGTGGGCATCAGGGGGTGGTCCCAAACGCTCTCTTAGTCTCCATGTACCACTGGGTGGCTGCCTGGCAAAGTCCAGCCAGGCAGCTATCCAGTGGTACATGGAGGCTAAGAGAGCATCCCTGTCCAACACGGGGTTGGAAACCCAGAGATCCATGATCATCTCACCTGCCCCATTATCCAGAAACTCGTTTGGAGGGGGAAAAGCACACGAAGCCCATCCCCACAATGTATTTTTGTGCTGGAGTGGGGAGTGTTGTCTTTTGAAGACATTGAGCCAGACTAGGAAACCTCTAGGCTTCTCAGAAATGGGGCAGACAGAGAAAAAGGGAAGATAGGGCCTAGGCCAGAGTAAAGGCCAAATACAGCACAATGCCACTGCCATGGGCATCCAAGATGGGGTGGAGTGCCAAATGGTTGACTTGGCCAGAAAGGCAAGTGTTGGAGTGACTGAGATACTTGCCACATCCTTTCTTGGCACCCTGTTCCAGCCCTGTGTCAAGGTGTGGCTAGATTTCTAAATGAGGGCAAAGTCGAGAGAAGTGGGAAGGGTCTTCTTTGAGGTTGGTGGGCAGCCCTCCTGCAAGACAACAGTTAGCTGTGGTAAGGTCTTTGTCCATGGCTGTGGGCTGTGGTTGTCTTGGTCCTAAGAAAGAGGCTGCTCAGGATGGGGAGGAGACTGAAAGTCATGATGATCTGATGCACCTCTGTACCTACATTGCCCAGGCCTTCAAAATGCCAGCTGGAACCTCAGGGGAAATGACTTTCAACTGGCCACGCTATCCAGGCAGAGACACAGGGTGATGCTCACCAAAAAGAGGCAGTCATGCAAGAGACCACCCTCTGGTCACAGGCCACATGCTTCCCAACACACACACACATGCACACACACAGACAAGGAGAGTGAGAAAGAGAGGGAGTGGGAAAGAAGAGAGAGATAAATCAGAGAGAGACATACAGGTGCACACGCACAAACAAGACCCTTTTGACACACAGAGACACAGAAGAAGCAGAGTATCACTCACACCCAGGTAGCCCCTGAAGGTGCAGGGTTCTGTTGTCCACCACTAGAACCCTCTGGTGAGAGAGCAGCCCACGGGCACAGCCAGAGGGGTCCTGGAGATGACCAGGGCATGACATTTGGGGAGACTCACCTATACTTTGTACTTGCAGGCTTGAGACTTGGATTTTGTGCTGCTTCCCCAGCAAACTCTCTGCCTGAGGTTTCTTCCTACTGGCCCAGCTTTGGAGAATCCTGGCCTCTGGAGACTATCCTGTGGATGTCCTGATGAAGAGGGTCCTCAGCCCCGTTTCTGACACACCATCATGGGGGCTCCTCCTTTGTGACATCTCAAGAACCCATCACCTGGACAACAGTGAACATCACTATGACCCGTGAAAGGGGTTGAGCCTTCTGCATGCACACTGGTGAGTTTGACTTGACTTGTGACTGGCTGTGGGAAGTCAGTCTGTGGCCTTTTCAAGAAGTGACTTGAGTGGAAGTAGCACAAAGAAAGTGTCGGGATAAGGGGCGGGATTGTGGAGCACAGGGAGAGGGGCCTATGGGAGACCAAGCCATGTTTAAACCCACAGGACTCATGTCCTCAGGGCCTTGATAAACAAGCAGTCTTCTGTTTTGGCTGCTGGGGGAAGAGAAGATTCAGGGCACCTGATTGGCTCTGATGCCATTTTGGATCCAACCTGGGTAAGCGGGAATGGGATTACAATGGAGAGAGGCAGGAATGACCTCACTTGGGTGCAGAGTGATCCCATGGGCCCCATTACGTGGTTTACCCACACTGCCACCGCAATCTCTTCTGCACCCAGCAAAACCTAATCACTTTTGCTGCTTCCCTGGCATCCGTAGAAACCAAAAAAATTCAGTGCTTGAAGGCACTTTCTTAAGGAGCAGAGGAGCCAAAAGGCCCTCAAAAATGAGAGAGAAACAATAGGTGAATTGGAACACCACCTTGTGGAGAGGGCAAAGACCAGCCAGGCAACAATCCAGTGGTACATGGAGACTGAGAGAGTGTCCTAGTCCCACACAGGGATGGAAGATCAGAGCTCCATGATCATCGCACTTGCCCAATCACCCAGAAGCAGGTTTGGAGGGCAAATGGACATGAAAGGCATCTGCACGAGGTTTCTTCTTGCTGGACTGGAGAATGTTCTCTGTTGAAGACACTGAGCCAGACTAAGAAGCCTCTAGGGTTCTCAGAAGTGGGCAGACATTGAAAGACAGAGTACAGTGCCTAGGCCAGAGCAGAGGCCAAATACAGCACACTGCCACCTCCACAGTAATGGGGGGCAGTGGGGAGTGCCAAATGGTTGACTTGGTCAGAAAGGCCAGTTTTGGAGTGACAGAGATGCTTGCCACATCTCATTCTTAGCACCCTGTTCTGGCCCTGTTTCAAGCTATGGCTAGATTATTCAATGAGAGCAAAGGAGAGACAAGTAAGAACCATCTTCTCTGAGGTTGGTGGGCAGCCCACCTGCAGGTGGACAGTGAGCTGTGGTGAGGCTTTTGTCCATGGCTGGGGGGTCTGATTGTCTTGGTCCTAAGAAAGAGGCCACTCAGGATGGGGAGGTGACTGAAACCCATGCTTACCCAAGGCAGCTACCTCCCCACATTGTCCAGGCCTTCACAAACACCAGGTAGAATCACCAGGGAAAAGACTGACGACTGGCCACGGGACCCAGGCAGAGACCCTGTGAGAGGCTCAGCAAAAGAGAGGCTTTTGACACTGCCCTCTGGTGCACAGGGCAAATACATCCCAAAACACATACACACACACATGCACACACACACACACACACACACACACACACACACACACAGATGCATAGAATGAGAAAGAGAGGGAGTGGAAAACGAGTGAGAAATCAGAGAGAGATATACAAGTGCAAATACACAAACCACACCCCTTCCACACACACAGAAACACAAAAGTGGCAGAGTATCACTCACCCAGGCAGCCTCTCAAGCTGCTGGTTTCTGTTTTCCAGCACTAGGACCCTCAGGTGAGAGATCAGCCCATGGACACACAGGCAGAGGTGTTCTGCAGATGACCAGGATACCACATTTGGAGAGACTCGCCTGTTTCCTGTTAGCCCAGGCTAGGACTGGGATTCTGTGCTGCTTCTACAGCACGCTTTCCACCTGAGGCTTCTTCCTCCTGACCCACCTTCAGTGAATCCTGGCCTCTGGAGACTATCCTTTGGATGTTCTGGAGGGGCCTGAGCCTTGTTCCTGACACAGCCAAAAGGGGCTCCTCCTTTGTGACGTCTTAGGAACCCATCACCGCAGCAACAGTGAAGTCACTATGAACATCACTATGACCCCAGGAGCGGCTCCTGCCTCTCACATGCACGCTGGCAAGGCTGACTCCGCTTGTGCCTGGCTCTGGGAATGCAGGCTTCGGCCCCTTAATGGCTGCAGTGGAGGTTGCAGCGGAGAAAGTGACAGAAAAGAGGCAGGTTTGGGGAGGCCTGGGAAAGGGGCATGGTGAGACTAAGTCAGAGTCAAACCCATTGGACTCATGTCCTAAGGGCCTCCATGAGTGACCCGTCTTCTGCTTCAGCTCCCAGCAGAAGAGGATATGTACGGGGCTCAATGGGCTCTGTGCATTCTGCCTCAGATCCCATTTTATATCCCACCAAAGTAATCGGGAATGAGATTACAATGGAGAGAGGCAGAAAGGACCTCTCTGTGGCACAGTAAGATCCCATGGGCCCCAAGGCATTGTGTCCCCACCCCACCACCTAGCAGATATCCCAGATGAAACCTCCCTTGCACCCAGTGAAACCCAAACCCTTTGGCTCGCTCCCTGTCATCTGTGGCATCCAAAAGATTCACTGCTTAAAGGCACTTTCTCCAGGAGCAGAGGACCAGGATGGACCTCAAGAATGAGAGAGGAAGTGCAAGTGAATTGCAAAACCACCTTGTGGAGAGGGCAAACGCCAGACAGGCAGCCAAACAGTGTATCATGGAGACCCAGAGAACATCCTTGTCCCACATCTTATGGAAGCCCAGAGCTCCAGGATCATCACACCTGCCCAATCATCCAGAAACAGATTTTGAGGGGGAAACAGACATGAAACGCATTCCCATGAGAGTTCCGTCTACTGGACTGGGGAGTGTTCTCTGTTGAAGACACTTAGCCAGTTCAAGAAGCCTCTAGGCTTCTCAGAAACTGGGCACCCTAGGCCACAGTCCAGGTCAAATACAGCACAATGCCACCTCCAAGGGCATCGAGGGGCAGGGTAGGGGAGTGCCAAATGATTGACATGGCCAGAAAGGCCAGTGTTGGAGTGACAGAGATGCTTTCCAAATCCCGTTATTGGCCCCCTGTTCTGGCCCCGTGTCAAGCTGTGGTTACATTTCTCGATAAAGGCAAAGGTGAGAGAAGTGAAAATCATTTTTTCTGAGGTCAGTGGGCAGGTCCCCTGCAGGTGGTTGGTGAGCTCTGGTGAGGCTTTTGTCCACAGTTGAAAGATGTGATTATCTTGGTCCTAAGAAAGAGGGTGCTCAGGATGGGGAGGTGACTTGAAACCCTTGCTGGCCTGATGCATTTCCCTCCCCGTGTTGCCCAGGTCTTCAACAATGCCAGCTGGAAACGTGGGGAAAATGAAGCAGAAGACCGCTAACTCCTGGAGGGCCTGAGGATATGAGTCCTATGGGTTTGACCCTAGGCTGGTCTCGCACACGCACCTTTCCCATTCCTATTGAAACCCACTGCTTTCACCGTCACTGTTTCCACTGAAACCTTCACCTCAGTCATCTCTTAAAGGAGCCAAACCTGACTTCTTGGAGTCGGGTCCAGTCAGGTCACCTCACCAGTGTACATGTGCGAGGGACAAGCAGCTGCTGAGGTCATACTGACGTTCACTGTTGCCCTGGTGATGGGTTCCTGAGACTTTATAAATGAGGAGATCCCAGTGGCATTGTGTCAGGATTGGGGCTCAGGCTCCTCTTCACCTGGACATCCACAGGATAGTCTCTAGTGGCCAGGATTTGCTGAAGTTGTGCCAGGAGTAAGAAGCCTCAGGCGGAGGGAGCACCAGGGAAGCATGGTGGAATCCGTCTCAGGCCTGTGTTAACAGGGTACAAGTGTCTCCCTAAATGTGGTGCCCTGGTAATTGCCAAGATACCGCTAGCTGCTCTCAACCCTAGCATCCTAGTGGTGGACAACAGAACACTGGAGCTTCAGGGGCTGCCTGGAGGTGAGTGATACACTGCCACAGCTGTGTGTGTGTATGTGTGTGTGTGTGTGTGTGTGTGTCTGTGTGTGTGGAAGTTGTGTGTGTGTGCCTGTATGTCTTTCTCTGATTTCTCTCTCTTCTTTCCCCCTCCCTCTCTTTCTCATTCTCTGCACCTGTGTGTGTGTGCGTGTGTGTGTGGGTGTCCGTGTGTATGTGTGTTGGGACCCATGTACCCTGTGCATCGGAGGGAGGTTTCTTGCACCAAGGCCTCTTTTTTGCTGAGCTTCTCCCCACATCTCTGCCTGGTTTGGGTGGTTGGACATCAGTCATTTCCCTGGCAGTTCTAGCTGGCATTTGTGAAGGCCTGGGCAAAGTCGGGAGGGAGCTGCATCAGACTAGCATGGGCTTCAGTCACCTCCCCATCTTGAGGGGCCTCTTAGGACAAGACAACCACATTCCCCAGCCATTGAAAGAAGCCTCACCACAGCTCGCTGTCCACCTGCAGGAGGGCTGCCCACCAATCTCAAAGAAGATGGTTCCCACTTCCCTCATGTTTGCCCTCATTGGGAAATCTAGCCACAGCTTGATGCAGGGCTGGAACAGGGCTCCAGGAATGGGATGAGGCAAGCATCTCTGTGACTCAAACTGGCCTTGCTGGCCAAGACAACCATTTGGCACTCCATGCCCCAGATGCCCGTGGAGGTGGCATTGTGCTGTAAATACAGCCTGGATCCTGTCCTAGGCTCTGTCCTCCCTCTTTCTCTGTCTGCCCATTATCTGTGAAGCCTAGAGGCTTCTTGGTCTGGCTCAGTGCCTTCATCAGAGATGCCTCCCCAGTTTAGCAGGAGGAAACATCGTGGGGATGCATTTCATGTCCATGTACCCCTCCTAAGCTGTTTCTGGATGATTGGACAGTTGTGATGATCATGAAGTTCTGGGCTTCCATCCACGTGGGACAGGATGCTCTCTTGGTCTCCATGTTGAACAGGATGGCTGCCTGGCTGGCTTTTGCCCTTGTCATAAGACAGTGTTGCAATTCGCCTGCCCTTTTCTCTCATTCTTGAGGGCCATTTGTCTCCAACCAGGAATGAGTCCAGTCACCTTGATAATGTGCATGAACAGGGCACGAGCAGCTGCTCAGGTCATAATGATGTTCATCACTGTCCAGGTGATGGGTTCCTGAGGAGTCACAAAAAAGGAGTCCCCTGTGGCAGTGGGACAGGAATGGGGCTAAGCCCCCTTCATGCCAGCACATTCACAGGATAGTCTCCCGAGACCTGGATTCACTGAAGGTGGGAAAGGGGGAACAAAACTCAAATGGAGGGAGTGCAGGGGAAGCAGTGTGAAATCCTAATTGCAGGCCTGCACCAATGGGGTACACATGAGTCTCTCCAAATGTCACGCCCTGAACACCTACAAGACACCCCTGCCTGTGTACCCATGGGCTGCTCTCTGAACCAAGGGTCCTAGTGGTGGAAAACAGAGCCCTGCAGGTTCAGGGGCTGCCTGGGTGTGAGTGATACATTGCCAGAGCTGTGTGTCTGTGTATGTGGAAGGGGTGTTGTTTGTGTGTGTGTGCACCTGTATGTCTCTCTCTGATTTCTCTCTCTTCTTTCCTGCTCACTCTCTGAGTCTGTGTGCATGCATGTGTGTGTGCATGCATGTGTGTGTGTGTGTGTGTGTGTGTGTGTACTGGAATGCAAGTGTCCTGTGCACCTGAGGGTGGTTTCTTGCATGACAGCCTCTCTTGCTGAGCCTGTCCCCAAGTTACTGCCAGGGTCGTGTGGCCGGGTATCAGTCATTTCCCTGGAGGTTCCAACTGCTCCCTTTTTCTCACTCTCTGCTTCTTCTTTGTGTGTGTGTGTGTGTGTGTGTGTGTGTGTATACACATGTGCCCTGTGTGTCAGAGCATGCTATCTTGCAAGACTGCCTGACTTTTGCCTTGGGGCCCATAGGATCTCTCTTTTTCTGAGTGAGACCCTTCCCACCTCTCTTGTAATCCCATTCCCACTTACACAGGTGGAATTCAAAATGGGACTGAGGCAGATTCTGGAGAGCCCATGGAGTGGCCTGAATATCCTCTTCCACTGGGAGCTGAAGCAGAAACTGCTCGCTCATGGAGGCCCTGAGGGTATGAGTCCTATGGGTTTGAACCCAGCTTGGTCTCATGCAGGCCCCTTTCCCAGGCCTTCCCCAGGCTTTTGCTACTGCTTTCTCCTCTGCCACCTCTTCCACAGTCATTACTTAAAGGGTTCACAGCCTAACTTCACGGAGCCAGGCAGGAATTGAGTCTGATCACCAATGCCCATGTGCAAGGCAAGAGCCACTCCTTGTGTCATAATGATGATCATCATTGTTCAGGTGATGAGTTCCTGAGATGACATGAAGGAGGATCTCCTTGTGGTAGTGGGTCAGGAACTGGGTTAGACCATGTCAGTCTGCACTGCTCCCTCTCCACATTGTGCAGGCCTTCACAAACACCAGCTCTAACCGCTGGTGAAACGATTGATGACTGGCACATGACCCAGGCAGAGATGCAGGGAGAGGCTCGGCAAAAGTGAGGCCGTCTTGTAATAAAACATCCTCTGGCACACAGGGCACATGTGTACCACAAACACACACACACACACACACACACACACACACACACATAGACACAGAGAGTGAGAAACAGAGGGAATGGGAAAGAAGAGAGAGAAATCAGAGAGAGACATATCGGCACACACGCACACCCCAACAACACTCCTTCCACACACATAGATACAGTAGTGGCAGAGTATGACTCTCTCCCTGGCAGCCCTGAAGCTGCTGCAATTGTGGTAGCCAAAAGATTCAGTGCCTGAAGGCACTTTTCCAAGGAGCAGAGTAGTCGAATGATGAAAGCTGTGTCAAAAGTGGCGGGTTTGGGGAGGACTGGGAAAGGGGCGTGCATGACACCAAGCAAGGATCAAACCCAAAAGACTTGTGTCCTTAGGGCCTCCATGAGCAAGTGATCTGCTTTGGCTCCCAGGGGAAGAGGAGATTTAGGGCACCCTATGAGCTCTCCAGACTCATGCTCAGATCCCATTGTGGATCCCATATGGGTAAGCGGGAATGGGATTACAATGAGAGAGGTGGGAAGGACCTCACTGGGGCACAGAGAGATCCCATGGGCCCCAAGGCATGATGTCCCTACCCCGCCACCTGGGTGGTATCCTGGACGCAATCTTCCCTGCACTCAGAGTAACCAAATACCTTTTGCTCCCTGGCATCCATGGCAGCCAAATGATTCAGAGCTTGAAGGCATGTTCCCAAGGAGCAGAGGAACACATGGCCCTCTAGAATGAGAGAGGAAGGGCAGGTGAATTGCAACACTGCACTGTGGAGAGGGTCAGCAAAACAGAGGCCAATGTGCAAGCAACCACCCTCCAGCACACAGGGCACATGCATCCCTACACACACACACACACATATGCAGAAAGGGAGAAAGAGTGGGAGCCACAGGGGGCTCCTCCTTAGTGATGTCTCAGGAACCCATCACAGAGGAAATGGTGAATGTCACTATGACCCTGTACCTCATGCATGAGCACTGGTGAGGCCAAATAGACTCTCTACTGGATCCCAGAACTCAGCTGTGGCCCACTTAAGAACTGGCTTCAGAAAAAGTAGAGGCAAAAGTGGCAGCTTTGGGGAGGTCTAGGAAAGGGGCATGTGTGAGAACAAGCCTGGGTTGAACCCATAATACTCTTGTCCTCAGGGCCTCCATGAGCAAGTGGTCTAATGCTTCAGCTTCTGGCAGAAGAGGAGATTCAGGGCACCCAATGTGCTTTCTGGACTCCATCTCAGATTACATCTTGGATTCCACTGGGTAAGAGGGAATGGAATTAAAATGGAGATCAGAGGGAAGGGTCTTGCTCAGGCACAGGGAGATCTCATGAACCCCAAGGAATTGTGTCCCCACCCTACCACCCATCAGGATTCCTGGCCACAACCTTCCCAGCACCCAGCGAAACCCAATCTCTTTTGCCCAGTCCCTGATATCCTTTGAAGCTAACAGATTCATTGCTTAAAGGCACTTACCCCAGGAGCAGAGGAGCAGGCTGGCCCTCAAGAATGAGAGAGAAAAGGCAGGAAAATTGCATCACTGCCTTGTGGAGAGGGCAAAGGCCAACCAGGCAGCCATCCAGTGGCACATGGAGGCTGAGAGAGCATCCCAGTCTCACACTCAGATGGAATTCCAGAGCACCACTATCATCGAACCTTCCCAATCATCCAGAAACAGCTTTGGAAGCGGAATCAGACATAAAACGCATCCCCATGAAGTTTACCTCTGCTGGACTGGGGAGCGTTCTCTTTTGAACACACTGAGCCAGACCAAGAAGCCTCTAGTCTCAGAAATGGTGCATACAAAGAAAGTGTGAGGATAGAGTCTAGGTCAGAGTCCAAGCCAAATACAGCACACTGCCACCTTCATGGGCATCAGGGTGTGAGGGGAGTTCTAAACTGCTGACTTGGTCAGAAAGGCCAGCGATGTAGTAACAGAGATGCTTGCCACATCCCATTCTTGGCACCCTGTGTTGAGCTGTGGCTAGATTTCTCAATGAAGAAAAAGACAAGAGAAGTGAGAACCACCTTCTTTGAGGTCAGTGGGCAGCCCTCCTGCAGGTGGACAGTGAGCTGTGGTGAGGCTTTTGCCCATGTCTGGGGGATGTGTTCATCTTTGTCCTAAGAAAAAGGCCACTCAAAATGGGGAGGTGACTGAACCCTCTGCTGGTTCAATGTAGCTCCCTCCACACGTTGCCCAGGCCTTCACAAACGCCAGCTGTAACTGCCGGGGAAATGACTGAGGATGGGCCAAGTAACTCAGGCAGAGAGG
>CM052651.1:26556572-26569955 GCA_028533165.1 Leontopithecus rosalia | reverse complement strand
GGTGAGAGAGCAGCCCACGGGCACACACTTGTCCTGGAGGTGACCTGGGCACAATATTTGGGTAGAGGCCTGAGGCTTGGATTACAGGCTGCTTTCCTGTGCTCCCTCCACCTGACGTTTCTTCCTCCTGGCCCACCTTTGGTGAATCCTGGCATCTGGAGACTATCCTGTGAATGTCCTGGGGAGGAGGGGCCTAAGCCTCATTCCTGACACACTGCCGCATGGGGCTTCTCCTTTGTAATGTCTCAGGAACCCATCACTTGTGCTACAGTGAACGTCATTATGACAGGAGGAGTGGCTCGTACCTCATGCATGCACAGTGGAGAGGCGGACTCTACTTGCACTTGGCCAGAGGAAGTCAGGCTGTGAACCCTTTAGAAATGGCTGGGGCAGAGGTAGCAGGTTAGGGAAGGCCTGGGAAAGGGGCACGGAGGAGACCAAGCAAGCTTCAAAACCATAGGAATCTTGTCCTCAGGGCCTCTACTAGTGAGCAGTCTTCTGCTTCTGCTCCCAGCTAAAAAGGAGATTCAGGGCTCATGATAGGCTCTCCAGACTCCACCTAGGGTGCCATTTTGGATCCCACCTGGGAAAGCAGGAATGGAATTGCAATGGAGAAAGGTGGGAAGGACCATGTTGGGGCACAGAGAAATCCCATGGGCCCCAATGGATGCTGTTCCCACCTTGACACCTGGCAGGTAGCCCTGGATCAACTTTTGTTACACCCAGCAAAACCCAATTGCTTTGTCTCACTCCTTGGCATCCATGACACCCAAAACATTCAGTGCTTGAAGGCACGTTTTCCGGGAGCAGAGGAGAAAGATGACCCTCAAAAATGAGAGAAGAAAGCCAGGTGAATCACAACACCACCTTGTGGAGAGCGCAAAGAACAGCCAGGCAGCCATCCAATGGCACATGGAGACCAAGAGAGTGTCCCTGTCCCACACAGGGATGAAAGCCCAGTGCTCCGTGATCATCATACCTGCCCAATCATCCAGAAACAGTTTTGGCAGGGGAAACACATATGAACACATTCCCACGAAGTTTTCCCCTGCTGGATTTGGGAGTGTTCTCTGTTGAAGACACTGAACCAGATCAAGAAGCCTCTAGACTTCTCAGAAATGAGTCTGACAGAGAAAGAGGGATGACAGGGCCTCAGCCGCAGTCCAGGCCAAAAGCACAATGCCACCTCCAAGGGCATCCAGACCTGGGAGAAGTGACAAATGGTTTACTTGGCCAGGAATTCCAGTGTTGGAGTGACAGAGATGCTTGGTGGGATCTTGTTCCTGGCTTGCCACATCTTGTTCCTGGCTCCCTGTCCCTGACATTTGTGGCACTGTGGCTAGATATATCAATGAGGCCAAATGCCAGAGAAGTGACAAACATATTCTTACATGTCAGTGGGCAGCCCTTTTGCTGGTGGACAGTGAGCTGTGGTGGGGCTTTTGTCCATGGCTGGGGGCGTGTGGTTCACTTGGTCCTAAGAAAGAGGCTGCTCAGGATGGGGAGGTAACTGAAACCCATGCTAGTCCAATCAGCCTCCTCCCCACATTGCCCAGGCCTTCACAAAAGCCAGCTGGAACCACTGGGGAAACTACTGATGACTGGCCATGCAACCCAGGCAGAAACACAGGGACAGTCTCAGCAAAAGACAAGTCGTCGTGCAAAAATCTGCCCTCCGGCACAAAGGGCACATATGTCCCAGTACACACACATACACACACACACATACACATACACATACACATACACATACACACATGGATACACACATACTCAGAGAGTGAGAAAGAGAGGGAGCAGGAAAGATAAGAGAGAGAAATCAGAGAGAGACATACAGGCACACGAACACAAACAACACCACTTCCACACAGGCAGACACACAGCAGTGGCAATGTATCACTCACCACAAGTCAGTCCCTGAAGGTGCAGGGGTCTGTTGTCCAACACTAAGACCCTCTAGTGAGAGAGAAGCCCATGGGAACACAGGCAGAGGTGTCCTGCAGATGACCAGGGCACGACATTTGGGGAGACTCAACTGTACCCCGTTGGTGCAGACCTGAGACTGGGATTCCTCGATGCTTCCCTGGTGCTCCTTCCACCTGAGGTTTCTCTCTCCTGGCCCACCTTTGATGAATCCTGGCCTCCAGAGACTATACTATGGATGTTCTGGCAAGAAGGGGCCTGAGTCCAGTTTCTGGCACAGTGCCACAGGGGGTTCTCCTTTCTGACATCTCAGGAACAAGGGCAATGGTGAATGCACTATGACTTGAGGAGCGACTCGTGCCCCCTCATGCACACTGGCAGGGCTGACTTGACTCGCACCTGGCTCTGGGAAGTCAAGTTGGCACCTTTTTAAGAAATGACTGTGGCAGAGGTGGCAGTGGAGAAAGCAGCAGCTAAGGTGGTGGGTTTGGGAAGGCCCAGGAAAGGGGCATGTACGAGACCACGCCAGGGTCAAACCCATAGGTCTTGGATGGATCCTCAGGGACCTCACGAGCGAGCAATATTCTGCTTCAGCTGCCAGAGGAAGAGGAGATATGAGGTGCCTGATGGGCTCTCCAGACTCCACCTCAGATTCCATTTTGGATCCCAGCTAGGTAAGCAGAAATGGGATTAAAATGGAGAGAGTTCTGAAGAACTTCACTGGGACACAGAGAGATCCCATGGGCCACAAGGCATGATGTCACCACCCTCCCACCCAGCAGGTACCGCAAATGCAACATCCCTTGCCCCTGGTGAAACCTGATCCCTCTGACTCATTCCCTGCATCCATAGCAGCCAAAAGATTCAGTGATTGAAGGCACTTTCTCCAGGAGCAGAGGAGCTGGATGGCCCTCAAGAATGAGAGAGGAAGAGAAGGTGAATTGCAACACCACCTTGTGGAGAGGGCAAAGGCCAGCCAGGCAGAAATCTAGTGGGACATGGAGACCAAGAGAGTGTCCCTGTCCCCCATTGGGATGGAAGGCCAGATCCCCATGATCATCACACCTGCCCAATCATCCAGAAACAGATTTGGAGGGAGAAATGGACATGAAATATGTCCTGTATCCCTACAAAGTTTTCCCCTTCTATACTGGGGAGTATTCTCTGTTGAACACATTAACCAGATTAGGAAGCCTCTAGGCTTCTCAGAAATGGGACAGACAGAGAAAAATGGAGTATAGAGGCTAGATCAGAGTCCAGGCCAAAGAGAACAATGCTACCTCCATGGGCATCTGGGGTCAGGGGGAGTGCTAAAAGGTTGACATGGCCAGAAAGGCCAGTGTTTGAATGACAGAAGTGTTTGCCACATGACATTCTTGTCATTCTGTTCTGGCCCTGTGTCTAGATGTGGCTAGATTTCTCAATGAAGGCAAAGGCAAAAGAAGTGAGAACCATCTACTTTGAGGTCAATGGGCAGCCCTCCTGCTGGTGGACAGTGAGCTGTGGTGAGGCTTTTGTCCATAGATGAGGGGTGTAATTGTCTTGGTCCTAAGAAAGAAGCCACTCAAGATGGGGAGGTGACTGAAACCCATGATGGTCCAATGTAGCTCCCTTACCATGTAGACCAGGCCTACAGAAACACCAGCTGGAAGCACTGGGGAAATGACTGATGACCAGCCATGTGACTCACTCAGAGGCGCAGGGAGAGGTTCAGCAAAAGAGAGGCGGCTGTGCAAGAAACCATCCTCTGGCACACAGAATACGCGGGTCCCAACTCACACACATGCACACACAGAGGTGCAGAGAGTGAGAAAGAGAGAAAGCAGGAAAGAAGATAGAAAACAGAGAGAGACAGGCTCACACATACAATACCCATCCACATCCACACACATAGACACACAGCAGTGGCAGAGTATCACTCGTCCCCAGGCAGCCCCTGAAGCTGCAGGGTTCTGTTGTTCACCAATAGGACCGTTGGGTGAGAGAGCACCTCAAGGGCACCGGTAGAAGTATCCTACAGATAAACAGAGCATGACATTAGGGGTGACTCACCTGTACCCTGTCATCACAGGCCTGAGACTTGGCTTGAGCTGCTTCCCCAGCACTCTCTTCACCTGAGGTTTCTTTTTCCTGGCCCACCTCTGTGGAATCCTGGCCTATGGATACTGTCCTGTGGAGTCCTGGTGAGGAGGGGCCTGAGCCCCATTCCTGACACAATGTCACAGGTGGCTCCTCCTTTGTGAACACTCAGGAACTCATCATCAGGCAATGGTGAAGGTCACCTGGATAAGCAGGAATGAGATTTCAATGGAGAGAGGCGGCAAGGGCCTTGCTTGGGCACAGAGAGAGCCCATGGGCCCCATGGCTTGGCGTACCCACCCTGCCACCAGACAGGTACCCTGGATGCTACCGCCCCTTCACACAGAGAAACCCAATTCCTTTGGCCTGCTCCCTGGCATTCCAGGCAGCCAAAATATTCAGTGCTTGAAGGCACTTTCCCCAGGAGCAGAGGAGCAAGATGGCCCTCAAGAGTGAGAGAGGAAGGGGAGTAGAATTGCAACATCACCTTATGGAGACTGTAAAGGCAAGCCAGGCAGCCATCCAGTGCCTGGACATGGAGACCGAGATAGTGTCCCTGTCCCACACGAGGATGGAAGTCCAGAGCTCTATGATCATCGCTCTTGTCCAATCAACCAGAAATATATTTGGAGGGGGAAATGGACATGAAACGCATCCCCACGAGGTTCCCTCTGCTGGAGTGGGAGTGTTTTCTGTTGAAGACATTGAGCCAGTACAAGAAGGCTCTAGGCTTCTCAGAAACTGGGCAGACAGGGAAAGAGAGAGGACAGAGATTAGGACAGATCCCAGGACAAATACAGCATACTGCCACCATCACGGACATCATGGGGTGGGGTGGAGTGGCAAATGGTTGACTTGTCCAGAAAGTGACAGAGATGTTTGCCACATCCCATTTGTGGCACCCTGTTCTGACTGAGTGTCAAGCTGTGGCTAGATTTCTCAATGAGGGAAAAGGCAAGAGAAGTGAGAACCATCTTCTTTGAGGTCAGTGGGCAGCCCTCCTGCAGGTGGACAGTGAGCTGTGGTGAGACTTGTCCATAGCTAGGTGGGTGTGATCCACTTAGTCATAAGAAAGAGGCCATTCAGGATAGGGAGGTGACTGAAACCCATGCTGGTCCAATGCTGCTCCCTCCCCACATTGGCCAGGCCTTCACAAACGCCAGCTGGAACCTTCAGGAAAACGACTGATGACTGGCCACAAAACCCAGGCAGAGACGCTGGGGAAGGCTCAGCAAAACAGAGACCATAGTGCAGGAAACTGCCCTCCGGTGCACAGGGCATATGCATCCCAATACACACACACACACACACACACACACACACACACACACACACACATGCATATGATGCTGAGCGTGAGAAAGAGACGGAGCAGGAAAGAAGAGAGAGAAATCAGAGAGATATATACAGGCACAAACACACAAACAACACCGCTTCCACATACAGAGACACACAGCAGTGGCAGATTTTGACTCACACCCAGGAAACCCCTGAAGGTGTTGCATCTGTGGCAGCCAAAAGATTCAGTGCTTGAAGGCACTTTTTCAAGGAGCAGCGTAGTTGAAGGCCCTTTAAAATGAGAGAGGAAGGACATGTTAATTGCAACATTGCTTTGTGGAGAGGGCAATGCCAGCCAGGTAGCCATCCAGTGGGACATGGACACCGAGAGAGTGTGCCTATTCCACACGGGGATGGAATTATAGAGCTCCATGATCACCACACCGGCCCAATCATTCCAAAACAGCTTTGAGTGGGAAACAGACATGAAACACATCCCCACGAAGTTCCCCCTGATGAACTGGTGAGTGTTTTCTGTTGAAGACACTGAGCCAGACCAAGAAGCCTCTAGGCTTCTCAGTAACATGGCAGACAAAGAGGGAGGATGGAACCTAGGCCAGAGTACAGGCCAAAGAGCACAATGCCACCTCCATGAGCCTCTGGAAAGGGAGGAGTGCCAAACGGTTGACTTGGCCAGAAAGGCCAGCATTGAAGTGATAGGGATCTTGCCACATCCCATTCCTGGTGCCCTGTTCTGTCCCTGTGTCCAGGTGTGGCTACATTTCTCAATTAGGACAAAGGCAAGAGGAGTGAGAACCATCTTCTTTGAGGTCGGTTGTCAGCCCTCCTGCAGGTGGACAGTGAGCTGTGCTGAGGCATTTTTCATGGCTAGGGGATGAGATCATCTTGAAAGTGATCTTAGAAAGTGGCCACTCCAGATAGGGAGGTGACTGAAACCCATGCTGATCCAATGTAGATCCCTCCCCACATTGTCCAGGCCTTCAAAATCACCAGCTGAAACTCTAGGGAAATGACTGACAAACGGTCAGACAACCCATGCAGAGAGGAAGGTAGAGGCTCAGCAAACGAGGCCGTCATGTAAGAAACCACCCTCCTGCTCACAGGGCACCCATGTCCAACACAGACACACACACATACACACACACACACACACACACACACAGATGCAGAGGGTAAGACAGAGAGGGAGCAGGAAAGAAGAGAGAGTAATCAGAGAGACAAATACAGGCACACACACACAAACAAAACCAATTCCACACACACACACACAGAGGTGACAGAGTATGACACATCCTAAGGCAGCCCCTGAAGCTGCAGGGTTCTGTTGTCCACCTCTAGGACCCTTGGGCGAGAGAGCAGTCCATGGCCACACAGGCGTCCTGTAGATGACCAGGGCACTACATTTGGAAAGACACACCTGTACCCCATCGGCACGGGCCTGAGACTGGGATTCTGTGCTGCTTCCCTAGCCCTCCTTCCACCTGAGGTCTCCTTCTTGAGGCCCACCTTTGGTGAATCCTGACCTCTGTAGACTCTCCTGTGGATGTCCTGCTGAGAAGGGGCCTGAGCTCCGTTCCTGACACACTGCCACACTACAAACTCAGAGGCTGCCAGGGGGTGAGTGATACATTGCCACTGCTATGTGTCTGTGTGCTTGGAAGTGGTGGTTTGTGCATATGCCCCTTTATGTCTCTCTCTGATTTATCTGTCTCTGCTTTCCCACTTTCTTTCTCACTCACTCTCTGCATCTGTGTGACCCAGTGAGGACCTTACCAACTCCATCCATTGTCATCCCATTCCTGCTTATCCAGGTGGGATCCAACATGGAATCCAAGACAGAGTCCAGAAAATCTATTGGGTGTTCTGTATCTCCTCTTCTGCCAGGAGCCTATGCAGAAGACAGCTCACTCATGGAGGCCCTGAGGACACGAGTCTTATGGGTTTTACCCTGACTTGTCTCATGCACCTTGCTTTCCCAGGCCCCACCAATTCCCCCACTTTCACTGCTGCTTTCTCAGCCACCACCTCCACTGCAGCCTTTTTTAAAAGGAGCTACAGACTGAATTCCTGGAGTCAGGCACGACTCGAGTGGCCTTGCCAGTGTGCATGTGGGAGGCATAAGAAGCTTCTTGGATCATAGTGACATTCACGTTGCCCCGGTCATGGGTTTTTGAGACATGACAAAGGAGGAGCCACTACTTGCAGTGTGTCAGGAATGGGGCTCAGGCCTGTCATCGAGAGGACGTCCACATAGTGGTCTCAAGAATCCAGTATTCACTGAAGATGGGCCAAAAGAAAGACTTTAGGTGGAGGGATTCACCAGGGAAGCAGTGGTGAACAACAGAACCCTGCAGCTTCAGGGGTTGCCTGGGGGTGAGTGATACTCTGCCACTGCTGTGTGTCTATGTGTGTGGAAGGGGTGTTTTTTGTCTGTGTGCTCCTGTATGTCTCTCTCTAATTTCTCTCTCTGTTTGTTCCCAATCCCTTTCATTCTCACTCTCTGTGTCTGTGTGTGAGTGCGTGTGTGTGTGTGTGTGTGTGTGTGTGTGTGTGTGTGTGTATTGGGACCCATGTGCCCTGTATGCTGGAGGTCAGATTCTTGCATGATGGCATTTCTTTTGCTGAGCCTCTCCCCATGTCTCTGCCTCAGTTCAGTGGCCAGTTATCAGTCGTTTCTCCGGTGGTTCCAGTAGGCATTTGTGAAGACCTGGGCAATGTCGGGAGGGAGCTGCATCGGACCAGCATGGGTTTCAGTCACCTCCCCAACCTGAGTGGCCTCTTTCTCATTACCAAGATGACCACACCCCCCACCCATGGACAGAAGCCTCTCCACAGCTCATGTCCACCTGCAGGAGGGATGCCCATCGACCTCAAAGAAGATGGCTCTCACTTCTCACCTTTAACCTCATTGAGAAATCTAGCTACAGCTAGGCACAGGGCCAGAAAAGGGCACCATGAACAGGATGTGGCAATCATCTCTGTCACACCAATGCTGGCCTTTCTGGCCAAGTCAACCATTTGGCACTCCCCAACCTCAATGCCCGTGATGGTGGCAGTGTACTGTATTTGGCCCGGAATCTGGCCTAGGCTCTGTCCTCTTTCTCTGTAGGCCCATTTCTGAGAAACCTAGAGGCTTCTTGGTCTAGCATAGTGTCTTCAACATAGAACATTCCCCAGTCCAGTTGGGAGAACCTCTTGGAGATGCATTTTATGTCTGTTTCCCCCTCCTAACCTGTTTCTGGACAACTGGGCAAGTGCGATGATCATGGAGCTCTGGGTTTCCAGCCCATATGGGACACAAACGCTTTCTCCATATCCATGTCCCACTGGATAGCCATCCATGGCTGGACTTTGCCCTCTTCACAAGGTGGTGTGGCAATTCACCTGCCCTTCCTCTTTCGTACTTGAGGGTCATCTGGCTCCTCTGCTCCTGGGGAAAGTGACTTCAAGTACTGAATATTTTGGCTGCCACGGATGCCAGGGAGTGAGTCAAAGGGATTGGGTTTCACCAGGTTCAGGGGAGGTTGTGTCTGGGGTACCTGTCAGGTGGCAGGTTGTGGACACCATGCCTTGGGGCCCATGGGATCTCCCTTTGCCCAAGTGAGACCCTTCCCACTTCTCTCTATTGTAATCCCATTCCCTCTTACACAGGTGGGATTCAGTATGGGATTCAAGGTGGATTCCATAGAGCCCATTGGGTGGCATGAATCTCCTCTTCTGCTGGGAGTCCAAGCAGTATGTGCTCATGTGGAGGCCCTGAGGATATGAGTCCTATGGGTTTGACCCCAGCTTGGTCTCATGCAGGCCCCATTCCCAGGCCTCCTCAAATCTGCCACTTTCACTGCCACTTTCCCTGCTGCCACCTCCATGGCAGCCATTACTTAAAGGGTCCACAGCCTAACTTCATGGAGCAAGGCACAAGTTGAGTTAACTCGCCAATGTGCATGTGCGAGGCACAAGTGGCTCCCCAGGTTATAGTGACAATCACCATTACTCTGGCAATGGGTTCCTGAGACAACACAAAGTTCCTGAGACTTTACCTAGGATCCTATGTTGGATCCCACCTGTTTAAACAGTAATGGGGTTACAATGGAGAGAGGCGAAAAGGAGCCCCCTATGGCAGTGGATCAGGAAAAGGGTGGGAACATGCTGGTCTGACACAGCTCCCTCCCCACATTTCACAGGCCTTCACAAATGCCAGTTCTAACCACTGAGGAAATTATTGATGATTGGCACACAACCCAAGCAGAGACACGGAGAGAAGCTCAGCAAAATTGAGGCCATCTTGCAAGAAAACGTCCTCTGGCACAGAGGGCACATGTGTCCCAACACACACGCACAGATGCAGAGAGTGAGAAAGAGACAGAGCTGAAAAGAAGAGAGAGAGAAATCAGATGCACACACACAAACAACACCCCTTCCACACACAGACACATAGCAGGAGCAGAGTATCACTATCAGGCAGCCCCTGAAGCTGCAGGGTTCTGTTGTCCACCACTAGGACTCTTGGGTGAGAGATCAGCCCATGGGCACACAGGCAGAGGTGTCCTGGAGATGACCAGGGCACGACATTTGATGAGACTCACTGGGACCCCATCAGTGCAGACCTGAGACTGGGAATTCGGGCTGCTCCCCCAAGCTCCCTTCACCTGAGGTTTCTTCCTTCTGGCCCACCTTTGGTAAATCCTGGTCTCAGGCAACTATCCTGTGGACTTCCTGTCAAGGAGGTGCCTGAGCCTCATTCTTGACACACTGCCACTGGGGGATCTTCCTTTGTGACATCTCAGGAAGCCATCCTGGGGCAATGGTGACCATCACTATGACCTGGGGAGGGGCTTGTGACTTGTGAATGCACACTCTAACCACTGAGGTGAATCTACTCACGCCTGAGTCCAGGCAATCAGGCCCCTTTAAGAAATGGCTGTGGCAGCAAACACAGCAAGTTTGGGGAGGCCTAGGAAAGGGGCGTGTGGGAGACCAAGAAAGGTTCAAATCCAATAGACTTTTCTCCTCAGGGCCTCCATGAGTGAGTGGTCTTCTGCTTTGGCTCCTGGCTGAAGAGAAGATTCATATCTCCCGATGGGCTCTCTGGACTTTACCTAGGATCCTATGTTGGATCCCACCTGTTTAAACAGTAATGGGATTACAATGGAGAGGCAAAAAGGACCTCACTGGGGCACAGATAGATCCCATGGGCCCAAAGGTGAGGTGTCCCCAACCTGCGACCCAGCAGATGCCCCTTTAACAACCTCCTTTGCATCCAGCAAGACCTAATCACTTTCGCTCGTTCCCTGGTACCTGTGGCAGCCAAAAGATTCAGTGCTTGAAGGCACATTCCCCAGGAGCAGAAGAGCCGAATGGCCCTCAAGAATGAGAGAGGAAGGCAGCTAAATTGCAGCACTGCCTTCTGGAGAGGGAAAAGGTCAGGCAGGCAGCCATCCAGTGGGACATGGAGACTGAGAGAGCATGCCTGTCCCACATGAAGATAGAAGTTCAGAGCTCCATGATTGTCGCACCAGCCCAATAATCCAGATGTAGCATTACAGGGGAAAATTGCCATGAAACACATCCAAATGAAGTTTCTCCCTTCTGAACTGGGGAGCGTTTTCTATTGAAGACACCGAGTCAGACCAAGAAGCCTCCAGGCTTCTCTGAAATGGGGCTGACGTTGAAAGAGGGAGGACAGCACCTAGTCCAGAGTCCAGGCCAAATACAGCACAATGCCACCTCCATGGAAAAAGGGGGGTGAGGGGGAGTGCCAAATCGTGGGGAGACAGGGATTGCCAAATATTTGACTTGTCCAGCAAGGCAGGCTTTGGATTGACAGAGATGCTAGCCACATCCCATTCTTGATGCTCTGTTCCGGACCTGTATCAAGCTGCAGCTAGATTTCTCAATGAGGGCAAAGGCGAGGTAAGTGAGAACCATCTTTCTTTAGGTCAGTAGGCATCCCTCATGTAGGTGGACAAGGAACAGTGGTGAGACTTTAATCCATGGATGGAAGGTGTGATCGTCTTGGTTCTAAGACAGAGGCCACTCAGGATGGGGAGAAACCATCTTGCAAGAAACCCTCCTGTTCACAGGATACTTGCTTCCCAACACACACATACACACACACACACACTCATGCACACCCACACCCCCACACACACCCACACCCACACACACACACAGACAAAGAGTAAGAAAGAGAGTGAGTGGGAAAGAAAGAAAAATCAGAGAGAGACATACAGGCACACAGACACAAACAACACCCCTTCCACTCACACAGACCCACAGCATTAGCAGAGTATCACTCACACCCAGGCAGCCCCTGAAGCTGCAGAGTTGTGTTGTGGAATCCAACATGGGATCTGAGTTAAACTCCAGAGAGCCCCTCAAGAGCCCTGAATCTACTCTTCTGCTGGGAGCAAAAGCAGAAGACCACTGTCTCATGGAGGACCTGAAACCTCAGGAAAAGGAATGCCAGGGAAGCAGTGCAAAATCCCAGTCAACAGCATGGGTTCCAGTAACTTCCCCATCCTGAGCAGCTGCTTTCTTAGGACCAAGATGACCACACCCCCAGACATGGACAAAGGCCTCACCAGATTTCACTGCCCACCTGCAGGAGGGCTGCCCACTGACGTCAAAGATGATTCTCGCTTCTCTCATCTTTGCCGTCATTGAGAAATCTAGCCACAGCTAGACACAGGGTCAGAACAGGACTCCAAGAGCAAGATGTGGCAAGCATCTTTGTCACTACAACGCTGGGCTTTCTGGTGAAGTCACTGTTTGACATTCTCCCTCTCCCACACAGATTCTTGGGGAGGAGGCATTGTGCTGTATTTGGTCTGGATTCTGGCCTAGGCTCTATCCTCCCTCTTTCTCTGGCTGCCTTGTTTCTGAGAAGCTTAGAAACTTCTTTGTCTGGCTCAGAGTCTTCAATAGAGAACACTCCCCAGTCCAGCAGGGGGAAAGCTTCTTGGGGATGTGTTTCATATTTGTTTCATCCTCCAATGCTGTTTCTAGATGATTGGGCAGGTGCAATGATTCTGGGGCTCTGTGCTTCCATCCCAGTGTGGGACAGGGATGCTCTCTTTTTCTCCATGTCCCATTGCATGGCTGCCTGGCTGGTCTTTGCCCTCTCTACAAGGTGGTGTTGTAATTCTCCTGCCTTTCCTTTCTCATTCTTGAGTGCCATCCAGCTCCTATGCTCCTTGGGAAAGTGCATTCAAGCACTGAATCTTTAAACTACCACTGATGCCAGGGAGCCAGCCAAAGGGATTGGGTTTCACTGAGTGCAAGGGAGGTTGTGTCTGGGGTACCTGCAGGGTGCTGGGGTGGGGACACCACACCTGGGGGTCCATGGGATATCTCTGTGTTCCAGTGAGGCCCTTCCCTCCTCTCTCCATTGTAATCCCATTTCCATTACCCAGGTGGGATCCAAAATAGGATCCGAGGTAGAGGCCAGAGAGCCCATGGGGAGCCCGGAATCTTCTCTTCCACCCGGATCCAAAGCAGAAGACCGCTTGCTCATGGTGTCCCTGAGGACATGAGTCCTACGGTTTTCACCCTGGCTTTGTCTCACACATGCCCCTTTCCCAGTCCTGCCCAAACACACTGTTTTCGACCCTGCTTTCTCTGCTGCCTCATTTTTTGCAGCCATTTCTTTTTGTATTGCATTTTAGGTTTTGGGGTACATGTGCAGAACATGCAAGATAGTTGCATAGGTACACACGTGGCAGTGTGTTTTGCTGACTTCCTCCCCTTCACCCACATTTGGCATTTCTCCCCATGCTATCCCTTCCCAGCTAGCCCCCCACCACTGTCCCTCCCCTATTCCCCCCAATAGATCCCAGTGTGTAGTGCTCCCTTCCCTGTGTCCATGTGTTCTCATTGTTCATCACCCGCCTGTAAGTGAGAATATGTGGTATTTCATTTTCTGTTCTTGTGTCAGTTTGCTGAGAATGATGTTCTCCAGATTCATCCATGTCCCTACAAAGGACATGAACTCATCATTTTTGATTGCTGCATAATATTCCATGGTGTATATGTGCCACATTTTCCCAGTCCAGTCTATCATCAATGGACATTTGGGTTGGT
>CM052651.1:26525250-26556072 GCA_028533165.1 Leontopithecus rosalia | reverse complement strand
GTCTTGCTTGCCTTGCCTTAACTTACCTTGCCTTTCTTGGATTTGCATTGCCATGCCTAGCATTGCCTTGCCTTGCCTAAATTTGCCTTCCCTTCCCTTCCCTTCCCTTCCCTTCCCTTGCCTTGCCTGGATTTGCCTTGCCTTGCCTTGCTTGTCTTGGCTGAATTTGCCTTGCCTTGCCTTGCCTGGATTTCCCTTGAATTGCCTTGCCTGGAATTGCCTTGCCTGGTTTTGCCTTGTCTTGCCTGGATTTGCCTTGTCTGCATTTGCCTTCTTTGAATTTCCATTGCCTTGTCTTGCCTTGCCTTGTTTTGCCTTATCTGGATTTGCCTTGCCTTGTTTTGCCTTGCTTTGCCATGCCTGGATTTGCCTTGCCTTGCCTTGACTGGATTTGCCTTGCCTGGATTTGCCTTGTCTTGCCTTCCCTGGATTTGACTTGCCTTGTCTTGCCTGAATTTGCCTTGCCTGGATTTGCCTTTCCTGGATGTGCCTTGCCTTGCCTGGATTTGCCTTCTCTGAATTTGCCTTACCTTGCCTTGCCTGAATTTCCCTTGCCTAGATATGCTTTACCTTGCCTTGCCTGGATTTGCTTGCTTGGATTTAACTTACCTTTCTTTTCCAAGATTGGTCTTCCTTGGGTTTGCCTTGCTTTACCTTGCATGAATTTGCCTTGCCTTTATAAGCCTTGCTTTCCCTTGCCTGGATTTGCCTTGCCTGAATTTGCCTTTTTTAGCCTTGCCTCGATTTGCCTTGTCTTGTCGTGTGTGAATTTGCCTTCTCTGGATTTCCCTTGCCTTGCTTTGCCTGGATTTGCCTTGCCTTGCCTTGCATTGCCCGGATTTGCCTTGCCTGGATATGCCTTGCCTTGCCTTGCCTGGTCTGAATTAGCCTTGTGTTGCCTTGCCTAGATTTGCCTTGCCTGGATTTGCCTTGCCTTCCCTTACCCAAATTTGTCTTGCCGGGATTTACCTGCCCTTGCCTTGCCTTTCCTGGATTTGCCTTGCCTGGATTTGCTTTCCCTTGACTTACCTGGATTTGTCTTGCATTGATTTGCCTTGCCTGAATTTGCCTTACCTGGATTTGCCTTGCCTTGTTTTGCCTGGATTTGCTTGGCTTTGTCTTGCCTTGCCCAAATTTGACTTGACTGGATTTGCCTTGCCTTTATTTTCCTTGCCTACATTTTCCTTGCCTTCCTTTGCCTGGATTTGAATTGTCCGAATCTGCCTTGCATTGCCTTGAATGGATTTGCCTAGCCTGGGTTTGCCATGACTTGCCTTCCTTGGATTCGCCTTGCCAGGATTTGCTTGCCTTGTGTTGTCTTGCCTGGATTTGCCTTCCGTTGCCTTGCCTTGCATTGCCTGGATTTGCCTTGCCTTGCCTTGCCTAGATTTGCCTTCCGTTGTGTTACCTTGCCTGGATTTGCCTTCCTAGATTTGCCTGGACTTGCCTGTATTTGACATGCCTGGATTTGCCTTCCTAAATTTGCTTTGCCTAGATTTGCTTTCCATTGGCTTGCCTTAATTTGCCTGGATGTGACTGTCCTGGATTTGCCTTTTCTTCTTTTGCCTGGATTTGCCTTGCTTTTCCTTGCCTTCTTGGATTTGCCTTGCCTAAAATTGCTTTGCGTTGCCTTGCATGGAATTGCGTTGCCTGGCCTGGAATTGCGTTGCCTGTATTTGCCTTCCCTTAACTGGCCTTGACTGGATTTGCCTTGCCTTGCCTTGCCTTTATTTGCCTTAGCTGCATTTGACTTGTCTGAATTTGCCTTGCCTTTTCTTCCCTGAATTTGTCTTGCCTGAATTTGCTTTGCATTGCCTTGACTGGATTTGCCTGCCTGGATTTGCCTTGCCTTGCCTTGTTAGTATTTGCCTTGCATGGGTTTGCCTTGCCTTGCCTGAATTTCAATTGCCTTGTTTTGCCTTTCCTTTCCTTTCCTGAATTTGCCTTGCCTTGCCTTGCCTTGATTTTTTTTCCTTGCCTTGATTACCATTGACTTACCTGGCCTAAATTTGCCTTGCCTGGCCAGCCCTTGCCTTGCCTTACGAGGATATTCCTTGCTTTACCTTGCATTGCATTGCCTTGCCTGAATTTGCCTTGCCCTGCCTTGCCTTCCCTTGCTTTGTCTGCATTTGCCTGGCCTTGCCGTGTCTTGCCTTACCTGGATTTTCCTTGCATTGCCTTGCCTTGCCTTGCTGGGCCTTGCCTTACCTTGATTTCCCTTGCCTTTTCTTGCCTTGATTTGCCTTTCCTTGACTTGCCTTGCCTTCCCTTGCCTTGCCATGCCTAAATTTGCATTGTATGAATTTGCCTTGCCTTGCCTGAATTTGCCATGTCTAAATTTTCCTTGACTTGCCTTTCTTGGATTTGCCTTACCTTGCTTTGCCCAGATTTGCCTTGCCTTGCCTTGCCTGGATTTGCCTTGCCTTGCCTGCATTTGCCTTGTCTTGTTTTCAATGGATTTGCCTTCCCTGGATTTGCCTTGCCTTGCCTGGTTTTGCCTTGCCTTGCTTTGATTTGCCGTGCCTGGAAGTGACTTGCCTTGGCTGGATTTGCCTTGTCTGAATTTGCTTGCCTTGCATTGCCTGAATTTGCCTTTCCTGGATTTGCCTTTTCTTTCCTTTCCTGGATTTTCCTGCTTGTATTTACCTTACTTTGCATTGACCGGATTTGCCTTGCTTGGATTTGCCTTGCCTTGCCTTTCTGGATTTGCCTTGCCTCCCTGGATTTGCCTTGCCTTTATAGGTGTTGCTTTGCCTTGACTGAATTTGCCTTGCATGGATTTGCCTTCCCTGAATTTCCCTTGCCTTGCTGTGCCTTGCCTGGATTTGCCATGCCTGGCTTTGCCAAGCCTTACCTGAATTTTCCTTGCCTGAATGTGCCTTGCCTTGCCTGCCATGGATTTGCCTTTTGTTGCCTTGCCTAAATTTGCCTTGCCTTTTCTTGCCTGGATTTTCTTGCCTGAATTTGCCTTCCCTTGCCTTGACTTGCGTTGCCTGGATTTGCCTTGCCTTACCTTGTTTTGCCTTGCCTATATTTGCCTTGCCTAAATTTGCCTTCCGTTGGGTTGCCATGCCTAGATTTGCCTTTCTAGATTTGCCTTGCCTATATTTGGCTAGCCTTGCCTAGATTTGCATTGCCTGGATTTGCATTTCGTTGACTTTCCTTGCTTTGCCTAGATGTGACTTGCATGGATTTACCTTTTCTTGTCTTGCCTGCATTTGCCTTGCCTGGATTGGCCTTCCCTTGTCTTGCCTTCTTGGATTTGCCTTGCCTAAATTTGCTTTGCATTGCCTTGCCTGGAATTGTGTTGCCTGTATTTGCCTTGCCTTAAGTAGCCTTGACGGATTTGCCTTGCCTTGCCTTGCCTTGCTTTGCCTGGATTTGAATGACCGAAATATGACTTGCCTTGTCTTGCCTGGATTTGTCTTCTTTGGATTTGCCTTTCCTTGGCTTGCCTTACCATGCCTTACCTGGAATTTCCTTGCATGAATTTTCCTTGCCTTGCCTTGCCTTGTCTGGATTTGCTTTGCCTGGATTTGCCTTCTTTTGCCTTGCCTTTCCTGGATTTGACTTGCCTTGCCTTGCCTTGCTTGCCTTGGCTTGGTATTTCTTGCCTTGCCTTGCCTTGCTTTACTCTGCCTTGCCTTGCCTGGATATGCCTTACCTTGCCTTGCCTGTATTCGCCTTGTCTGAATTTGTCTTGCCTGAATGTGAGTTGCCTTGCCTTGCCTGGATTTGCCTTCTTTGAATTTTCCTTGCCTTGCCTTGTTTTGTCTTGTCTTGCCTTGACTTGCCTGAATTTGCCTAAACTGTAGTTACCTTTCCTTTCCTTTCCTTTCTTTGCCTTGGTTTGCCTTGCCTTGCATTGCATTGCCTATATTTGCCTTGACTTCCCTTGCCTTCCATTGCATGGATTTGCCTTAACTTACGTTACTTTGCCTGGATTTGCCTTGCCTGGATTTGCTGTGCCTTGCCTTTCATTGCCTGGATTTGAATTACTTGGATTTTTTATTACTTTCCTTGACTTTACTTATCTTGCCTCGATTTGCTTTGCCTGGCCTTGCCATGATTTCCTTTGCCTTGTCTGGACTTGCCTTGCCTTGCCTTGCTTTGCCTTGCCTGGATATGCCTTGCCTTTCCTTGTCTTGCCTGGATTTGCCTGGCCTGGCCTTGCCTTGCCTGGATTTGCCTTGCCTTGCTTTCTCTTGCCTTCCCATGCGTGGCTTTGCTTGTTTTGCCTTCCTTTCTCTTGCCTTCCCTTGCCTTGCCTGGATTTGCCTCTCCTTACCCTGCCTTGAGTTGTCTTGCCTTACCTTGCCTTGCCTCAATTTGCCTTGCTGCATTTACTTTGCCTTGCCTTGATTGGATTGGCCTTGCACTGATTTGCCTTGCCTAAATTTTCTACGCATTGCATATTTTTTATTTCCTTTGCTTTGACTTGAATATTTGACTTACCTGGATTTGCCTTGTTTTGCCTTGCCTTGCCTGGATATGCCTTGCCTGGATTTGCCTTGCCTGGATTTGCCTTTCCTTACATTGCCTGGATTTGCCTTGCCTGGATTTGCCTCCCTTCCCTTGCCTGGATTTGCCTTGCCTCATTTTGCCTGGATTTGCCTTGTCTATGTTTTTCTTCTTTTGCCTTGCCTGGATTTGGTTTGCATTGCCTTGTTTTTATTTTCCTTGCCTTGCCTTTTCTAAATTTTTCTTTTCTTGTCTTGCCTTTCCATGCTTTTCATTGGTTTGTGTTGCCTGGATATGTCTTGCCTTGCCTTGTATTGCCTGGCCTAAATTTGCCTTGTTTTGCCTTCTTTCACCTTGCCTGGATTTGCCTTCCCTTGCCATGCCTTGCATTGTCTGGATTTGACTTTCCTGGATTTGCATCGCCTTTCCTTTCCTTGCCTGGATTTTCCTTGGTTGGATTTGCATCCCCTTGCCTTGTCTGGCCTTCATTGCCTTGCCTTCCCTTGACTTTTCTGGATTTGCTTTTCCCCAATTTGCCTTGCCTTGCCTGAATTTGCCTTGCTTTGCTTTACCTTGCCTGTATTTGGCTTGCCTTGCCTTGTCTTGCCTTGCCTTGTCTTGCCTTACCTTGCCTGGATTTGCCTTGCTTTGCCTTGTCTTCCCTTGCTTTGCCTGAATTTATCTTGCCTGCATTTGCCTGCCATGCCTTGCATTGTCTGGATTTGACTTGCCTGGATTGGCCTTGTCTTGCCTTGCCTTACCTGGATTTCCCTTTATTTGCCTTGCCTTGCCTGGATTTGCCTTGGTTGGATTTGCATCCCCTTGCCTTGCCTTGACTTCCCTTGCCTTGCCTTCCCTTGACGTTCCTGGATTTGCCTTGTCCGGATTTGCCATGCCCGGATTTGCCTTGCCTTGCCTTGCATTGCCTGCATTTGCCTTGCCTTGATTTGTCTTGCCTTGTCTGGACTTGCCTGTATTTGTCATGCCTTGCCTTGCCTGGATTTCCCTTGCATTGCATTGCCTTGCCTGGATTTGCCTTGCATTGCATTGCCCTGCCTTGCATTGCCTTACATTGTCTTCCCTGTATTTGCCTTCCCTTGCCTTCTCTTGCCTTGCCTGGATTTGCCTATCCCTGTATTGTCATGAATTGCCTTGCATTGTCTCTATTTGCCATGCCTTGCCTTGCCTTTCCTTGCCTGCATTTGCCTTGTATTACCCTGCCTTGTCTTGCCTAGATTTGCCTTGCCTGTATTTTTTTGCCTTTCCTTGCCTTGCCTTGCATTGCATTGCCTTTCCTGGATTTGACTTGCTTGCCTTGCACTGCCTTTCCTTTCCTGGATTTGCCAACTTTTGCTTGCCTTGCCATTCCTTGCCTTGGTAGAATTTGTCTTGCCTTACCTTGCCTTCCCTTGCCTTGCCTTACCTTCCTTGCCGTGCCTGGATTTGCTTTGTCTTGCCTTGCCTTGCCTTGTATTTACTTGCCTTTCCTGGATTTGACTTGCTTGCCATGCATTGCGTTGCCTTTCCTGGATTTGTCTTCCCTTGTTTGCCTTGCCTTGTCTCGCCATGCTAGGGTTTGCCTTGCCTTACCTTGCCTTCTTTCACCTTGTCTGGATTTGCCTTGCCTTGCCTTGCATGCCTTGGCTGGATTTTTCTTGCCTTGCCTTGTCTTGTCTTGCCTTGCCTTGACTTGACTTGACTTGCCTTGCATTGCCTGGATTTGCCTTGCCTTGCCTTGCCTTGCTTGCCTTGGCTGGATTTGCCTTGTTTTGACATGCCTTGACTTGCCTTGCCTGGATTTGCCTTGCCTTGCCTTGATTTATCTTGCATTGCATTGCCTGGATTTGCCTTGTGTTTATTTGCCTTGAATTGCCTTGCTTGAATTTGCATTGCCTTCTATTGCCTAAATTATCCTTGCCTGGACTTGCCTTGCCTTGCCTTGCCTGGATTTTTCTTGCCAGGATTTGCCTTTGCTTGTCTTGGCTGGGTTTGCACTGCCTTGCCTTTCCTTGACTTGTCTTGCCTTGCCTTCCCTGGATTTTCCTTGCCTTCCCTTGTTTTGACTTGACTTACCTTGCCGGGATTTGCTTGACTGGATTTACATTGACTTGCCTGGCTTGGATTTGCCTTGCTTGGATTTGTCTTTCCTTGTCTGGCTGGGATTTGGCTTGCCTGGATATGCCTTGCCTTGTCTTGCCTGGATATGTCTTGCCTAGATTTGCCTTGCCTTGCCTTGCCTGAATTTGTCTTCCCTGTATTAGCATTGCCTTGCCTTGCCTGGGTTTGCTATGCCTTACTTTACCTCAATTTTCCTTTCCTTGCCTGGACTTTTTGTGCCTTCTCTTGCCTTGCCTTGTCTTGCCTTGCCTGCATTTGCCTTGCCTTCCCTTGCCTGGAATTGCCTTGCCTTACCTGGATATGCCTTGCTTTGTCTTGCATTACCTTGCCTGGATTTGCCTTGCCTTGCCTTACTTTACCTTACCTTGCCTTGTCTTGCCTGAATTTGCCTTGACTTGCCTTGCGTTGCCTTCCCCTGCCTGAATTAGCCTTACCTTGTCTTGTCTTTATTTGCCTTGCCTTGTCTGGGCTTGCCTTGCCTTGGCTGGGTTTTTTTACTTTGCCTTGCCTTGCTGGATTTCTCTTGTTTTGCCTTTCCTTGCCTTGCTTTGGTTTGCCTTTTCTTGCCTTGCCTTGGCATGCCAGAATTTGACTTGCCTGGAATTGCCTTGCCTTGACTTGCATTGCCGTGACTGCATTTTTCTTGCCTTGCCTTGCCTTGTTTTGCCTTTCCTTTCCTTTCCTGGGTTTGCCTTGCCCTGCCTTGCCTTGGCTGGATTTGCCTTGCCTTGTCTGGATTTGCCTAGCCTTGCCTTGCCATGCTTGCCTTGGATGGATTTGCCTTGCCTTGCCTTGTCTTGCCTTGTCTTGCCTTGCCTTGCCTTGCCTTGCCTAGATTTGCCTTGCTTTGCCTTGCCTTGCCTTACCTTGCCTTGTGTTGCCTTGTCTGTATTTCCCTTGCCTTGCCTTGCCTTGCCTGTATATGCCTTGCCTTCCCTTGCCTGGATTTTTTTTGCCTGAGTTTGCCTTGCCTTGCCTTGCGTGGATTTGCCTTACATTGCCTTGCCTGGATGGGCTTTGCCTTGCTTATGCTTGATTTGCCTTCCATTGCCGTGACTGGCCATGTGTGGATTTGCCTGGCCTTGCCTTGCCTTGCATTTTCTTGTTTTTCCTGAATTTGACTTGCTTTTCTTGAATTTCCTTGCCTCTCCTGGATTTGCCGTCTCTTGCTTCCCTTGCCTTGCCTTGCTATTATTTGCATTGCCTTACTTTGCCTTTTCTTGCCTTTTCTTGCCTTGCCTTGCTTGCTGAGGCTAGATTTACCTTGCCTTGCCTGGATTTGCCTTTTCTTGCCTTGCATTGCCTGGATTTGCCTTGGGTTGATTTGCCTTAAGCTGCCTTGCTTGATTTTGCCTTGCATTCTTTTGCTTGGATTTTCCTTGCCTGGATTTTTCTTGCTTTGCCTTGCCTGGATTTGCCTTGCCTTGCTCTGCCTCGATTTGCCTTGTCTTGCTGGAATTTGTCTTGCCTTCCTTTTCCTTGCCTTGTCTTGCCTTGCATTGCCTGGATTTGTCTTGCCTTGCCTTGCCTTGTCTTTCCTTGATTGGCCTTACCTTGCCTTTCTCTGCCTTACCTGGATATGCCTTGCCATGTCTAGTCTTGCCTTGCCTGGATTTGCCTTGCCTGTATTAGCATTGCCTTGCCTTGCAATTTTTTGCTTTGCTTTGCTTTGCTTTGCCTGGATTTGCCCTGCCTTGCCTTGCCTTGCCTTGCCTTGCCTATATTTGCCTTGACTGGATTTGCCTTTCCTTGTCTTGCCTGGAATTGCCTTGCCTGGATTTGCCTTTTCTTGCTTTACCTTACCTGGATTTGCCTTGCGTAAATTTGCCTTGCCTTGCCTTGACTGGATTTGAATTGCCTGGATCTGCCTTGCGTTGTCTTGCCTGGATTTTCCTTGCCTGTGTTTTTCTTGCATTGCCTTACCTTGCCTTGCCTGATTTGCCTTGCTTGGATTTGTCTTGACTGGCCCTGCCTTGCCTGAATTTGCCTTGCCTTGTTTTACCTGGATTTGCCTTGCCATGCCTTGCATTGTCTGGATTTGACTTGCCTGAATTTGCCTTGTTTTACCTTGGCTTTCCTTGCCTAAATTTTCCTTGACTGGATTTGCCTTGCCATGCCTTACATTGTCTTTCCTGAATTTTCCTTCCCTTGCCTTTCCTTGCCTAGATTTACCCTGCCTATCCTTGTGATAATTTGCCTTGCATTGTCTGGAGTTGCCCTGCTTTGACTTGCTTTGCCTTGCCTGGATTTAACTTGTCTTACCCTGCCTTGCCTTGCCTGGATTTGCCTTGCCTCAATTTGCCTTGCATTGCCTTCCCTTTCCTGGATTTGACTTGCTTGCCTTGCATTGCCTTGCCTTTCCTGGATTTGCCGTCCCTTGCTTGCCTTGCCTTGCTAGAATTTGCCTTACCTTATCTTGCCTTCCGTTGCCTTGACTTGCCTGGATTTGCCTTGCCTTGTCTTGCCTTGCCTTGAATTGCCCGGATTTGCCTTATGTTGATTTGCCTTGAATTGTCTTGTTTGAATTTGCGTTGCCTTCTTTAGCCTGAATTATTGTTGCCTGTATTTGCTTTGACTTGCCTTGCCTGGATTGGCCTTGCTTGGGTTTGCCTTGTTTTGCCTTGCTTGGATTTGCCTTGCCTTGCCTTTCATTCCCTGGATTTGCCTTGCCTAAATTTGCCTTGCTGTGCCATGACTTTCCTGGATTTTCCTTGCCTGGATTTGCCTTGCATGGTTTTGCCTTGCCTTTCCATGCCTTGCCTGGATTTAACATGCCTGGCTTTACCTTGCTTTCCTTTCCCTGCCTGGATTTGCCTTTTCTCGATATGCCTCGCCTTGATTTTCCTTTTTTTTCCTTGCCTTCTTTGGATTTGCCTAGCATGGATTTCCTTTGCCTTGCCTTGCCTTGCATTTCCTTGATTTGCTTCCTTGAATTTGCCTTGCCTGGGTTTGTCTTTTCTTGCTTTTCCAAGCCTGGATTTGCCTTGTCTTGCCTTGCCTTGATTTGCCTTGACTTGCCTTGCATTGCCTTGGCTTGCATGAATTTGCCTTGCCTGGAATTGCCTTGCCTTGCCTTGCCTTGCATTGCACGGCCTGGATTTGCCTTGTCTTTTCTTGCCTTGCATTGTTTTGCTTTGCCTTTCCTTTCCTGCATTTGCCTTGTCTTGCCTTGCATTTTCTTGCCTGGATTTGCCTTGCCTTGCCTTGCTTCGGTTTGCCTTGCCTGGCCTTGTCTTGCATGAATCTGTCTTGCCTGGATTTGCCTTACCTTGCCTTTCCTGGATTTGCCTTGCCTGGATTTGCGTTGCCTTTCCTTGCCTGGATTTGCCTTTTCTTGCCTTGGCTGGACTTGCACAGCCTTATCTTACCTGGATTAGCCTTGCCTTGCCTTGATTTGCTTTGCCTTGTGTTGCCTGTATTTGCCTTGCCTGGAATTGCCTTGCCTTGCCTTGCCTTGCCTGGATTTGCCTTGCCTTGCCTGGATTTGTCTTGCCATGCCTTGCCTGGATTTACTGGCCTGAATTTGCCTCACCTTGTTTTGCCTGGCTTTGCCTTGTCTGGATTTGACTTTTTTGCCTCGTCTGGATTTGTCTTGCCTTGCCTTGCATTTGCTTTCGTGAATTTGCCTTGCTGGAAGTTGCCTTGCCTTGCCTTGCCTTGCCTTGCCTTGCATTTCTCTGACTGGATTTTTCTTGCCTTGCCTTGCATTGAATTGTTTTGCTTTGCCTTTCTTTCTTTGACTTGCCTTTCCTTACCTTACCTTGCCTTGCCTGGATTTTCCTTGCCTTGCCTTGCCAGGATTTGCCTTGCCTTGCCTTGCCTTGCTTGGAGTTGCCATGCCTGGCCTTGTCTTGCCTGGATCTGCCTTGCCTGGATTTGCCTTCCCTGCCCTTGTTTTGCCTAGATTTGCTTAGTCTGGATTTGCCTTTCCTTGCCCTTCCCGGATTTGCCTTGCCTGTATTTGCCTGCCTTGCCTTGCCTTGCCTTGCCTGGATTTGCTTAGCCTGTATTTGCCTTGCCTTGCCTTACCCTGGTTAGCCTTGTCTGGATTTGTCTTGCCCTGCCTCACCTGGGTTTGCCTTGCCTTGTCTTGCCTTGACTTGCATGGTCTTACCTTACCTGGATTTGCCTTGACTGGATATGCCGTGCTTTGCCTTGCCTGGATTTGCCTTGCCTTGCCTTGCCTGTATTTGCCTAGCCTGTATTTGCCTTGCCTTGCCTTACCCTGGTTTACCTTGTCAGGATTTGTCTTGCCCTGCCTCACCTGGGTTTGCCTTGCCTTGTCTTGCGTTGGCTTGCGTGATTTTTCCTTGTCTGGGATTGCCTTGTATTGCCTTGCTTTCCCTTGCCTGGATTTCCCCTGTTTTGCCTTGCCTTGCAATGATTTGCCTTGTGTTGCCTTGCCTTTTCTTGCCTTGCCTGGATTTGATTTTTGTTTCCTTGTCTTGTTTGTCTTGGCTGGGTTCTCCTTGCCTTGACTTGCCTTGCCTTTTCTTGCCTTACCTTGCCTTTTCTTGCCTTGCCTGGATTTGCCTCACCTTGCCTTGTTTGCCTTGATTAGCATTGCATTGTGTGGACTTGCCTTGCCTTGATTTTACTTACCTTGCATTGCATGTATTAGCCTTGCCTTCCATTTCCTGAATTATCCTGGATTTGACTTGCCTTGCCTAGCATGGATTTGCCTTACGTGGATTTGCCTTGCCTTGACATAACTGAATTTGCCTTGCCTGGATTTGCATTTCATTACCTTGCCTAGATTTGCCTGCCTGGATTTACGTTGCCTTGCCTTGCATTGCCTTGCATTGCCTGGATTTGACTTGCCTGCATTTGCCTTGCCTTGAGTTGCCTTTTCTGGATTTGCTTTTTCTGGATTTGCCTTGCCTTGCCTTGCCTTGCCTTGCCTTGCCTTTCCTAGATTAGCCTTGCGTGTATTTGCATTGCCTTGCCTTGCTTTGCCTGAATTTGCCTTACCTGGATGTTCCTTGCTTGCATTTTCTTGCCATGCTGGGATTTGCCTTGCCCTGCCTTGCTTTGCCTTGCCTGGATATGCCTTGTCTTGCCTTATCTTGCCTGGATTTGCTTCATGTGGATTTGCATTGACTTTCCTTGCCTTGCCTGGATTTGCCATGCCTTTCCTTGTTTTGCCTGGAATTACCTTGCCTGGGTCTGCCTTACCTTGCTTGCCTTGCCTGGATTTGCCTAGACTGGATTTTCCTTGCCTTGGCTTGCCTGAATTTGCCTTTCATTTCCTTGCCTTGCATAATTTTGCCTTGCCTAGAATTTCTTTGCCTTGCTTTACATGGATTTGAATTGCCTGGAACTACCTTGCCTTACCTTGCCTGTATTTGCCTTGCCTGGATTTGACTTGCCTTGCCTTGCCTGGATTTCCCTTGCCTAAGTTGGACTTGGCTTTGATTTCGTTGCCAAGATTCGACTTGCCTGGATTTGCCTTGCCTTGCCTAGCCTAAATTTGCTTTACTTGCAATTGCCTTGCGTTGCCTTCCCTACCTGAATTCGCCTTGCTTTGTCTTACCTTGCCTTGCCTGTTTTTGCCTTGCCCGGATTTGCCTTGCCTTAACTTGCCTCTGCTTGCCTTGGCTTGGTTTGCATTGCCTTGCCTTGCCTTGCCTTGCCTTCCCTTGCATTTTTTTGCCTTGCCTAGATTTACCTTGCCTGGATTTGCCTTACCTTGCCTTGCCTTGCCTGCATTTGCCTTCCCTAGATTTGGTTTGCCATTCTCTGACTTGCCTGGATTTGCCTTGTGTTTCCTTTCCTGGATTTGTCTTGCCTTGCCTTGATTGTATTTGTCTTGCCTGGATTTGCCTTGCCTTGCATTGCCTGGATTTACTTTGCCTGGATTTGCTTTGCCTTGCCCTGCTGGATTTGCTTTTCCTGGATTTACTTTGCCTTGCCTTGCCTGGATGTGTCTTTCCTTGACTTGCCAGGATTTGCCTTGTCTGGATTTGCCTTGCCTTGCCTTCCCTTCCCTGGATTTGCCTTGCCTGGCCATGCCTTGCCTGAAATTTCCTTGCCTGAATTTTCCTTTTCATAATATGCCTTGCCTTGATTTGCCTTTCCTTGTCTTGCCTTCTCTGGATTTTCCTTGCATGGATTTCCTTTGCTTTCCCTTCCCTTACCTTTTTTTTGATTTGCCTTCTCTGGATTTGCCTTGCCTTGACTTGCCTTGCCTGGGTTTGTCTTTCCTTGTCTTGCCTTTCCAGGATTTGCCTTGTCTTGCCTTGATTTTATTGGCCTAGCCCGGAATTGCCTTTCCTTGCCTTAAGTTGTCTTTCCTGTATTTACCTTGCCTTGCCTTGTCTTGCATTTTTTTGGCCTTTTCTTTTCTGGGTTTGCCTTGCCTTGCCTTGCCTTTCTTTGTCTTGCCTGGATTTGCCTTGACTCGCCTTACCTAGATTTGCCTTGCCTTGACTTGCTTGAGTTTGCCTTACCTGGCTTGTCTTACCTGGATCTGACTTGCCTGGATTTGCCTTACCTTGCCTTTCCTGGATTTGCCTTGTGTGAATTTGCCTAGCCTTGCCTTGCCCTGTCTTTGTTTGCCTTGCCTGGATTTGCCATGCCGTGCCTCGCGTGGGCTTTTATGGTCTTATTTTACCTGGATTTGCCTTGCCTGCATGATCCTTGCCTTGCGTTGCTTGGATTTGCCTTGCCTTGCCTTGGCTGGATTTCCCGTGCCTTGCCTTGCCTGGATTTCCCTTGCCATGTTTTGCCTGGATTTGCTGGCCTGGATTTTCCTTGCCTTGCCTTGCCTGGATTCAACTTGTCTAGATTTGCCTTGCCTTGGCTTGTGTGAATTTGCCTTGCTTGGAATTGCCTTGCCTTGTTTTGTGTTCCCTTGCCTGTATTAACTTTGCCTTACCTTGCCTTGCCTTGCGAGGATTTGCCTTGCCTTGCTTTGCTTTTTCTTGCTTTGCCTTGATTTGCCTTGCATTGTTTGGATTTTCTTTGCCTTGATGTCGCTTACCTTGCCTGTATTAGCCTTGCCTTTGCATGCTTGGATTTGCCTTTCCTGGGATTGGTTTTGCCTTGCCTAGCATGGATTTGCCTTTCGTGGATTTTCATTGCCTTGCCTTGCCTGGATTTGCCTTGCCTGGATTTGCAGTTTGTTTCCTTGCCTAGATTTCCCTTGCCAGAATTTGCCTTACCTTGCCTTGTATGGCATGTATTTGCCTTGCCTCGATTTGCTTTACCTGGATTTGCCTTGGTTTGACCTGACATGCATGGATTTGCCTTCCTTAGACTAGTTTTGACTTGCCTTGCCTTGCCTGAATTTGCTTTGACTGAATTTGCCTTGGCTTCCCTTGCCTGGCTTGTCTTCTTTTTCCTTGCCTAAATTTGTCTTCCCTTGCATTGCCTTGAATTTCTTGGATTTGCCTGGTCTTTCCATGCCTTGTCTTGCCTGAATTTGCCTTTCCTTGCCTTTCCTTTCCTTGATTTTCCTTGCTTAAATATGACTTGCCTTTCCTTGCTTGGATTTGCCTTGGCTGGATTTTCCTTGCCTTGCCTTGTCTTGCCTTGTTTTGCCTTGCCTTGCCTGGATTTGCCTTGTCTTGATTTGCCTCGCCTAGCCTTGCCTGAGTTTGCCTTGCCTGAATTTACCTTGCCTTGCATTGCCTTGACTTCTCTTGCATAAATTTGCCTTGCCTTGCCTTGCCTCACCTGGATTTGCCTTGTCTGCCTTGCCTTGCCTTCCCTGGATTTCCCTTGTCTTGCCTGGATTTGCCTTGCCTTGACTTGCCTTACCTTGGCTTGCCTTGCCTGGATTTGCCTTGACTTACCCTGCCTTCACTTGCTTTGCCTGGATTTTTACTTGTGTGGATTTGCCTTGCCTTGCTTTGTCTGAATTTTCTTGCCTGGATTTGCCTTGCCTTGCCATGCCTTGCCTTGCCTTGCTTGTCCTTGCCTTGGCTTACCTGTATTTGCCTTGCCTTTCCTTGCCATGCTTTGCTTTCGCTTCCCTGGATTTGCTTTGACTTGACTTGCCTTTGCTTGTCGTGGTTCTGTTTGCATTACCTTGCCTTGCATTGCCTGGATTTGCCTTCCTTCCCTTGCCTTGACTTGACTTGCGATGCCTTGATTTGCCTTACCTGGATTTGTCTTGCCTTGCCTTGCCTGGATATGCCTTTCCTAGATTTTACTTTTCTTGGCTTCCCTGGATTTTCCGTGCCTAGATTAGCCTTGCCATTACAAGCCTATATTTGCCTTGCATGAATTTGCCTTGCCTTGCTGTGCCTGGATTTGCCTTGCCTGGATTTGCCTTCCTTCTCTTGCCTTGCCTTGCTAGGATTTGCCTTGACTTAACTTGCCTTACCTTGCCTTGCATGGATTTGCCTTGCCTTGCCTTGCCTTGCTTGACTTGGATGTATTTGCCTTGTCTTGCCTTCTTTTGCCTGGATTTGTCTTGCCTTGCCTAGCATAGATTTGCCCTGCATAAAGTTGCCTTGCTTGCTGTGCCTTGCCTTTTTTTGTCTGTATTTGCCTTCCGTTGCCTAGATAAGCCTTGTGTCACCTTTTCTTTCTTTGTCTTGCCTTGCCTTGCCTTGCCATGCCTTGCTGGATTTGTCCTGCCTTGCTTTGCTTTGCCTGGATTTGCCTTGACTTGACTTCCCTTGCCTTACCTTTCTTTGATTTGCATTTCCTTGAGTTGTCTTTGCTTGCCTTGGCTCGGTTTGCAATGCCTTGCCTTGCCTTGCCTTGCCTGGATTTGTGTTGCCGTCCCTAGTCTTGCCTTGACTTGCCTTGCCTGGATAAGCTTGCCTGGATTTATATTGACTTGCCTTGCTTGGTTTTGCCTTACCTTGCCTGGCCTTGATCTGCCTTGCCTGTATAAGAATTGTCTTACCTCGCTTAAATTTGCCTTGCCTTGTTTTGCCTGGATTTACCTTGCCTTGCTTTGCCTGGATTTGCCTTGCCTTGTTTTGCCTGGATTTACCTTGCCTTGCTTTGCCTGGATTTGCCTTGCCTAGAATTGCCTTGCCTTACCTTGATTGAATTTGCTTTGCCTGGATTTGCCTTGCCTTGCTTTGTCTTTTCTGGATTTTCTTGCCTGAATTTGCCTTGCCTTACCTTGCCTTGATTTTCCTTGCCAGGATTTGCCTTACAGTGTCTTGCCTGAAATTGCGTTGCCTGGATTTGCCTCTCTTTACCTTGCCTTGCCAGGATTTATTTTACTTTCTCTTGGTTGGAATTGCCATGCCTGGATTTGCCTTGCCTTGACTGAATTTGCCTTGCCTTGCCTTGCCTTGCCTGGATTTGTCTTGCCTTGTCTGGATTTGCCTTGGCTAGATTTCCCTTGCCTTGCTTTGCCTACATTTGAATTTCCTGAATCTCTTTTTCCTTTCTTTGCCTTGCCTTGCCTTGCCTTGCCTCGCCTCGCCTCGCTTCGCCTCGCCTCGCCTCGCCTCGCCTCACCTCACCTCACCTCGCCTTGCTCGGATTTGCCTTGCCTGTATTTGCCTTGCCCTGCCTGGCTTCAATTTGGCTTGCATGAATTTAGCTTGCATTGCCTTGCCTGGATTTGTGTTGCCTAGATTTTCCTTGCCTTGTTTTGTCTGCATTTGACTTACCTGGATTAGCCTTGCTTGGTTTTGTCTAAATATGCCATCCCTTGATTTGCCCTTCTTGACTTTCGTTGCCTGGATTTGCCTTGCCTACCCTTTCCTTGCCTTGCATTTCATTGCCTTTTCTGCATTTGATTGCTTGTCTTGCATTGCCTTTTCTTTCCGGGATTTGCCTTCATTGCTTGCCTTGCCTTGCCTTGCTAGGATTTGCCTTGTCTTCCTTTGCCTTGACTGGATTTGCCTTTCCTTGCCTTGCTTTTATTGCTGTGGCTGGATTTGCCTTGCCTTGCCTTTCCTTGCCTGGATTAGCCTTTCCTTGCCTGGCGATTCCTGGATTTGCCTTGGGTTCATATGTCTTAAGTTGCCTTGTTTGAATTTGCCTTGAATTCCTTTGCCTGGATTTTTCTTGCCTGGTATTGCCTTGCCTGGATTTGCCTTGCCTTTCCTTGTTTTGCCTGTATTTCCCTTGCCTGTATTTGCTTTGCCTTGTCTTACATTGAATTGCCTGACCTTGACTAAATTTGCTTTGCCTGGATTTGCCTTGCCTTGATTTGCCTTACCATGTCTTGCTTTCCCTTGCCTTGCATGGATTTGCCTTTTCTCAATATGTTTTGCCTTGGTTTGCCTTTCCTTGCCTTGCCTTCCTTGAATTTACTTTGCGTGAATTTTCATTGCCTTGACTTGCCTTGCCTTTATTTGCCTTCCCTGTATTTTCCTTGCCTTGCCTGGGTTTGTCTTTCCTTTTCTTTTCTTGCCTGGCTTTGCTTTTTTTTTGCCTTGCCTTGCTTTGCCTTGACTTGACTTGCCTTCTTTCGCCTTGCCTTGGTTTGCGTAAATTTTCTTGCCGGGAATTGCCTTGCCTTGCCTTGTGTTGCCTGGATTTGCCTTGCCTTGCCTTGTCTTGCCTGGATTTGCCTTGCCTTGCCTTGTCTTGCCTGGATTTGCCTTGCCTTGCCTTGTCTTTCATTGTTTTTCTTTGCATTTCCTTTCCTTCATTTACCTTGCCTTGCCTTGCCTGGATGTTTCGTGCCTGGATTTGCCTTGCCATACCTTGCCTGGATTTGCCTTACATTTCCTTTACTGGGTTTGCCTTGCCTGGCCCTGCCTTGCCTTGCCTGGATTTGCCTTGACTTGCCTTACCTGGATTTGTCTTTCCTGAATTTGCCTTGCCTTGCCGTGCCTTGTTTCTCCTTATATGGATTTGATTTGCCTTGCCTAGATTTGCCTTGCCTCGCCTTGACTTTCTGTTTCTTGCCTTGCTTTGCCTTGCCTGAATTTCACTTGCCTTACCTTGCCTTGACTGGATTTGCCTTTCCTTGCGGTTCCTTGCCTGAATATGCCTTGCCTTGCCTTGCTTTGTCTTGCCTTGGTTTTCCTTTCCTTTCCTTTCCTTCTCTGAATTTGCTTTGCGTGAATTTTCCTTGCCTTGCCTTGCCTTGCCTTGCCTTGATTTGCCTTCCCTATATTTTCCTTGCCTTGCCTGGGTTTGTCTTTCCTTTTCTTTTCTTGCCTGGCTTTGCTTTTTCTTGCCTTGCCTTGCCTTGCCTTGCCTTGCCTTCTTTTGCCTTGCCTTGGCTTGCGTGAATTTTCTTGCCTGGAATTGCCTTGCATTGCCTTCCTTGGATTTGCCTTGCCTTGTCTTGCCTCGTCTTGCATTGTTTTGCTTTGCATTTCCTTTCCTTCATTTGCCTTGCCTTGCCTTGCCTGGATGTTTCTTGCCTGGATTTGCCTTGCCAAACCTTGCCTGCATTTGCCTTACATTTCCTTTACTGGGTTTTCGTTGCCTGGCCCTGCCTTGCCTTGCATGGATTTGCCTTGCCTTGCCTTACCTGGATTTGTCTTTCCTGGATTTGTTTTGCCTTGCCGTGCCTTGTTTCTCCTTATCTGGATTTGACTTGCCTTGCCTGAATTTGCCTTGCCTCGTTTTGCCTTTCTGTGTCTTGCCTGTCCTTGCCTTGCCTTGCCTTGCCTGAATTTCACTTGCCTTACCTTGCCTTGACTGGATTTGCCTTTCCTTGCCGTATCTTGCCTGGATATGCCTTGCCTTGCCTTGCCTTGCTTTGCCTTGCATTGCTTTGCCTGGGTTTGCCTTTCCTTGCCTTTATGTGATTTGACTTGCCTTGTCTGGATTTGCTTGCCTGGTTTTACATTGACTTGCCTTATTTGGATTTGCCTTACCGGGATTTGTCTTGCCTTGACAGGCCTATATTTGCCTTGCTGAATTTTTTTGCCTTGCCTTGCCTGTATATTCCTTTCCTAGATTTGCCTTGCCTTTCCTTGTCTAGATTTGCCTTGCCTCGCCTGGATTTGCTTGGCCTTGTTTTGCCTGGATTTGCCTTGCCTTGCCTGGATTTTCCTTGCCTTGCATTACCTTGCCTGGATTTTCCTTGCCTTGCATTACTTTGCCTGGATTTCCCTTGCTTGAATTTGCCTTGCCTTGCCTTGTCTTTCCTTGAATGACTTTCCTGAATTTTTCTTGTTTCGCCTTGCCTGGATTTGCCTTGCCTGGATTTGCCCTACCTTGCCTTGCCTTACCTAAATTTACCTTGCCTGAATTTGTTTGCCTTGCCTTGCCTTGCATGGATTTGCCTTGCCTGGTTTTGCCTTGCCTAGATTTGCCTTTTCTTGCCTTGCCTGGATTTGCCTTGCCTTGTCCTATGTGGATTTGCCTTACCTTGCCTTGTCTTTCATGAAATGCCTGCCTGAATTTGCATTGCCTTTTCTTGTTTTGCCTGTATTTCCCTTGCCTGTATTTGCCTTGCCTTGCCTTGCCTTGCCTTGTATTTCCTGGCCATGCCTAAATTGGCCTTGCCTGGATTTTTGTGCCTTGACTTGCCTTGCCAAAATTTGCCTTTTCAGGATTTGCATTACCAAAATTTGTCTTACCTTGTCTTGCCTGGGATTACCTTGCCTGGATTTGCCTTGCCTTGCCTTTTCTTGCCTGGATTTGCCTTGCTTAAATTTAACTTACAATGTCTTGCCTGGAATTGCCTTCCCTGTATTTGCCTTGCCTTGTCTTGCCTTGCCTGAATTTGCCTTGAGTGGATTTGACTTGCCTTGCCTTGCCTGGATTTGACTTGCTTTGTCTGGATTTGCATTGCCTTTTCTTGTTTTGCCTGTATTTCCCTTGCCTGTATTTGCCTTGCCTTTTATTTTCTGTCCCTGCCTAAATTGGCCTTGCCTGGATTTTTGTGTCTTGACTTGCCTTGCCAAAATTTGCCTTTCCAGGATTTGTGTAGCCAAAATTTTCTTACTTTGTCTTGCCTGGAGTTGCCTTGCCTGGATTTGCCTTGCCTTGTCTTGCCTTGCCTGGATTTGCCTTGAGTGGATTTGACTTGCCTTGCCTTGCCTGGAATTGACTTGCCTTGCCTGGATTTGCATTGGGTAGACTTGCCTTGACTTGCCTTTCCTTGCTGGATTTGAATTGCCTGGATCTCTTTTGCCTTGCCTCGCCTTGCCTCGCTTTGCCTTGACTTTCTTGGATTTGCTTGCCTTGCCTGGATTTGCCTTGCCTTGCCTTGTCTTTCCTGAAATGCCTTGCCTGGTTTTGCCTGGCCTTTCTTTGTCTTGCCTGGATTTCCTTTGCCTGTATTAGCCTTGCTTTGCCTTGCCTTTCATTGCCTGATCTTGCCTAAATTTGCCTCACCTAGTTATGCTTTGCCATGTCTTACATTGAGTAGATTTGCCTGGCCTCGATTTGCTTTGCATGAATTTGCCTTACATTGTCTTTCCTGGAATTGCCTTGCTTGGATTTCCTTGGCTAGATTTGCCTAGCCTTACTTTGCCTGGATTTGAATTGCCTTCATCTCCTTGTCTTGCCTTGCCTTGCGAAAATTTGCCTTGCCTGGATTTTTCTGGCCGTATTTGGCCTGGATTCAACTTCAATGAATTTGGCTTGCATTGCTTTGACCGGATTTGCCTTGCCTGAATTTGCCTTCCCTGGATTTTCCTTACCTCTTCTTGCCTGGAATTGTCTCGCCTGGATTTTCCTTGTCTCGCCTTGCCTTTTTTCTGTCTTGACTTCCTTTGCCTTGCCTGGAATTGCCTTGTCTTGCCTTGCCACGCCTTGCCTTGCCTCGATTTGCCTTGCCTTGCCTGGAAAAGCCTTGCTTTGCCCTGTGTTGGATTGACTTGCCTGGAATTACCTTTCCTTTCCTTTCCTTTCCTTGCCTTGCCTTGCCTTATACTGCCTAGCCTGGATTTGCCTTGCCTTGCGTTGGCATCATTTGCCTTGCCTTTCCGTACCTTGCAATGCCTTGATTTAACTTGCATTGCCTTGCCTTGCCTTGCCATGCCTGAATTTGCCCTGCTTTGCCTTGCCTTGATATGTCTTCCATTGCCTGGATTTGCATTTTCTTGCCTTGCCTTGATTTGTCTTGATTGTCGTAACTTGCCATGCCTGCATTTGCCTTACCTTTCATTTTCTTGCCTTAGCTGGATTTGCCCTGCCTTACCTTGCCTTGATTTATTTTTCTTTCCCTGGATTTGCCTTGCCTTGCCGTGTTTTGCCTTACTTTGCCTGGATTTGCCTTGACTTGCCTTGCCTTTCCTTGTATTGCCTTGCCTTGCCTTGCCTGATTTGCTTTGCCTTGCCTTGCCTGGCCTGGATTTAGCATGCGTTGTTTGCCTTGCCTGGATTTGCTATGGCTTTTCTTGCCTTGCCTGTATTTGCCTTGCCTTGCCTTGACTTGATTTGCCTTACCTGGATTTGCCTTGCCTGGATATGGCTTGCCTGAATTTGCCTTTCTTTGCTTTACCTGTACGTGCCTTGCCTGGATTTGCCTTTTCTCGCCTTGCCTTGCCTTTAGTGGCCTTGCCTTGCCTTGTCTTTCCTGAAATGCCTTGCCTGAATTTTCCTTTCCTTTCCTTGTTTTGCCTGGATTTTCCTTGTCTGTATTTGCCTTGCCTGTATTTGCCTTGCCTGTATTTGCCTTGCCTTGCCTTACTTTGCATCGCCTGGCCTTGGTTAAATTTCCCTTGCCTATATTTTGCCTTGCCTTGCCCTGTCTGGCCTGGATTTTCCTAGACAGAATTTTCCTTGCCTAAATTTGATTTACCTTGTCATGCCTGGAATTGCCTTGCCTGGATTTGTTTTGTTTTGCCTTGCCTTGCCTTGCCTTGCCAGGATTTACCTTGCCTCAATTTGTCCTTCTTTGCCTTGCCTGAATTTGCCTTGGATTGATTTACTATGCCTTGCTTTGCCTTGATTTGAATAGTCTGGATCTCCCTTGCCTGGACTTGCCTTGCCTTGCCCTGACCAGATTTGCCTTACCTGGATTTTCCATGCCTTGTGTGGCCTCGATTTGGCTTGCATGGATTTTCCTTGCATTGCCTTGCCTGAATTTGCCTTGCCTAGATTTGACTTGCCTTGTTTTGCCTGGATTTGCCTTGCCTGGATTAGCCTGTCCTTGTTTTGCCTGGATTAGCCATCCCTAAATTTTTCTTGCCTTTATTTGCCTTGCCTTGCCTTGCCTGAATTTGCCTTGCCTGGAATTGCCTTACCTTTCCTGACTGAATTTGCCTTGCCTTGCCTTGCCTGGATTTGGGTTGCCTCAATTGTCTTGCCATGCCTTGCATTGTCTAGATTTGACTTGCCTGGATTTGCCTCACCTTACCTTGCCTTGCCAGAATTTCCTTTTCCTTGCCTTTCCTGGATTTGCCTTGGCTTGATTTGCATTACATTGCCATAAGTTGCCTTGCCTTCTCTTGACTTGCCTAGATTTGCCCTGCCCAGATTTGCCTTCTTTGCCTTTTCTTGCCTTGCCTAAATTTCCCTTGCCTTGCCTTGCCTTTCCTTGCATTTCCTTGCCTTTCCTGGATTTTACTTGCTTTCCTTGCATTGCATTGTGTTTCCTAAACTTGCCTTCTCTTGCTTGCCTTGCCTTGCCTTGCTAGGATTTGCCTTTCCTCCCTTTGCCTTCCATTAACTTGCCTGGATTTATTTTACTTTGCCTTGCTTGCTGTGGCTGGACTTGCCTTGCCTTGCCTGGATTTGCCTTGCCTTGCCTTGTCTTTCCTTGCCTGGAGATGCCTTTTTTCCTTGCCTGGATTTTTCTTGCCTGCAATTGCCTTGCCTTGCATGCATTTGCCTTACATTGCCTTGCCTGGAATTTCCTTGCCTTGCTTTGGCTTGATTTGCCTTGCCCTGGCTGGATTTGCCTTGCCTTGACTTAATTTGCCTTGAGATGCTGTGACATTACATGACTATATTTGTTGGGCCTTCCCTTGCCTTGCCTTAATTTTCTTTCCCTGCCTTACCTTGCCTGGATTTGCCCTGCCTGACCTTGCCTTGATTGCCTTCCCTTGCCTGGATTTCCCTTGCCTGGATAAGGTTTGCATTGCCCTGTTTTGGATTGCCTTGCCTAAAATTGCCTTTCCTTTTCTTGCCTTGTCATGCCTTATATTGCCTTGCCTGGATTTGCCTTGCCCTCTGTTGGCTTCATTTGCCTTGCCTTTCTGTACCTTGCCATGCTTTGATTTGACTTGCATTGCCTTGCCTCGTCTCACCATGCCTGGATTTGCCCTGCATTGCCTTTCCTTGATTTGCCTTCCATTACTTGGATGTGCCTTGCCTTGATTTGTCTTGCCTTGTCGGAACTTGCCATGCCTGGCTTTACCTGGTCTTGCCTTTCCTTGCCTTGCCTGGATTTGCCCTGCCTTCCCTTGCCTTGATTTATTTTCCCTTGCCTGGATTTTCCTTGCCTTTCCTTGCCTTGTTTTGCCTTGCCTTGTTTTGCCTTACCTTGCCTGGCCTTGATTTATTTTCCCTTGCCTGAATTTGCCTTGCCTTGCCTTGCCTGGATTTGTCTTGCCTTGCCTTGTTTGGCCTTGCCTGGATTTGCCTTGCCTTGCCTTGCCTGGCCTGAATTTGCCATGCCTTGTTTTGACTTGTTTTGCATTGCCTGGATTTGCTTTGGCTTTCCTTGCCTTGCCTTGCCTTGCCTTGCCTTGCCTTGCCTTGCCTTGCCTGGATTTGCCTTGCCTGGATATGGCCTGCCTAAATTTGCCTTTCTTTACCTTGCCTGTATGTGCCTTGACTGGATTTGCCCTTTCTTGCCTTGCCTTGCCTTTAGTTGCCTTGCCTTGCCTTGTCTTTTTTGAAATGCTTTGCCTGGATTTGTCTTGCCTTTCCTTGTTTTGTCTATATTTTCCTTGTCTGTATTTGCCTTGCCTTGCCTTGCTTTGCATTGCCTGTCCGTGGTTAAATTTCCCTTGCCTATATTTCCCTTGCCTTGCCCTGTCTGGCCTGGATTTTCCTCGACAGAATTTTTCTTGCCTGAATTTGCCTTACCTTGTCATGCCTGGAAATGCCTTGCCTGGATTTCCCTTGTTTTGCCTTGCCTTGCCTTGCCTTGCCAGGATTTGTCCTTCCTTGCCTTGCCTGAATTTGCCTTGCCTGGATTTGCTTTGCCTTGCGTGGATTTGCCTTGGCTAGTTTTACTTTGCCTTGATTTGAATAGTTTGGATCTCCCTTGCCTTGCCTTGCCCTGCCCTGATTTGCCTTGCCTGGATTTGCCATGCCTTGCATGACCTCGATTTGGCTTGCATGGATTTTTCTTGCATTGCCTTGCCTGGATTTGCCTTGCCTAGATTTTCCTTGCCTTGTTTTGCCTGGATTTGCCTTGCCTGGATTAGCCTCTCCTTGTTTTGCCTGGATTAGCCATCCCTAAATTTTCCTTGCCTTTATTTACCTTGCCTTGCCTTGCCTGAATTTGCCTTGCCTAGAATTTGCCTTGCCTTGTCTTATCTGAATTTGGCTGACCTGGATTTGCCTTGTCATGCCTTGCATTTTCTGGATTTGAGATGCCTAAATTTGTCTCGCCTGCCTTGCCTTGCCAGGATTTCTTTTCTCTTGCCTTTCCTTGCCTGGATTTGCCTTGGCTTGATTTGCATTACATTGCCTTACCTTGCCTTGCCTTCCCTTGACTTGCCTGGATTTTCTCTGCCTGGATTTGCCTTCTTTGCCTTTTCTTGCCTTGCCTGGATTTCTCTTGCCTTGCCTTGCCTTGCATTTCCTTGCCTTTTCTGGTTTTAACTTGCTTTCCTTGTATTGCCTTCCCTTTCCTGGATTTGCCTTCCCTTGCTTGCCTTGCTAGGATTTGTCTTGCCTTCCCTTAACTTGCCCAGATTTATTTTGCCTTGCCTTGCTTGCGGTGGCTGCATTTGTCTTGCCTTGCCTTGCCTTGTCTTGCCTTGCGTTGCCTGGATTTGCCTTGCCTTGTCTTGCCTTGCGTTGCCTGGATTTGCCTTGCCTTGCCATGTCTTTTTTTGCCTGGATATGCGTTTTTCCCCTTGCCAGGATTTTTCTTTCATGGATTTGCCTTGCCTTGCCTTGGCTTGATTTTCCTTGCCTTGCCTTGTCCTGCCTTGAGTTGCCATGACTTTCCGTGACTGAATTTGTCAGGCCTTGCCTGGCCTTGACTTGCATTTTCTTTCCCTGCCTTACCTTGCCTGGATTTGCCCTACCTTACCTTGCCTGGATTTGCCTTGCCTTGCCTTACCTAAATTTGCCTTGCCTTGAGTTGCCTTTGCTTGCCTTTGCTCAGTTTGCATCGCCTTGCCTTGTCTTACCGTGCCCTGCCTGGATTTGCCTTGCCTGTATTTGCATTGCATCCTCGCCTCAGTTTAACTTGTCTAGATTTGCCTTGCCTTTCTTTGCCTTGCCTGGATTTTCCTTGCCTTGTTTTTGATGGATTTGCCTTGCCTCGATTTGCCTTGCCTTGTCTTGCCTTGCCTGAATATGCTCTGCCTGGATTTGTCGTGCCTTGCCTACTATTTCCTGGAATGCCTTGCCAGTATTTTCCTTGCCTTGCCTTGCCTGAATTTTCCTTGTCTGGATTTGCCATGACTGGGTTTGCTCTACCTTACCTTGCCTTGCCTTGCCTTGCCTAAATTTTCCTTGCCTGGATTTGTCTTGCTTTGCCGTGCCTTGCCTGGATTTGCCTTGCCTGGATTTGCTTTTCCTTTTCTTGCCTGAAATTGCCCTGCCTGGATTTGCCTTACTGTGCCTTGCCTTGCCTTGGTTTTCCTTGACTGAATTTGCCATGGTTTGCTTTGCCTGGATTTGCCTTACCTTGCTTGCCTTGCCTTGACTTGATTTGCCTGGATTTGCCTTGTTTTGCCTTGCCTGGACTTGTGTTGCCTTGCTTGCGATATTGGAATTGCCTTGCCTTATTTTACCTGGATGTGAATTGCCTGGATCTACCTTGCCTTGCCTTGCCTGTATTTGCGTTTACTGGATTTGACTTTCCTTACCTTGTCTTTCCTGGAATGCCTTTCCTGGATTTGCCTTCCCTTGCTTGATTTGCCTTGGCTTTCCTTGCTAGGATTTGCCTTGCCTTCCACTGCCTTCCCTTGACTTGCCTGGATTTGCCTTGGCTTGCCTTGCTTGCCTTAGCTGGATTTGGCTTGCCTTGCGTTGCCTTACCTTGCCGTGCCTTGCCTTGCATTGCGTTCCCTTGCCTAAATTTGCCTTGCCTTGCCTTTTCTTTCTTTTCCTTGTCTGGATTTACCTTGTCTTGCCTTTCCTTTACTTGCCTCAATATGCCTTCCCTTCCTTTACCTGGATTTTTCTTGCCTGTATTTTCCTTTCCTTGCCTTGCCTCTCCTTGCATTGCCTGGATTTGCCTTGCCTTGCCTTGCCTTGCAGTTTCTTGCCTGGTTATGCCTTTTTTCCCTTGCCTGGATTTTTCTTGACTGCATTTGCCTTGCCTTGCCTTGCCTTGCATGGATTTGCCTTACATTGCCTTGCCTTGCCTTGGCTTGATTTGCCTTGCCTTGCTTTGATTTGCCTCGCATTGCCGTGACTTGCCATGCCTGGATTTGTCTGGCCTTGCCTTGCCATGTTATGCATTTCCTTGCCTTGCCTTGCCCTGCCTTTACTGGATTTGCCCTGCCTTACCTTGCCTTGATTTGGCTTCCCTTACCTGAATTTGCCTTGCCTTGCCTTCCCTGGATTTGCATTGCCTAGATTTGCCTTGAATGGATTTGCCTTTCCTTGCCTTGCCTGAAATTGCCCTGCCTGGATTTGTCTTGCCTTGCCTGGCCTGGATTTGCTTGCCTGCGTATGCCTTACCAAGATTTGCCTTGCCCTGCCAAGATTTGCCTTGCCTTGCCTCTGCCTGGATTTTCCTTGCCTTTATTTGCATTGCCTTGCCTCACCTTGGTTTAACTTGTCTAGATTTGCTTTGCCTTTCTTAGCCTGGATATGCCTTGCCTGGATTTGCTTTGCCTTGCCTTTGCTGGATTTGCCTTGCCTAGATTTGCCTTGCCTCGTCTTGCCTTACCTGGATTTGCCTTGCTTGATTTCCCGTGTCTTGCCTTGCCTTTGCTGGATTTGCTTTGCCTAGATTTGCCTTGCCTCGTCTTGCCTTGCCTGAATTTGCCTTGCTTGGATTTCCGGTGTCTTGCCTTGTCATTCCTGGAATATCTTGCCTGAATTTGACTTGTCTTCCCTTGACTTGCCTGGAGTTTTCTTGCCTGGATTTGCCTTGCCTGGGTTTGCTCTACCATGCCTTTCCTTGCCTTCCCTTGCCTAAATTTGCCTTGCCTAAATTTGCTTTGCCTGGATTTTCCTCGCCTGGATTTGACTTTCCTTGTCTTGCCTGGAATTTTCTTGCCTAGATTTGCCTTCCCTTGCTTTGTGTTGCCTTGATTTGCCTTGACTGCATTTGCCTTGTTTTGCCTTGCCTGGATTTGCCTTGAGTAGATTTGCCTGGCCTTGTTTTTTCTGGATTTGAATGGTCTGGATCTGCCTTGCATTGCCTTGCCTGTATTTGCATTCCCTGGATTTGACTTTCCTTGCCTTGTCTTTCCTGGAATGCCTTTCCTGGATTTGCCTTCACTTGCTTGACTTTCCTTGCTAGGATGTGCCTTGCCTTCCTGTGCCTTCCCTTGACTTGCCTGGATTTACCTTGCTTGCCTTGGCTGGAATTTCCTTGCCTTGCCTTGACTTGCCTTATCTTATCTTGCCTTGCCTTGCCTGGAGTTGTCTTGCCTTGTCTTTTCTTTTCTTGCCTTGCCTGGAATTACCTTGCTTTGCCTTTCCTTTACTTGCCTGGATATGCCTTGCCTTCCTTTACCTGGATTTTTCTTGCCTGGATTTACCTTGCCTTGCATTGACTGGATTTGCCTTGACACGCCTTGCCTTTCTTGACTGGATATGCCTTGTCTTACTATGCTTGCCTTGCCTAGATTTGCTTTGCCTGGATTTGCCTTGCATTCCCTTGCCTTGCCTTGCATTGCTTTGCCTTTCCGGGATTTGACTTGCTTGCCTTCCATTGCCTTGCCTTTTTTGGATTTGCATTCCCTTGCTTGCCTTGTCTTGCTTTGCCTTGCTAGAATTTGCCTTGCTTTATTTTGCCTTCTTTGACTTGCCTGGATTTGCCTTTTCTTGCCTTGTCTTGCTTGCCTTAAATGGATGTCACTTGCCTTGCTTTCCTTGCCTGGCATGGATTTGCCTTGCCTTGCCTTGCCTAGATTTGGCTTGCGTTGATTTGCCTTGAATTGCCTTGTTTTAATTTGCATTGCCTTCCCTTGCCTGGATTTTCCTTGCCTAAATTTACCTTACCTTTCCTTGTCTGGATTTGACTTGCATGAATTTGACTTGCATGGAATTGCCTTTCCTTTCCTAGTATGCATTTGCCTTGCATGGATTTGCCTTGTTTTGACGTGTCTTTCTTTGCAATCGTTAGATTTGCCATACCTTGCACTACCTCTATTTGGCTTGCCTTCCCTGGATTTGCCTTGATTTGCCTTGCCTTGTTTGCCTTTTCCTGCCTGCATTTGCCTTGCCTTGCCTTTCCTGAATTTGCCCTGCCTTGCCTTACCTTGCTGTGCCTTGTCTTGCCTGAATTTGACATGCCTTAACTTCCCTTGCATTTCCTTGCCTTGTTTTGATTGGATTTGCCCTGCTTTACGTTGCCTTGCCTTGATTTGCCTTCCCTTGCCTGGATTTCCCTTGCTTTGCCTTTACTTGCCAGGATTTGCCTTGCATTGCCTTGCCTTGACTTGCCTAAATTTGCCTTGCCTTGCCTTGACTTGATTTCCCTTGGCTTGCCTGAATTTGCCTTGTTTTACCTTGCCTTGCTTTCCCTTGCCTGGATTTGCCTTGCCTTGACTTACCTTTGCTTGCCTTTGCTCGGTTTGCATTGAGTTGCCTTGCCTTGCCTTGCCTTAGCTGGATTTGCCTTGCCTTAGCTGGATTTGCCTTGCCTTCCCTTGCCTTGACTTGCCTTGCCTTGCCTGGATTTACGTTGCCTTGCATTGCCTGGATTTTCCTTGCCAGAATTTGCCTTGCCTTTTCTGGCCTGGATTTGTTTTGCTTGCGTTTGCTCGCCTGGATTTGCCTTCCCTTGCCTTGCCTCCCCTTGATTTGCCTTGCCTTGCATACCCTTGCCTTGACTTACCTGGACTTGCCTTACCTTGCCATTTTTGCCTTGCCTTGCCTAAATTTGCCTTGTCTGGATATGCCTTGCCTTGCATTGCCTGGATTTGCCTTGCCTTATGTTACCTTGATGTGCCTTGCCTTGCCTTGCCTGAATTTGCGTTGCCTTGCCTTGCATGGCTTGCATGGATTTCCTTTGCTTTGCCTTTCCTTGCCTAGCATTGCCTAGATTTGATTTGCCTTGCTTTGTCTTGCCTTCCCTGGATTTGCCTTGACTTTCATTGCCTTGCCTTGGCTTGCTGGATTTGCCTTGGTTTCCTTGCTTGGATTTGACCTGCCTTTGTGTGATTTGCTTGCCTTGGTTTGGTTTGAATTGCCTTGCCTTGAATGCCTGGATTTGCCTTGCCTTCCCTTGCTTTACTTGATTTGCCTTGCCTCTATTTGCCTTGTGTGGATTTTTCTTTTCTAGCCTTACCTGGATTTGCCTTTCCTGGATTTGCCTTGACCTGCCTTTCCTGGATTTGCCTTACCTAGGTTTGCCTTTCTTTACTTGCCTGGATTTGCCGTGCCTGGATTAGCCATGCCTTCCCTCGCCTGGATTTGCCTTGCCTGGATTTACTTTGCCTTGCTTTGCCTTGCCTGCATTTGCCTTGTTTTGCCTTGTCCTTTCTGGAATGCCTTGTCTGGATTTGCCTTTCCTTTTTGTTTTGCCTGGATTTCCATTGCCTGTATTTGCCTTGCCTTGCCTTGTCTTGCATTGCCTAGCCTTACTCAAATTTGCCTTGCCTGGATTAGCCTTGCCTTCCCTTGCCTAAATTTTCATACCATTTCTGGCCTGGAATTGCCTTGACTCAATTTGCCTTGTTTTGCCTTGCCTTGCCTTGCTTGGAGTTGTTTTGACTGGATTTGCTTTTCCTTGCCTGGCCTGGATTTTCCTTTCCTGGATTTCCTTAACTTGCCTGGATTCGCCTTCACTAAATGTGCCTTGCATTGCTTTGCCTGGATCTCCCTTTCCTTGCCTTGCCTCGCATTGCCCAGATTTGCCATGCCAGGATTTGCCTTGCCTTGCCTGGCCTCGATTTGGCTTGCAGGGATTTGCTTGCCTAGATTTGACTTGCCTCGTTTTACATGGATTTGCTTTGATTGGATTAGCCTTGCTTTTTTTGGCCTGGATTTGCCATCCCTGCATTTGCCTTTCCTTTCCTTTCTTCGCCTGAATTTCCCTTGCCTGGATGTGTCTGGCCTGGTCTTGCCTTGCCTTGCATTTCCTTGACTTTCCTGGATTTGTCTTGCTTGCATTGCATTGCCTTGTCTTTCCTGGATTTGCCTTTTCTTCATTTTCTTGCCTTGACTTGCTTACTAGGATTTGCCTTGCTTTACCTTGCCTTTTCTTGCCTTGCCTTGCTTACTAGGATTTGCCTTGCTTTACCTTGCCTTTGCTTGCATTGCCGGGATTTGCCTTGCCTTGCTTTGCCTTGCCTTGGTTTCCTTGGCTGGATTTGCCTTGCCTTGCCTTGCCTTGCCTTGTGTTGCCTTGCCTTGCCTTGTCTGGATTTGCCTTGTCTTGCCTTGCTTCTCTTTGCGTTGCCTTGATTTGCCTTGCCTTGACTTGCCTTGCCTGGATATGCCTTGCTTTCCTTTGCCTAAATTTTTTTTCCTACATTTTTCTTGCCATGCCTTGCATGGATTTGCCTTATATTGCTTTGCCTTGCGTTGGCTTGATTTGCCTTGCTTTGCCTTGATTTGCCATGCATTGCCGTGACTTGCCATGCCTGAATTTGCCTGGCCTTGCCTTGCCTTGCCTTGCCTTGCCTGAATTTGCCCTGCCTTACCTTGCCTTGATTTGCCTTCCCTTGCCTGGATTTTTCTTGCCTTGCCTTGCCTTGCCTGGATTTGCCTTGGCTTGCCTAAATTGCCTTGCCTTAAGTTGCATTTGCTTGCCTTGGCTTGGATTGCATTGTCTTGCCTTGTCTTGCCTTGCCCTCCCTGGATTTGTCTTGCCTTCCCTTGCCTTGACATGACTTGATATGCCTGGATTTGTCTTTTTTTTTTTTTTTGAGACGGAATTGCGCTCTTGTTATCCAGGCTGGAGTGCAATGGCCCGATCTCGGCTCACCGCAACCTCCGCCTCCTGGGTTCAGGCAATTCTCCTGCCTCAGCCTCCCGAGTAGCTGGGATTACAGGCACGCGCCACCGGGCCCAGCTAATTTTTTGTATCTTTAGTAGAGACGGGGTTTCACTACGTTGACCAGGATGGTCTCGATCTGTTGACCTCGTGAT
>CM052651.1:26506684-26524750 GCA_028533165.1 Leontopithecus rosalia | reverse complement strand
TTTACACTGCTGGTGGGAGTGTAAATTATTTCAACCATTGTCGAAGACAGTGTGGCGAGTCCTCAAGGACCTAGAAATAGAAATTCCATTTGACCCAGCAATCCCATTACTGGGTATATATCCAAAGGACTATAAATCGTTCTACTATAAGGATACATGCACACGAATGTTCATTGCAGCACTGTTTACAATAGCAAAGACCTGGAACCAACCCAAATGCCCATCGATGGTAGACTGGACTGGGAAAATGTGGCACATATACACCATGGAATATTATGCAGCAATCAAAAATGATGAGTTTGTGTCCTTTGTAGGGACATGGATGAATCTGGAGAACATCATTCTCAGCAAATTGACACAAGAACAGAAAATGAAACACCATATATACTCACTCATAGGCGGGTGATGAACAATGAGAACACATGGACACAGGGAAGAGACTACTACACACTGGTTTCTATTTGGGGAATAGGGGAGGGACAGCGGTGGAGGGATCTGGGGAGGGATAGCATGGGGAGAAATGCCAAATGTGGGTGAAGGGGCAGAAGACAGCAAAACACCCTGCCACGTGTGTACCTATGCAACTATCTTGCATGTTCTGCACATGTACCCCAAAACCTAAAATGCAATGAAATATAAAAAATTCATATATATATATATATATATATATATATATATATATATAAAATACCAAAAATTTATCTTAGTAATGGTGAGACTAACAAACACAGAAATGACTGTCATGACGGAAGCAATTGATTTTACTACTCACAGTTCCCTGGAAAGAATAGGCACAGCACACCACAAGGGGCAGGACAGAGAAACAGCAAGGTCAGTCAGAAGGCAGAGAAAAATGAGGAAACATAGGCAAGAAACTTTATTGCTGTTTCCATGAAAAGGAACAAGCAAGGCAGGGTAATCATGCTTAGAATTGTCTACTTTGAATGACATCATCGGCTTCTGGATAGAAGAGGCTGCTAACTGGTCCTGAGGAAATTAGGGAAACAGGATACTGGACAGAAATGTGAGAGTTATAAGAAAGAATAGAGACTGCAAAAGACATAAACAGAGATGAAGAAAAGAGTGAGAAAGAGAGAATAAAGAAGGGGGTATAAACTCTGGGTTGGTTGGTTTGTATATGAATGCATACAGGCAGGAAAGTTCTTTGTTACATACAAGAATTAGCTTATCCTGAGAAAAGCAGTTCCTCCAGGGTCAACAAAGCCAAAGTTGTCAAAGCATCAAAATCAGAAAATAAGAGACATGACTGATATACCATTATAGGCACCATTGTAATTAATACAGTTTAGCATTATCCTGGAGTCTGTAGTCAATACACACAATAGCAAAAATAGCAATAGAAACAAATATCTGAATGTAAAAGACAGACTTAAATTATCAGACATGTATCTACTTAAAATATAAAAACAAATTCAAGCAATCCATTGAAAGCTATTAATTGATTTGATTATGTGTAAGTAAAATACAGAAACTAAAACCTGTCCTATATACCAGTGAAGCTCATTTATAAAATGTAACATAAAGGGTGATTCACAAGACTAACAATAACTAAATATTTCTAGAATTGATAAACAATTTCATAAGGAAAATGGTAAATGTTTATTGCAGACATAAAAGAAAACATCAGGGGAAAAAAATACAGGTCATCAATGCTCCACCTAGTTCCAATAACAATGGTTTAATTAGATAACGTGAGTTCCCCAACATGGCTCCAAATTCAGTTACCAGGGGATTTTAACTGTGAGAAATTACATAAAATACAAACTTTTTGTGAGCACTTAAGTTCACAAATCACAACATGCAATTAAGATCAGTGACCCATCACTTCTTTCAAAGTATGCTGCTGCCAATCACTGCACATTGTTTATTGAGTTTACCCAGAGAGCAAAGTATGTTATCGTCTTGCCTCCTTGTCTCCCAGTGAGAAGCCCACGTTACATTTTAGGAAAATGAATAATCAAAAGAGGAAATTGGTCAACAGGCATGAGAGAGGGATAACACAAAGTGTAATTCAAATGGAACATAAGTGTAGTTATAGAAGAAATAGTGGCAATTCACCAAAACAGATGTTTCCTCAGTATTTCAAGTATTTTTGCCGAATAAATCAATTCTAAATCTAATTGAAGATATTTACAGAAATACAGGGAATAGAGACACGTGTTGTGTTAGGTTATTTTTCTGTTGCTATAAAGAAATACTGGAGACTGGATAATTTATAAAGAAAAAGGTTTAATTGGCTCACAGGTCTGCAGACTTTACAGGAAGCATGGTGTTGGCATCTGCTCACCTCCTGTCAAGGCGCTTCCATTCATGGCATAAGGCATTGAAGGCAAAGTCAGAGCAGGATTCTCATATGGAGAGACTGGGAGAAAGAGAGCAAGCGGGGTAGGTGCCACACACTTTTAAACAACAGATGTCCTGAGAACAAACTCACAATCAGTGGGACAGCACAAAGTTATACAAATTCGTCCCCTTGACCCAAATGTCTCCCACAAGTCCCCACCTCCAACATGGGGGATTATATCTCAACATGAGTATATTAGTTCATTTTCATACTGCTATAAATAAACTACTAGAGACTGGGTAACTTATAAAAGGATTTAGAAAAGTTGACTCACAGTTATGCATTGTTGGGGGGGTCTCAGGAAACTTACAATTATAACAGAAGGTAAAGGAGAAGCAAGACACATCTTATGTGGAGGCAGGAGAGAGAGTGGGCAAAGAGGAAATACCAGACACTTATCAAACTACCAGATCTCATGAGGACTCTCTCATTATCACAAGAACAGCATAGGGTAACTTCCCCCATGATCCAATCACCCCAACCAAATCCCTCGGACCACACAAGGGAGTTATAATTCAAGATGAAATTCAGGTAGAAACACAGAGCCAAACCCTATCAATGAGATCTGGATGGGACGTCCAAACTATAGCACAGGTTAAATAATACCACAGAATGCAATCAGAAAATGTGGAGTGTTGAAATACCACAGGATAAATTATCTGGGTTCTTCAATTAAAACTAAAGAAACCAAAAGAGTGCAAGTAAAAAAAGATGTAGGTAATGCATGTAGGTGATATACTCAAAGATATCAAAGGAAACAAGACATATTACCATCCAATTTTAACGTATACTTCTTATTTGGATCCCAATTAAAATAACTATAAAATAATGATAATTATAACAATTTACAAGATGAGGAAAATCTTGAAAACTGACTATTTAATTTGATGCATTAAGAGTTATATCTAAATTGTCTCAAGGTCATAGGGTGTCAGTGTTTTACATCATTAACATTTAAAAATGCATACAGAAATATTTGTAGATGAAATAAGACAATATTTGAATTTTCTAAAATACTGAGGATATGTATATTATACCTCAGGTGAATAATGAGGAATATGGGGGAAGTGTGTGGAGGTGTAGATGAAGCACAATTGGCAAGGTTTTGATTATTAGTAAGCTGATTAAACAGTAAATTAGGTTCATCAAACTATTAATGTTTTCTCTACCTGAGCAAATGTTTGAAAATTCTATAATAGAAAAATAAAACTCTAGGAGCATGATAAAACTAAATACCCACTGATGTACCTCAAAGTTTCTGAGTTTACAGTAAGTACTAGATTAATATTTAATAATCCTGTTTCTTGAGACAGAGTTATGCTCTTGTTGCTCAGGCTGGAGTGCAATGGCACAATCTTTTCTCCCTTCAACCTCCGCCTCCTGAGTTCAAGCGATTCTTGTACCTCAGCCTCCCAAGTACCTGGAATACAGGCACCCACCACAAGGCACAGCTTTTTCTTTTGTATTTTTAATAGGGACAGAGTTTCTCCATGTTGGCAAGGCTGGTCTTGAACTCCTGGCCTCAAGTAATCTGCCCACCTCAGCCTCCCAAATTGCTGGGATTACAGGTGTAAGCCACCATGCCAGGCCCAAAGGATTCATTTTGATTACAACTGTCATAAGATAACTGAGAATAACTCATGTTTATCAGAAGCACCTTACTATTCCATTAAAGTTACTGAGTGGAACAAAAGTGATCATGAAGTTGTTTAAAATAATATGTTCCAGTTTAATTGGCTAAAAAATTCTTCCATACATAATCATTATTATCAAATGTGGGATTGGCATCAAAATGTCAACGATCAAAAATAATTTTTTTAAATGATTATTCTATGTTGTGTTTAGTGATAGAAGAATTCTTTAATTTATTTTTTCCAAATTAAGATGAGCAACTAACTCTGAGATCTTTAGCCCAGGGAGGAGTAGGTGAGGCATAGCCTGCTTTCTTGGCGTCAATTACTACTGGAAATGATGTGGAAGGCCTTACTGGACAGGATGCCCCTGGTAAACAATGTAGGCAGATAACTAAGAGTATAATGATTCAGGAGTCTCATAAATGTCTGCATTTCAAAATGGCAAGGTCAACTTCAAATGTGTAAAAATGTTTCTCCTTTAAGAAGCCAAGGTGGGCAGATCATTGGAGGTCAGAACTTGGACACCAGCCTGGCCAATATTGCAAAACCTTGCCTCTACTAAAAATACAAAAATTAGCCGGCTATGGAAGCATCTGCCTGTACTCCCAGCTGCTTCAGAGATAGAGATAGGAGAATGGGTTGAACCTGGATGGGGAGGATGCAGTGAGCCGAGATCATGACACTACACTCCAGCCTTGGTGAAGGAGCTAGATTGTTTCAAATCAACCAAAGAACACAAAAGCTTTATACATTTTATGTTTTATAAAAAATCTCAACTCTAGTTACTTAGAATTTCTATTCCACAGAAGTTCCTTAAGTAGTATTTTTGTACAAAACTAAAAGAAGGAATATATATGTACATTGTCATGCAGAGTACAAATATATCCCCATCATTTTAAGATCCCTTTACAGCATTAAGAGAATTGTAATTTTCTTAAATATTTACCCAAAAAAGTCAATGATTTGCAATCTTTTCAAATGAAGGGCATAAATTCAGCTCATGCTGCTTCCTCACTGTGAATTTGACACTGCAATAATAAACTGAGGCATCAATGACACACTTCTTTCAACAAGAAATCTAAGATTGCAATGTTTATTTTCAGTGGTTTTGCTATTTCTTGGGGATTACGAAGGAAATGCTTAGTTAGGATACAAATGATGGAAGATTATACAATGAAATTAAAGGTGAGAGACCCAGTAGAACATGTTATTGTATTACTAATATTTTCACTATAAAGATTGCATCATCACAAATACAGGGATTTGAAGCTAATCTTAGTACTTTTCCCCAGGTTCATTCAATACATAACAATTTATTGAAATTGCATGTATACCCATCGGGCTAACCTCCTAGTTGAACAGCTCCTTTAATTGATTCCTCAATTTCTCTACCGTATCTTGCCTTGAGTCATTTCTAAAAAAATGTTTGATGAAAGAAGGTAAATACCAGTAACATGTGTAAAGGGCTGCATCTAGAAAGGTGCTCTATCAACCTGAGCATTAGAAAAATGTGATGTAATTAGTGTATGAATTTTAGAAAATTTCCCCATTACACTTTCTTGTTTAAATGAGTGTTATTTTCAAAAACATATAAATTGAACATATACTTATTGAATGCATATATATGTACACATTAAATATATATGTATATAACATGTACACATGTTAACATAATAGAGTAGACTTATGACAATGCTTTTTTTCTGAAAGCACCTGCAGAAATTTGTCTTCTTTCTAGTTTCAAAATCCCTCAGAAGCCATGGGGGAAAGAGGACCCTTTGGATGCCAGACAGTGCATGAGGCACATTTGCTTACAGTAATTTTAACATAATTCATATTCACAATTCACAGTGAGGAAACCAGAAAATTGCTAGCAGCTATCAATTAATGACAGGTGTGAAAGGGCTGCTGGGGGGTGGGGCCTTGTGAGCCGGTGCCTGGGCTCTCACATCACAAATGGAAGGGCTGCACATGGAGGGAACTCAAGGCCTGATTGGTTCCTCCTAAGCGGGATGCAATCTGGTTGGCAGGGCAACCTTCAGTAAGTGCCTTCAAAGTTGGTGTCATTCAGTTGCCTTTCCTGGGGAGAGATGACAGGTGCTGAGTCCTACAGACCTGGAAGCAAGCGAAGGCCCAAGCTGCCCTAGAACATCAGAGACACCCCATAAAAACCACTCTGACCTGTCGCATGTGGACCAAATCCAGCCCCAAGCAGGGCAGGTGCTGGGGCTCTGCTAAGCCGTCCTGCAGCTCTGACATCTATGAATGAGTGGGCGGCCAGCAAAGGCGCAGCTCCAGCAGAGAGGAGTTACAGATGCCTGTAACACGCTGTACCCCAATGCCAGCCCCAAGTGGGGCCAGCTCAGGGTGAGTGAGGCGGAGCCATCCTTCAGCTTTGATTCAGATCTACAAGACAGAGATGGCTCTAGTGCCTGACCCCGCTGCTTTGGAGCACACTGGCCACCAGAAGATGCCCAAAGGTAGGGAGACAACGGATACCACTTGGCCTCAGGGATCCTCTGGCCATTGCTGACCAAAAGTTTCCCGGAGACATCCACAACCCGGGGCTCCACCCTCCCTCCCCTTAGCTTTCCTAGGCCCAGCACCAAGGCAGGAAGACTGGCTCTGCCTCGAGTCCCCACCCCTTCTTCTTTCCCTGTTGTGTCTGGCCAGTTTCCTTCCTCTTCCCTACCCCAGTGCCCAGTTCTGGGACCTCTTCTTCTTCCCCCAGGTGGCTGAAAACTAAGTTTACAATATGCAGAATGGATGCTACAGATTTCACTGCTGTAGAGAAAACATCTGACACCTCTTCTATTTAAACTTAAGTAGCCACAGTGGAGCTGTTTCCCAATGCCAGCCCCAAGTGGGGCCAGCTCAGGCTGAGGTGGCCGGAGCCGTCCTGCAGCTCTGAGATCCAGGAGGTAGAGGTGGAGGTGGGAGCAACGCCAGACACCTCTGCTTGGAGCCTGCCAATCTGATGCAGGGGCCCTGACCTACAGCACAGCAGGGACCAGAAGACGTCCAAAGGTTGGGAGGCCACAGATACTGCTTGGTCTCAGAAGCTTCTCTGGCCATTGCTAACCCAACGTTTTCCCCAGAGACAGCTACAGCCTAGGGCTCCTCCCTCCTGTTCCTAGTTCGCTTTACTAGGCCAAGACCCTGAGCAAGAGGACTGGCTCTAGGTATTTTGTTGTCTGTTCCTGCATTAGTATACTTAGGAGAATGGCCTCCTGCTCCATTGAAGTTGCTGTAAAGTATGTTATCTCACACTATTTAATGGCTGCATAATATTCCATGCTGTATGTGTAGCACATTTCTTTTCTTTCTTTCTCTTTTCTTTTCACATTTTTTAAAGACATAACTCTCTCTGTTACCCAGGCTGAAGTGCAGTGGTGTGGTTTCTGCTAACTGCAACCTTCACCTCCAGGCTCAAACCATTCTTCTGCCTTAGCCTCCCAAGTAGCTGGGATTACAGGCATGTATTACATCACCATATCCAGCTACGTTTTCTATTTTTAGTAGAGATGGGTTTTGTCATGTTGGCCAAGCTGGTCTCAAATTCCTTACCTCAAGTGATCCACCGCCCTCAGCCTCCCAAAGTGCTGGGATTACAGGCATGAGCCATTGTGCCCAGCCCAATTTTCTTATTTTTAGTGGAGATAGGGTTTCTTCATATTGATCCGGCTGGTCTCGAGCTCCTGACCTCAGGTGATTCACCTGCCTCGGCCTCCCAAAGTACTGACATTTCATGTATGAGCCACTGCAACTAGCCAGCATCACTTTCTAAAGTTTAGTTTAGTTTATTTTGAAATGGGGTTTCGCTCTTCTTGCCCAGTCTGGGGTGCAATGGTGCAGTCTCCCTCATTGCAACCTCCAACTCTTGTGTTCATGGAATTCTTGTGCCTCAGCCTCTGGAGTAACTGAAATTACAGGTGCCGTCAACCATGCCCTATTAATTTTTTGTATTTTCAGTAGATAATTGGGTTTGGCCATGTTGGCCAGGCTGGCTTCAAACTCCTGCTCTTAGGTGATCCACCCACCTCGGCCTCCCAAAGTATTGGGATTACAGGAGTGAGCCACCACCCCCAGCAATGCTAAAAAGTTTTAATACTGGTGTCTGTGAGAGAAGCCTTAGCGTAACTGCAGGATTGTGTGAGTGATGTGTCATTTTACAAAGCCCACACTACATGGCAGATTTCAAATAGGATTTTCTGGATCACAAATGAATTAGGAAAATATGGCCAGTCGAGGTGGCTCTTGCCTGTGTTCAGAGCACTTTAGGAGGCATAGGGGTAATCCACCCTGATCCCCTGAGTTTAGGAGTTCAAAACCAGACTGGCCAACATGGGGAAACCCCATCTCTACTAAAAATAGAAAACAGAGGCTGGGCATGGTGGCTCATGCCTGTAATCCCAGCACTTTGGGAGGCCAAGGTGCATGCATCACTTGAGGTCAGGTGTTCAAGACCAGCCTGACCAACATGATGAAACCCCCGTCTTAAAACAAAATAAATAAATAAAATAAAATAAAAATGCAAAACTTAGCTTGGCATTATTGTGGGCTCCTGTAATTATATATATATATATATATATATATATATATATATATATATATATACCTACACACACACACACACACAGAAACAAAGAAAAAATTCTGGGTGTGGAGGCTTACTCCTGTAATCCCAGCACTTTGGAAGGCTGAGATGGGAGAACAGATTGATGTCAGGAGTTTGAGACCAGTCTGAGTAACATGGGGAAATCCCATATCTACAAAAATATATAAAAATTAGCATGGCAGCAGGTCATGGTGGCTCATGCCTGTGGTTCTAGCACTTTGACAAATTACCTGATGTCAGGATTTGGAGCCAGCCTGGCCATCATGAAAAAACCCTGTTTCTACCAAAAATAAAAGAAAAAATTTAGCCAGGTATTGTGGCCTGGGACTGTAATCCCAGCTACTCGGGAGGCTGAAGCAGGAGAATTGCTTGAAGTGAGATTGTGCCACAGCACTCAAGCCTGGGCAACAGAGGGAGACTCTGTCACAAAAATAAATAAATGAATTAATTAACTGGGTGAAGTGGTACCCACCTGTGGTCCCAGTTACTCTGGGATGCAGGGAAATCAACTTAGCCTTCAAAGGTCAAGGCTGCAGAAAGTTGTGATCTCACATTGCCCTCTGGCTTGGGCAACAGAGTGAGGACGTCTCAAATATAAATTAATTTAAAAAATTTTAAAGTAAAAAATAAAAAGGAAAACACAAAATAAATAATTAGTATTTATTCTTTTTTATTTTTTAATATTTTTCTTTTTAATTTTTGTTAAAATCTAATTTTAGGCTCAGGGTACATGTGCAGGTTTATTCCACAGGCAAATTGCATGTCACAGGGTTTTGGTGTATGGATTATTTTGTCACTTAGGTAGTAAGCATTTCACCTAGTAGGTGGTTCTTTTTATTGTATCCCCCCTCAACCTAATGTAGACCCTAGAATCTGTCATTCCCTTCTTTGGGTCCATGTGTATCCAATGTTTAGCTCCCACTTATAAGTGAGAAAATGCAGTATTTGGTTGTCTGTTCTGGCATCAGTTTACTTAGGATAATGGAATCCTGCTCCATGTAAGTTGCTGCAAAGTAAGTTATCTCACTCTTTTTAATGGCTGTATAATATTCCATGCTGTATATATACCACATTTCTTTCTTTTCTTTCTTTCTCTTTTGTTTTTGCATTTTTTTAAAGATGTAACTCTCTCTGATACCCAGGCTGATGTGCATTGTCACGGTTTGTGCTAACTGCAACCTTCATGTCCAGGTTCAAGCAATTTTCCTGCCTCAGCCTCCCAAGTAGCTGAGATTATAGGCCTGTATTACATGACCATACCCAGCTAAGTTTTGTATTTTTAGTAGAGATGGGTTTTGTCCTGTTGGCCAAGCTGGTCTCAAACTCCTGACCTGAAGTGAACCACCTCCCTCCACCTCTCAATGTACTGGGGTTGCAAAATGAGCCACCCAGCCGAGCCCAATTTTCTTATTTTTAGTGTAGATAGGGTTTCTTCCTGTTGATCAGGCTGCTCTCGAACTCCTGACCTCAGGTGATTGGCCCACTCTGGCTTTCCAAACTGCTGACATTACAAGCCTGAGCCACTGTGCCCAGCCCAATTTTCTTATTTTTGTGGAGATAGGGTTTCTTCACCTTGATCAGACTGGTCTCGAACTCTTGACCTCAGGTCACCCGCCTCGGCCTTTCAAAGTGCTGACATTACAGGCATGAGCCAGTGCACCCAGCCAGCATCAGTTTTTAAAGTTTAGTTTAGTTTTTTTTGAAATGGGGTTTCTTCTCTTCTTGCCCAGTCTGGGGTGCAATGGTGCAATCTCCCTCATTGCAACCTCCACCTCCCGGGTTCAGGCAATTCTTGTGCCTCTGCATCCTGAGTCACTGAAATTACAGGTGCCGGCCACCATGCCCTATGAATTTTTTGTAGTGTTAGTAGAGAATGGGTTTGGCCATATTGGCCAGGCTGTTCTCAAACACCTAACCTCAGGTGATCCACCCACCTCTGCCTCCCAAAGTGCTGGGATTACAGGCATGAGCCGCCACGCCTGGGCAATGCTGAAAAGTTTTAATACTGCTGTCCGTGAGAGAAGCCTTTGCTTAACTGCAGGATTGTGTCCAGTGATATGTCATTTTATAAAGCCCACACTAGATGGCAGATTTCAAGGAGGATTTTCTGAGTCACAAATTAATTAGGAAAGTATGGCGAGTCTAGGTGGCTCTCACCTGTGATCCCAGCACTTTAGGAGGCCCAGGGTTGATCCACCATGATCACCTGAGGTTAGGAGTTCAGAACCAGCCTGTCCAACATAGTAAAACTCGTCTCTACTAAAAATACAAAACTTAGGCTGGGCACCTTTGTTCACTCCTGTAATCCCAGCACTTTGGGAAGCCAAGGTGCGTAGATCACCTGAGGTCAAGAGTTCAAGACCAGCCTGACCAACACGACGAAACCCCCATGTTAAAATAAAGTAAAATAAAAGCACAAAACTTAACTTGGCATTGTTGTGGCATCCTATAATCCCAGCCATTTCAGGAGGCTGAGACAGAATCTCTGAACGCAGGAGGTGGAGGTAGCAGTGAGTAAAGATCACACCACCGCACTCCAGCTCAGATGAAGGAGTGAGACTCTGTCTCAAAATATCAATAATTAGGAAAAAATTATATATATATGTGTGTATATATATATATATGTGTGTGTATATATATGTGTATATATATATGTGTGTGTATATATATGTGTATATATATATATATATATATATACACATATATATGTCTGTGTGTGTGTGTGTGTGTGTGTGTGTGTGTGTATATACACACACACACAAAGAAAAAATTCCTGGTTTGGAGGCTTGCTCCTGTAATCCCAGCACTTTGGGAGGCTGAGGTAGAAGAACAGATTGATTCCAGGAGTTTGATACCAGGCTGTGCAATATGGGAAATCCCATCTCTTCAAAAATATACAAAAATTAGCTTGGCAGCAGGTCATGGTGCCTCACGCCTGTAACTCCAGCACTTGACAAATCACCTGATGTCAGGATTTGGAGACCAGCCTGGCTAACATGGTGAAACCCTGTCTCTACTAAAATAAAAAAAAGGAAAGAAAAATTAGCCAGATGTGGTGGCATGGGACTGTAATTCCAGCTACTTGGGAGGCTGAAGCAGGAGAATTGCTTGAAGTGAGATTGTGCTGCAGCACTCAAGCCTGGGCACCAGAGTGAGACTATCTCAAAAATAAATAAATGAATTAATTAACTGGGTGTGGTGGTACCCACCTGTGGTCCCAGTTACTCTGGGATGCAGGAGGATCACCTGAACCTTCAGAGGTCAAGGCTGCAGCAAGCTGTGGTCTCACATTGCCCTCTAGTTTGGGCAACAGAGTGAGGACCCATCTCAAATATAAATTACTTACACATTTTTTCAAGTAAAAAATAAAAATGAAAATATAAAAAGATTAGTATATTTTCTTTTTTTAGATTTTTAATATTTTTCTTTTTAATTTTTGTAAAACTCTAATTTTAGGCTCAGAATACATGTGCAGGTTTATGCTATAGGCAAATTGCATGTCGCAGGGTTTTGGTGTATGGATTATTTTGCCACCTACGTAGTAAGCATCACACCAAATAGGTAGTTTTTTTTTGTTGTTGTATCCACCTTCACCCTCATGTAGACCATAGTATCTGTTGTTCCCTTCTTTGTGTCCATGTGTGCCCAATGTTTAGCTCCTACTTATAAGTGAATAAATGCAGTATTTGGTTCTCTGTTCCTGCCTTAGTTTACTTAGGATAACGGCCTTCTGCTCCATTTAAGTTGCTGCAAATTATGTTGCCTCACTCTTTTTAATGGCTGCATAATATTCCATGCTGTATATATGCTACATTTCTTTTTTTTTCTTTTTACATTTTTTTAAAGACGTAACTCTCCCTGTTACCCAGGCTGAAGTGAAGTGGTGTGGTTTCTGTTAACTACAACCTTCACCCCCAGGTTCAAGCAATTCTCCTGCCTCTGCCTCCTAAGTAGCTGGGATTATAGGCCTGTATGACATCACCATACCCAGCTAAGTTTTGTATTTTTAGTAGAGATGGGTTTTGTCATATTGGCCAAGCTGGTCTCAAACTCCTGACCTCAAGTGATGCAGCCCCTTGGCCTCCAAAAGTGCTGGGATTAAAGGCATGAGCCACGGCGCCCAGCCCAATTTTCTTATTTTTGTGGTGATAGGGTTTCTTTATGTTGATCAGGCTGGTCTCGAATTCTTGATCTCAGGTGATTCACCAGCCCTGGCCTTTCAAAGTGCTAACATTACAGGCATGAGCCAGTGCACCCAGCCAGCATCAGTTTTTAAAATTTAGTTTAGTTTTTTTTTGAAATGGGGTTTCTTCTCTTCTTGCCCAGTCTCGGGTGCGATGGTGCAGTCTCCCTCATTGCAATCTCCACCTCCCGGGTTCAGGCAATTCTTGTGCCTCTGCATCCTGAGTCACTGAAATTACAGGTGCCGGCCACCACGCCCTATGAATTTTTTGTAGTTTTAGTAGAGAATGGGTTTGGCCATATTGGCCAGGCTGTTCTTAAACACCTAACCTCAGGTGATCCACCCACCTCTGCCTCGCAAAGTGCTGGGATTACAGGCATGAGCCACCATGCCCGGCCGATGCTAAAAAGTTTTAATACTGGTGTTTGTGAGAGAAGCCTTAGCCTAACTGCAGGATTGTATCCAGTGATATGTCATTTTACAAAGCCCACACTACATGACAGTTTTCAAATATGATTTTCTGGGTCACAAATTAATTAGTAAAATATGGCCAATCCAGATGGCTCTCGCCTGTGAACCAAACACTTTAGGAGGCCCAGGGTTGATCCACCATGATCACCTGAGGTTAGGAGTTCAAAACCAGCCTGGCCAACATGGTGAAACCCCATCTCTACTAAAAATACAAAACTTAGGCTGGGCTTGGTGGCTCACACCTTTAATCCCAGCACTTTGGGAGGCCAGGATTCATGCATCATCTGAGGCCAACAGTTCAAGGCCAGCCTGAGCAACATGTTAAAGCTCTGTCTTAAAATAAAATACATTAAAAACAGAAAACTTAGCTTTGCAATGTTGTGGGCTCCTGTAATACCAGCCACTTAGGAGGCAGAGATAGAATCCTTTGAACTCAGGAGGTAACCGTGAGTAGAGATTGCACAACCACACTCCAACTCAGCTGATGGAGGGAAACTCTGTCTCAAAATAATAATAATAATTAGGGAAAATTTATATATACACACACACACACACACACACACACAAACACACAAAGAAAAAATTCCAGGTGTGGAGGCTTATCCTGTAATTGCTGCACTTTGGGAGGCTCAAGTGGGAGAACAGTTTGATTCCAGGAGTTCGAGACCAGCCTGGGCAACATGGGGAAATCCCATCTCTACAAAAATACATAAAAGATAGCTGTGCAGCAAGTCATGGTAGCTCACACCTGTAATTCCAGCACTTTGACAAATCTCCTGATGTCAGGATTTGGAGACCACCCTGGCAATCATGGTGAAACCCTGTCTCTGCTAAAAAAAAAAAAAATTAGCTGGTTGTTGTTGCCTGGAACTGTAATCCCAGCTACTCGGGAGGCTGAAGCAGAAGAATTGCTTGAACTGAGATCGTGCCACTGCACTCAAGCCTGGGTAACAGAATGAGACTCTGTCTCAAAAATAAATTAATGAATTAATTAACTGGGTATGGTGGTGCCCACCTGTGGTCCCTGTTACTCTGGGATGAAGGAGGATAACCTGAGATTTCAGAGGTCAATGCTGTAGCAAGCTGTTATCTCACATTTCCCTCTAGCCTTGGCAACTGAGTGAGGACCTGTCTCAAATATAAATTAATTTAAAAAATTTTAAAAGTAAAGAATAAAAATGAAAATATAAAATGCTAATTATTCATTTTATATTTTATATTTATAAATTAATTTAAAAATTTTTAAAAGTAAAGAATAAAAATGAAAATATAAAATGCTAATTATTCATTTTATATTTTCATTTTTATTCTTTACTTTAAAAATTTTTTTAATTAATTTGTATTTGAGACAGGTCCTCACTCAGTTGCCAAGGCTAGGGGGAAATGTGAGATAACAGCTTTCTGCAGCATTTTTCTTTTTTATATTTTTAATATTTTTCTTTTTACTTTTTTTAAACTCTAATTTTAGGCTCAGGGTACATGTGCAGGTTTATTCTATAGGCAAATTGCATGTCACAGGGGTTGGTGTATAGATTATTTTGTCACCTAGGTAGTAAGCATCACACCTAATAGGTAGTTTTTTAATTGTATCTCCCGCAACCTCATGTAGACCCTAATATCTGTTGTTCCCTTCTTAGTGTCCATGCGTACCCAATGTTTAGGTCCCACTTATAAGTGAGGAAATGCAGTATTTGGTATTCTGTTTCTGCATTAGTTTACTCAGGATAATGGCCTCCTGCTCCATTTAAGTTGTTGCAAAGTATGTTATCTCACTCCTTTTAATGGCTTCATAATATTCCATGCTGTATGTATACCACATTTCTTCCTTTTCTTTCTTTCTCTTTTCTTTTTACATTTTTTATAGACGTACCTCTCTCTGTTACTCAGGCTGAAGTGCAGTTGTGCGGTTTCTGCTAAATGCAACCTTCACCTGCAGTTTCAAGCAATTCTCCTGCCTCAGCCTCCCAAATAGCTGGGATTACAGGCATGTGTTACATCACCATACCCAGCTAAGTTTTGTATTTTTAGTAGAGATGAGTTTTGTCCTGTTGGCCAAACTGGTCTCAAACTCCGGACCTCAAGTGATCCACCACCCTCAGCCTCCCAAAGTGCTCGGTTACAGGCATGAGCCACTGCACCCAGCCCAATTTTCTTATGCTTAGTGGAGATAGGGTTTCTTCATGTTGATCAGGCTGGTCTCGGACTCCTGACCTCAGGTGATTCACCCGCCTTGGCCTCCCAAAGTGCTGATATTACAGGCATGAGCCAGTGCACCCAGCAGCATCAGTTTTTAAAGTTTAGTTTAGTTATTTTGAAATAGGGTTTTGATCTTCTTGCCCAGTCTGGGGTGCAATGGTGCAGTCTCCCTCATTGCAACATCCGCCTTCTGGGTTCAGGCAATTCACTGCAATTACAGGTGCCTGCCAACACGCCCTATGAATTTTTCACATTTTTAGTAGAGATTGGGTTTGGCCATGTTGGCCAGTCTGGTCTCAAACTCCTGACCTCAGGTGATCCACCCACCTCTGCCTCCAAACTTGCTGGGATTACAGGCGTGAGCCACCATGCCTGGCCAAAGCTAAAAATTTTTAATACTGGTGTCTGAGAGAGGCCTTAGTGTAACTGCAGGATTGTGTCCAGTGATGTGTCATTTTACAAAGTGCACACTAGATGGCAGATTTCAAATAGAACTTTCTGGGTCACAAATTAATTAGGAAAATATGGCCTGTCTAGGTGGCTCTCGCCTGTGATCCCAGTACTTTAGGAGGCGGCCCAGGGGTGATCCACCCGGATCACCTGAGGTTAGAAATTCAAAGCCAGCCTGGCCAACATGGGGAAAGCCTCTCTCTACTGAAAATATAAAACTTAGGCTGGGCATGGTGTCTCCTGCCTGTAATGTCCTCACTTTGGGAGGCCAAGGTGGGTAGATCGCCTGAGGTCAAGAGTTCAAGACCAGCCTGACCAACAGGATGTAATCCCGGTCTTAAAATAAAATAAAATAAAAACGCAAAACTTAGCTTAGCATTGTTGTGGGCTCCTGTTATCCCAGCCACGGAAGAGGTTGAGACAGAATCGTTTGAACCCAGGAGGTGGAGGTAGCAGTGAGTAGTGATCGCAGCACCACACTCCAGCTCAGCTGATGGAGGGAGACTCTGTCTCAAAATAATAATAATTAGGGAAAATTTATACACACACACACACACACACACACACACACAAAGGAAAAGAATCTGGGTGTGTAGCCTTATCCTGTAATTGCAGCATTCTGGGAGCCTCAGGTGGGAGAACAGATTGATTCCAGGAGTTCAACACCAGCCTGGGCAACAAGGGGAAATTCCATCTCTACAAAAAAGTATAAAAGTTAAGTGGGCAGCAGGTCATGGTAGCTAACGCCTGTAACTCCAGCACTTTGACAAATCTGACATCAGGGTTTGGAGAGCAGCCTGGTTATTATGGTGAAACCCTGTCTCGACTAATATATATATATATATATTATATTATATATAATTATAATTATAATAATATTTCATTTTTTTTCTTTTGTTTATTTTATTGCATTTTAGGTTTTGGGGTACATGTGCAGAACATGCAAGATAGTAGCATAGGTACACACATGGCAGTGTGTTTTGCTGCCTTCTGCCCCTTCACCCACATTTGGCATTGCTCCCCATGCCATCCCTCCCCCGCTCCCCCCGTGCTGTCCCTCCCCTATTTCCCCCAATAGACCCCAGTGTGTGGTACTCCCTTCCCTGTGTCCATGTGGTCTCATTGTTCATCACCCACCTATGAGTGAGTACATATGGTGTTTCCTTTTCTGTTCTTGTGTCAATTTGCAGAGAATGATGTTATCCAGATTCATCCATGTGCCTACAAAGGACACGAACTCATCATTTTTGATTACTGCATAATATTCCATGGTGTATATGTGCCACATTTTCCCAGTCCAGTCTATCATCGATGGGCATTTGTGTTGATTCCAGGTCTTTGCTATTGTAAACAGTGCTGCAATGAACATTCGTGTGCATTTGTCCTTATAGTAGAACAATATATAGTCCTTTGGATACATACCTAGCAATGGGATTGCTGGGTCAAATGGAATTTCTATTTCTAGGTCCTTGAGGAATCGCCACATTGTCGTCCACAATGGTTGAACTAATTTACACTCCCACCAGCAGTGTAAAAGTGTTCCTATTTCTCCGCATCCTCTCCAGCAGCTGTTGTCTCCAGATATTTTAATGAACGCCATTCTAACTGGCATGAGATGGTATCTCAATGTGGATTTGATTTGCATCTCTCAAATGACCAGTGATGATGAGCCTTTTTTCATATGCCTGTTGGCCTCTTGTATGTCTTCTTTTGTAAAGTGTCTGTTCATTTCCTTTGCCCATTTTTGGATGGGCTTGTTTGCTTTCTTCTTGTAAATCTATTTGAGTTCTTCGTAAATTCTGGATGGATATCAGCCCTTTGTCAGATGGGTAAACTGCAAAAATTTTTTTCTATTCTGTTTGTTGCAGATTCACTCTAGTGACTGTTTCTTTTGCTGTGCAGAAGCTGTGGAGTTTGATTGGGTCCCATTTGTCTATTTTGGCTTTTGTCGCCAATGCTTTTGGTGTTTTGGTCATGAAGTCCTTGCCTACTCCTATGTCCTGAATGGTTTTGCCTAGATTTTCTTCTAGGGTTTTTATGGTGCCTGGTCTTATGTTTAAGTCTTTAATCCATCTGGAGTTAATTTTAGTGTAAGGTGTCAGGAAGGGGTCCAGTTTCTGCTTTCTGCACATGGCTAGCCAGTTTTCCC
>CM052651.1:26473539-26500333 GCA_028533165.1 Leontopithecus rosalia | reverse complement strand
ACGAATGTTCATTGCAGCACTGTTTACAATAGCAAAGACCTGGAATCAACCCAAATGCCCATCCATAATAGACTGGACTTGGAAAATGTGTCACATATTCACCATGGAATATTATGCAGCAATCAAAAATGATGAGTTCGTGTCCTTTGTAGGGACATGGATGAATCTGGAGAACACCATTCTCAGCAAATTGACACAAGAATAGAAAAGGAAACACCGTATATACTCACTCATAGGTGGGTGATGAACAATGAGAACACATGGACACAGGGAAGGGAGTACCACACACTGAGGTCTATTGGGGGAAATAGGGGAGGGACAGTGGGGGGGGAGTGGGGGAGGGATGGCATGGGAAGAAATGCCAAATATGGGTGAAGGGGCAGAAGGCAGCAAAACACACTGCCACGTGTGTACCTATGCAACTATCTTGCATGTTCGGCACATGTACCCCAAAACCTAAAATGCAATAAAAATTAAAAAAAAAAAAAAACTAAAAGTAAGCTATCTGGGAGAAAGCTTGCCAATGTGTGCAATTGACTTACAATGTTAAACTTCAGGGTGTATGCAGCAGTTGGCAACCACTTTCTGTAGAGAATCTCAAAACTGACATTTCCAGCAATCTCCCGTGTTCCACGAAGTAACACGAAGAATGCTTGTAAACCACGGGAGAAACGTATCTGTGAAACCACTCTGGTGTGTGTGAGTTCACCTAAGAATGTTGCATCTATATGTCAATTCAGCAGGTGATAAACCCTTTTCTTACAGAGGTTAGATTTCTTCCTTCCAGACGGGAAGTGTACATATGCTATAATGAGAAATATCTCCCCTTAAACACTAAAAGGAAGGTATCAGGTAGAAAGCTTGTCAATGTGTGCACTCAGCTTGAAGACTTAAATTGCTTTGTGTATGTAGCAGTTTTCAAACGCTTTCTGTGGAGAATCTCAAAAGTGATATTTCCAGCAAATTCTTCTATTATACCAAGTAGCAGAAGCACTGGCTATAAAACACAGAAGAAACGTATCAGTGAAACTGCCCCAGGATCAGTGTGATCAACAAAGATAGTTTCACCTGTTTTGACTCAGCAGATTAGAAACATTTTGTTACAGATGCTAGATTTTTTCATTCCAGAGGAACAGTGGGCATATGCTGTAATGACAAATACATCAACTTAAAAACTAAAAGGAAGCTATCTAGAAGAAAGCCTGTCCGTTTGTGCATTCAACTTACAGAGTAAAACTGCAGTGTGTATGCAGCCATTGGCAAACGCTTTCTGTGGAGTATCTCAAAAGTGACATTTCTATCAAAATCCCGTGTTTTACAAAACAGCACAAATAATGCCTGTAAAACACAGAAGAAACGTATCTGTGAAACTACTCTGGTGTGTGTGTGTGTGTGTGTGTTCATCTAAGAAAGCACATCTTTGTTTTGATTCAGCAGGTGAAAAACACTTTTCTTACAGAAGGTAGATTTTTTCACTCCAGGCGGAAAGTGGACATATGCTGCAATGAGAAATATCTCCCCTTAAACACTAAAAGTTAGGTATACAGAGGAAAGCTTGTCAATGTGTGCATTCAACTTACAGAGATAAATTGCGGTTTGTATACAACAGCTTGCCAATGAAATCTGTGGAGAATCTCAAAAGTAATATTTCCAGCAAAATTCCTGTTTTATACAAAATAGCAGTAAGACTGCCTGTAAAACACAGAAGAAACATATCAGTGGAAGTAGTCTGGTGTGGGTGCGTTCAACAAAGAGAGTTGCACCCACGTTTTGATTCAGCAGATAAGAAACGCTTTTGTTACAGATGCTACATTTTTTTATTCCAGACGGAAAGTGGGTTTATGGTGTAACAACAAATATGGCCCCCTTAAAAACTAAAAGACAGCTATCTGGGAAAAAGTTTGTCAATGTGTGCATTCAAAGTACAGAGTTAAACTGCATTGTGTATGTAACAGTTGGCAAACGCTTTCCGTGGAGGATCTCAAAACTGACATTTCCAGTAAAACCCCATGTTCCACGAAATAGAACAATGAATGCTTGTAAAACACAGAAGAAACTTATCTGTGAATCTGCTCTGGTGTGTGTGTGTGTGTTCATTTAAGAAAGTTGCATCTATGGTTCAATTCAGCAGTGGAGAAACACTTTTCTTACAGAAGCTAGATTTGTTCATTCCAGCTGGAGAGAGGGCATGTGCTGTAATGAGAATTGCCTCCCCTTAAACAATAAAAAAAGGCATCCCTGGATAAATTGTCAATATGTGCACTCAATTGATGGAGATAAACAGCAGTGTGTATATAGTAGTAGGCAAACGCTTTCTGTAGAGAATCTCAAAACTGACATTTCCAGAAAATCCCGTGTTCCACGAAATAACACCAACAAGGCCTATAAAACAGAGAAGAAACTTGTCTGTGCAACTGCTCTGGTGCAGGTGTCTTCAACAAAAAAGTTGCAACTATGTTTTGATTCAGCAGGTTAGAAACACTTTTGTTACAGTTGCTAGATTTTTTCATTGCAGACAGAAAGTGGGCATATGCTGTAATCACAATGGGTTCCCTTTAAAACTAAGCAAAAACTATCTGGAAAAAAGATTGTCAATGTGTGCATTCAACTTACACAGTTAAAATGCAGTGTGTATGCAGCAGTTGGCAAACGCTTGCTGTGGAGAATCTCAAAACTGACATTTCCAGCAAAATCCCATGTTCCACGAAATAGTACCAAGAATGCCTGTAAAACACAGAAGAAACGTACCTGTGAAACTGCTCTGGTGTGTGTGCATTCATCAAAAAAAGTTGCATCTACGTTTGGATTCAGCAGGTGAGAAACACTTTTCTTACAGAAGCTAGATTTATTCTTTCCAGACAGAGAGAGGGCATGTGCTGTAAGGAGAAATATCTCCCTTTAAACACTAAAAATAAGATATCTGGGAGAAATCTTGTCAATGTATGCATTCAACTTAAAGAGTTAAACTGCACTATGAAAGCAGCACTTGGTAAATGCTTTCTGTGGAGAATCTCAAAACTAACATTTCCAGGAAATTTCTGTGTTTCACAAAATAGCACTAAGAATGCCTGTAAAACAAAGGAGAAACGTATCAGTGAAAATGCTCTGGTTTGGGTGCATTCAACAAAGAATATTGCACCTATGTTTTGATTCAGCAGGTTAGAAACACTTTTGTTACAGATGCTAGATTTTTTCATATCAGACAGAAAGAGGACAGTTGCTGTAATGACAAATACATCCCCTTAAAAAAATAAAAGGAAGCTATCTGGGAGAAAGCCTGCATTCAACTTACAAAATAAAACTACAGTGTGTATGCAGAAGTTGGCAAAAACTTTCTGTGGAGTATCTCAAAACTGACATTTCCAGTAAAATCCCGTGTTCCAGGAAATAGCAACACCAGTGCCTGTAAAACAGAGAAGAAACATGTCAGTGAAACTGCTTTAGTGTGTGTGCATTCAATGAAGTTGCACCAATGTTTTGATTCACCAGGTTAGAAACACTTTTGTTACAGATGCATTATTTTTTAATTCCAGTCGGAATGTGGGCATATGCAGTAATGACAAATATGTTCACTTAAAAACTAAAAGGAAGCTCTCTGGAGGAAAGGTTGTCCATGTGTGCATACAATGTACAGAGTTAAACTGCAGCATGTATGCAGCAGTTGGCAAACACTTTCTGTGGAGGATCTCAAAACTGACATTTTCATCAAAATCCTGTGTTCCACGAAATAAAACGAAGAATGCCTGTAAAACACAGAAGAAACGTATTTATGAAATTACTCTGGTGTGTGTGTGTGTTCATTTAACAAAGTTGCATCCATATTTTGATTCAGCAGGTGAGAAACACTTTTCTTATAGAAGCTAGATTTTTTCATTCCAATCAGAAAGTGGGCATAAGTTATAATAAGAAATATCTCCCCTTAAACATTAAAAGGAATATATCAGGAAGAAAATTGTCAATGTGTGCTTTCAACTTACAGAGTTAAGTTGCTGTGTGTATGTAACAGTTTGCAAACGCTTTCTGTGAGAATCTCAAAACTGACATTTCCAGCAAAATCTGGTGTTATATGAAATAGCAGTAAGACTGTCTGTAAAACACAGAAAAAATATATCAGTGAAACTGGTCTGGTGTGGGTGCCTTCGACAAAAAGAGTTGCAACTATGTTTTGATTCAGCAGATTAGAAACACTTCTATGACAGATGCCATTTTTTTTATTCCAGATTGAAAGTGAGCATATGCTGTAATGAGAAATATCTCCCCTTAAACACTCATAAAAAGAAATCCGGGAGAATTCTTGTCAATGTGTGCATTCATCTTACACAGTTAAATTGCTGTATGTATGTAACAGTTTGCAAACGCTTTCTGTCGAGAATCTCAAAACTGACATTTCCAGCAAAATCCCATATTCCACGAAATAGCACCAAGAATGCCTGTGAAACACAGAAGCAATTATCTGTGACACTGCTCTAGTGTGTGAGTGTTCATCTCAGAAAGTTGCATCTATGCTATGATTGAGTAGGTAAGACAAACTTTTCTTACAGAAGCTAGATTTGTTTATTTCGGATGAAAAGACATATGCTGCAATGAGAAATATCTCCCCTTAAACACTGAAAGGAAGGTATCATGCAGAAAGCTTGTCAATGTGTGCCTTCAACTTACAGAGTTAAATTGCTGCGTGTATGTCACAGTTTGCAAACGCTTTCTGTGGAGAATCTCAAAAGTGACATTTCCAGCAAAATCCTGTGTTATACGAAATAGCAGTAAGACTGTCTATAAAACATAAAAGAAACGTACCAATGAAACTGGTCTGGTGTGGGTGCATTCAACAAAGAGAATTGCACAATAATTGGATTCAGCAGGTTAGACACACTTTTGTTACAGATGCAAGATCTTTTCATTCCAGATGGAATGTGGGCATATGCTGTAATGACAAATATGTCCTCTTAAAAACTAAAAGAAAACTCTCTGTGAGAAAGGTTCTCCATGTGTGCATTCAACTTTCAGAGTTAAACTGTAGGGTATATGCAGCACTTTCTGTGGAGGATCTCAAAACTGACATTTCCAGCAAAATGCCATGTTTCACAAAATAGAACCAAGAATGCCTGTAAAACACAGAAGAAACATATCTGAGAAACTACTCTGATGTGTGTGCATTCATCTAAGAATGTTGCATCCATATTTTGATTAAGCAGGTGAGAAACACTTTTCTTAAAGAAGCTAGATTTCTTTATTCCTGTCAGAAAGTGGGCATTGGCTATAACGAGAAGTATCTCCCCTTAAAGACTAAACAAAAGGTATCCAGAGAAATGTTTGTCAATGTGTGCATTCAACTTACAGAGTTGAACTGCTGTGCATATGTAACAGTTTGAAAAAGCTTTCTGTGAAGAATCTCAAAAGTAACATTTCCAGCAAAATCCCTTGTTATAGGAAATAGCAGTAAGGCTACTTGTAAAACACAGAAGTAACGTATTGGTGAAACTGCTCTGGAGTGGGTGCGTTCAACAATGGGAGTTGCACCTATGTTTTCATTCAGCAGTTGGAAAAACTTTTGTTAAAGATGCTAGATTTTTTTTTCAGACGGAAAGTGGGCTTATGCTGTAATGACAAATATCTCCCCTTAAAAACTAAAAGAAAGCTATCTGGGAGAAAGCTTGTCCATGTGTGCATTCAACTTACAGAGTTAAACTGCAGTGTGTATGCAGCAGTTGGCAAATGCTTTCTGTGGAGAATCCCAAAGCTGACATTTCCAGCAAAAGCATGTGTTCCATGAAATAGCACCAAGAATGCCTGTAAAACAAAGAAGAAAGGTATTTGTGAAACGAATCTGGTGTGTTCATTAGACTAAGAAAGTTGCATCTATGTTTTGATTCAGCAGGTGAGAAACATTTTTTTTTACAGAAGCTAGATTTGTTAAATCCATACAAAAAGTGGGCATAAGCTGCAATGAGAAATATCTCCCTTAAACACTAAAAGAAAGGTACCTGGGAGAAATCTTGTCAATGTGCACATTCAACTTACAGAGTTACATTGCTGTATGTATATAACAGTTTGCAAAAGCTTTCTATGGAGAATCTCAAAACTGCCATTTCCAGAAAAATCTCATATTCCATGAAATAGCACCAAGAATGCCTGTGAAACATGGAAGAAACCTATGTGTGACACTGCTCTGATGTGTGAGTGTTCATCTCAGAAAGTTGCATCTATGCTATGATTCAGCAGGTAAGACACACTTTTCTTGCAGAAGCTAGATTTGTTCTTTTCAGATGAAAGTGGACATATGCTGTAATGAGGAATATCTCCCCTTAAACACTAAAAGGAAGGTATCACGCAGAAAGCTTGTCAATGTGTCCTTCAACTTACAGAGTTAAATTGCTGCATGTATGTCACAGTTTGCAAACGCTTTCTGTGGAGAATCTCAAAAGTGACATTTCCAGCTAAAGTCCGTGTTCCATGAAATAGCACCAAGAATGCCTGTAAAACAAAAAAGAAACTTACCTGTGAAACTGCTCTAGTGTGTGTGCATTGATCTAAGAAACTAGCATCTATGTTTCAATTCAGGAGGTAAGAAACACTTTTTTGTTCATTCCAGGTGGAAAGTGGGTGTATGCTGTAATGAGAATTATCTCCCCTTAAACACTGAAATAAATATCTGGGAGAATTACTGTCAATGTGTGCATTCACCTTGCAGAGTTAAATTGCTGTATGTATGTAACAGTTTGTAAACGCTTTCTGTGGAGAATGTCAAAACTGCAATTTTTAGCAAAATCCTGTATTCCATAAAATAGCACCAAGAATGCCTGTAAAACACAGAAGAAATATATGTGTGACATATGTGGACATATGCTGCAATGAGAAATATCTCCCCTTAAACACTAAAAGAAAAATATGAAGAAAGCTTGTCAATGTGTGCCTTCAACTTACAGAGTTAAATTGCTGCATGTATGTCACAGTTTGCAAATGCTTTCTGTGGAGAATCTCAAAAGTGACATTTCCAGCAAAATCCTGTGTTACACGAAATAGCAGTAAGACTGCCTGTAAAACATGAAAGAAACATATCAATGAAACTGGTCTGGTGTGGGTGCATTCAACAAAGAGAGTTGCACCAATAATTGGATTCAGCAGATTAGACACACTTTTGTTACAGATGCAAGATTTTTTCATTCCAGACAGAATGTGGGCATATGCTGTAATGACAAATATGTCCCCTTAAAATCTAAAAGAAAGCTCTCTGTGAGAAAGGTTCTCCATGTGTGCATTCAACTTACAGAGGTAAAATGCAGGGTGTATGCAGCAGTTGGTGGACGCTTTCTGTGGAGGATCTCAAAACTGACATTTCCAGCAAAATCCCATATTCCATGAAATAATACCAAGAATGCCTGTAAAACACAGAAGAAATGTATCAGTGACACTGCTCTGGTGTGTGAGTGTTCATTTCAGAAAGTTGCTTCTATGCTACTATTCAGCAGGTGAGAAACACTTTTCTTACAGAAGCTAGATTTTTTCATCCCAGACAGAAAGTGCGCATATGCTGTAATGACAAATATATCTTCTTAAACTGGGAGAAAGCTTCTCAATGTGTGCATTCAACTTACACAGTTAAATTGCTGTGTGTATGTAACAGTTGGCACATGCTTTCTGTTTAGAATCTCAAAACTGACCTTTCCAGCAAAATCCCATGTTATACAAAATTGCAGTATGACTGCTTGTAAAACACAGAAGAAACGTATTATTAAAACTGCTCTGATGTGAGTGCATTCAACAAAGACAGTTGCACCTATGTTTTATCCAGAAGATTAGACACAATTTTGTTACAGATGCTAGATATTTTCATTCCAGATGGAAAGTGGGTATATGCTGTAATGACAAATATGTCTTCTTAAAACAAAAAAGAAAGATATCTGGGAGTAAGCTTGTCAATGTGTGCATTCAACTTACAAAATTAAACTGCAGTGTGTATGCAGCAGTTGGCAAATGCTTTCTGTGAAGAATCTGAAAACCGAGAAATCCAGCAAAATCCTGTGTTCCTCAAAATAGCACCAAGAATACCTGTAGAACACAGAAGAAACAACCTGTGTAAATGTTCTGGTGTGTGTGCGTTCATCTAAGAAAGTTGCATCTATGTTTCCTTTCATCAGGTGAGAAACACTTTTCTTACAAAAGCAAGATTTGTTCATTTTAGACAGAAATTCGGCATATGCAGTGATGTGAAATATCTTCCCTTAAAAACCAAAAGGAAGGTATCCAGGAAAAAGTTGTCAATGTGTGCTTTCAACTTACAGAGTTAAATTGCTTTGTGTTTGTAACAGTTTGCAAATGTTTTCTGTGGAGAACATCAAAACTGACATTTGCCAAAAATCCCATATTATATGAAATAGCAGTAAGACTGCCTGTAAAACACAGAAGAAACGTACCAGTGAAACTGCTCTGGTTTGGGTGTGTTCAACGAAGAGTGTGCATCTATATTTAGATTCAGCAGCTGTGAAACAGTTTTCATACAGAACCTAGATTTGTTAATTCCAGAAGGAGAGTGGGCACATGCTGTAATGAGAAATACCTCCCCTTAAAAACTAAAAAGAAACTATTTGAAGGAGAGTATGTCAAACTGTGCATTCAACTTAAAAAGTTAAACTGCAGTTTGTATGCAGCAGTTGGTAAAGGCTTTCTGTGGAGAATCTCAAAACTGACATTTTCTGAAAAATCCCGTGTTCCACAAAATAGCACCAAGAGTGTCCGTAAAACACAGAAGAAACATATTTGTGAAACTTATCTGGTTTGTATGCATTCACCTAAGAAATTTGCATCCATGTTTTGTTGGAGCAGGTGAGAAACACTTTTCTTACAGAAGTTAGATCTGTTAATTCCAGATGAAAAGTGGGCACATGCTGCAATGAGAAATATCTCCCTTCAAAAACTAAAAAGAAACTATCTGGGAGAAACCTTGTAAATGTGTGCATTCAACTTATGAGACTAAACAGCAGTGTGTGTGCAACAGTGGGCAAACAACTTCTGTGGAGAATCTCAAAACTTACATTTTCAGCCAAATGCCATGTTCCATGAAATAGAACCAAGAATGCCTATGAAACACAGAAGAAACGTATCTGTGAAACTGCTCTGGTGTGTGTGCATTCAATAAAGAGAGTGGCACCTATGTTTCAATTCATCAAGTGAGAAACACATTTCTTACAGAAGCTAGATTTGTTCATTCCAGATGGAAAGTGGGCATATGCTGTAATGAGAAACATCTCCTTTTAAACACTAAAAGGAAGCTATCCTGGAGAAAGCTTGTCAATGTGTGCATTCAACTTACAGAATTAAATTGCTGTGTGTTTGTAAAAGTTTGTAAATGCTTTCTCTGGAGAATCTCAAAACTGACATTTCCAGCAAAATTCCGTGTTCCAAGAAATAGCACCAAGAATGCCTGTAAATCACAGAAGAAATGCTCTTCTGTGTGTGCATTCATGTAAGAATGTTGCATCTATGTTTTATTTCAGCAGGTAAGAAATAGTTTTCTTACAGAAGGTAGATTTGTTCAGTCCAGATGGAAAGTGAGCATATGCTGTAATGAGAAATACCTTCCCTTAAACAATAAAAGGGAGGTATCTGGGAGAAAGCTTGTCAATGTGTGCATTCAACATACAAAGTTAAATTGCTGTGTGTATGTAACAGTTTGCAAACACTTTATGTGGAGAATCTCAAAACTGACATTTCCAGCAAAATTCCATGTTCCACGAAATAGCACCAAGAATGCCTGTAAAACACAGAGGAAACGTATTAGTGTAACTGCTCTGGTGTGGGTGCGTTCAACAAAGATAGTTTTACCTATATTTTGATTCAGCAGGTTAAAAACACTTCTGTTACAGTTGCTTCATTTTTTCATTACAGATGGAAATTGGGCATAAGCTGTAGGGAAAATATGTCCTCTTAAAAACTAGAAGGAAGCTATCTGTGAGAAAGCTTGTCAACGTGTGCATTCAACTTACAGAGTTAAACTGCAGTGTGTATGCAACAGTTGGCAAACACTTTCCGTAGAGAATCTCCAAACTGACATTTCCAGCAAAATACCGTATTCCATGAAAAAGCGCCAAGAATGACTGTAAAACACAGGAGGAACGTATCCATGAAACTGCTTTTCTGTGTGTGCATACATCTAAGAAAATTGCATCTGTGTTTCGATTCAGCATGTAGGAAACACTTTTCTTACAGAAGTTAGATTTGTTCATTTTAGACGGAAATTGGGCATATGTGGTAATGAGAAATATCTCCTGTTAAGAAGTAAAAGGAAAGTATCCAGAAAAAAGTTGTCAATGTGTGCATTCAACCAACAGAGTTAAATTCCTGTGTGTTGGCAACAGTTTGCAAAAGCTTTCTGTGAATAATTCCAAAACTGACATTTCCAGCAAAATCATGTGTTATGCAAAATAGCAGTAAGACTGCCTGTAAGAGAGAAGAAACGTATCATTGAAACTGCTTTGTAGTGGGTGCATTCAACAAACAGTGTAGCACCTAAATTTTCATTCAGAAAGTTAGAAAAATTTTTGTTAGAGATGCTATATTTTTTTTATTCCAGACAGAAAGTGGGCATATGCTGTAATGACAAACATGGCTCCTTTAAAACTAAAAGGAAGTTATATGGGCAACAGCTTGTCAATGTGTGCATTAAACATTCAGAGTTAAACTAATGTGTGTATGCAGCAATTTGTAAACTCCTTCTGTGGAGAATTAAAAAAAAAGACATTTCCAGCAAAATCCTGGCATATAACAAATAGCTGTAACACTGCATCTAAAACACAGAAGAAACGTATCTTTCAAACTGCTCTGCTATGTGTTCATTCAAATAAGGGAGTTGAATCTATGCTTGGATTCAGGAGTAAAAACACGTTTCTTGTAAGAGCTGCGTTTGGACATTCCACAGTGAATTGGAGTATATGCTGTAATGGGAAATATCTGGTTCTAAAACAAAAACGGGGCTACCTAAAAGAATGTGTGCATTCTACTTACACAGTTAAAGTGATGTGTGTATGCAGCAGTTTGGAAACCCCTTTTGTGGAAAATCTAAAAACAGACATTTCTAGCAAAATCAAGGCATGTAACAAATAGCAGTAGGATGGTGTCTAAAACACAAAAGAAACATACCTTTCAAAGGGCTCTGCTGTGTGTTTGTTCAAATAAGAGAGTTGAATCTATGTTTAGATTCAAAAGTTAGAAGCACGTTTCTTCTAGCACCTGCGTTTGGACATTCCAGAGTGAATGGGAGTATATGCTGTAATGGGATATATCTGATTATAAAACAAAAATGAAGCAATCTAAAAGAATTGTTGTCAATGTGTGCATTCAACTTACAGAGATAAACTGATCTTGTATACAATGTCTTGAAAACCCTTTTTTGAAGAATCTAAAAACAGACATTTCCAGCAAAATCCCGGTATATAACAAACAGCAGTAAAACTGCATCTAAAACACAGAAGACACGTATTTTTCAACCTGCTCTGCTGCGTGTTTATTCAACTATGTGAGTTGAACCTATGTTTAGATTAAGGAGTTAGAGACATGTTTCTTGTAGAAGCTGTGTTTGGACATTTCAGAGTAAATGGGAGTATATGCTGTAATGAGAAATATCTGGTTCTAAAATCAAAAAAAGGAGCTATCCAACAGAAGTTGTCAAGGTGTGCATTCAACTAACAGAGGAAAACTGATGTGTGTATGCAGCAGTTTAAACACCCTTTTTGTAGAGAATCTAATAACAGACATTTCCACCAAAATCCAGGCATGTAAAAAAAAGCAGTGAGACTATGTCTAAAACAGAGAAGCAAAGTATCTTTCAAACTGCTCTGCTGTGTGTTCAATCAAATAAAGGAGTGGAATCTATGTTTGGATTCAAGAAGTTAGAAACACGTTTCTTGTAGGACCTCCGTTTGAACATTCCAGAGTGAATGGGAATATATGCTGTATTGGGAAACATCTGGTTCTGTAATGAAAGCAAAGCTATTTAACAGAATGGCTGTCAATGTGTGTAATTTACTAACAGAGTTTAACTGATCTGTGTATGCAGCAGTTTGAAAAACCTTACTGTGGAGAATCTAAAAATAGACATTTCCAGCAAAATCCTGGCATATTACAAATAGAAGTAAGACAGTGACGAAAACACAGAAGAAACGTATCGTTCAAACTGCTCTGCTGTGTCTTCTTACAACTAAGTGAATTGAATCTACATTTCAATTCAGGAGTTAGAAAAACGTTTCTTACAAGGGGTGCATTTGGACATTCCAGAGTAAATGGGAGTATATGCCGAAATGAGAAATATCTGGTTCTAAAACGAAAACTGACCTATCTAACAGAATGGTTGTCAATGTGTGCATTCAACTTACAGAGATCAACTGATGCGTGTATGCATCAGTTTTAAAACTCTTTCTGTGAAGATTCACAAAACAGACATTTCCAGCAAAATCATGGCATATAACAGCGGCAAGACTGCATCTAAAACACAGAAGAAACATGTCTTTCAAACTGCTCTGCTCTGTATTTGTTCAACTAAGTGAGTTCAATCTATGTTTAGATTCAGGAGTTAGAAAAACGTTTCTCGTAGGAGCTGCTTTTGGATATTCCAGAAAGAATGGGAGTGTATGCTGTAATGAGAAATATCTGGTTTTAAAACGAAAACAGAACTACTTAACAGAACGGTTGTCAATGTGTGCATTCAACTTAAAGAGAAAAACTGATGTGTATATGCAGCAGTTTGGAAATATTTTCTGTGAAGAATCTAAAAACAGAAATTTTCAGCAAAATTCAGGCATATAATAAATAGCAGTACAACTGCATATAAAACACAGAACAAACATATCTTTCAAACTGTTCTGCTGTGTGCTCGTTCAAATAAGGGAATTGAATCTAAATTTAGATTGAGGAGTTAGAAACAAGTTTCTTGTAAAAGCTGCGTTTGGACATTGCAGGCTGAATGGGAGTCTATGCGGTAATAAGAAATCTCTGATCCACACTGCTGTGGCCTCCCCTGTCTCTGAAGTACATTATAGCACCCAAGCGCAGAGACTATCGTCACTGCCCTTCCCTGCCCTCTTAAGGGGATTTGTTTCATCCACAGGAACATATAATAATGGAAAGAAACAAACTTACATAGAACTTGCATAGAATTCTGATTTGAAAGCCATCTTATCTATTTTCCTCTGGATCAGCAATTCTCACATATTTTTGGTAACCTCTTCATAACCTTAACCTACATAAAAGATGACCTTAGCACATGAGAGACATCTCTTCTGCACTTCCTAGGTGTGGGCATGATCTTGCTGCTTCCTCAAACTCGTTCCTTTCCCCTTTCTCTACCCTCCCCTCCCACCTAATATGTTGTAATGCTGGTGACTGTAAATTGCTTCATAGTCACTTTCATACCTTTGGACGTCTGTAATTAATAATTTTAAAAAATAAAGTGTTTGTAAACTTTAACACTTAAAAGAAAAAAAAATCTCTGATCCTAAAATGAAACAAGAGCTATCTAACAGAATGGTTGTCAATGTGTGCATTCAACATACAGAGTGAAACATCATTCTCAGCAAATTGACACAAGAACAGAAAAGGAAACACCGTATATACTCACTCATAGGTGGGTGATGAAAAATGAGAACACATGGACACAGGGAAGGGAGCACCACACACTGAGGTCTATTGGGGGAAATAGGGGAGGGACAGTGGTGGGGGAGCGGGGGAGGGATGGCATGGGGAGAAATGCCAAATATGGGTGAGGGGGCAGAAGGCAGCAAAACACACTGCCACGTGTGTACCTATGCAACTATCTTGCATGTTCTGCACATGTACCCCAAAACCTAAACTGCAATAAAAATTAAAAAAAAGGTGATTAAGTTAAAATAAAGCAATTAAGTTGGACCTTAATCCAAAAAAAAAAAAAAAGAAAAACGAAACTGATGTGTGTATGCAGCAGTTTGGAAACACTTTCAGTGGAGAATCTAAAAAGAGATATTTCCAGAAAAATGTTGGAAAATTACAAATAGCAGTAAGACTGCCTCTATAACACAGAAGCAATGTATGTTTCAAAGTTCTCTGCTGTGTGTTTGTTCAAGGAAGTGAGTTGAATCTATGTTTAGATTCAGGAGTCAGAAACAAGTTTCTTTTAGGAGCTGCATTTGGACATTCCAGAGTGAATGGAAATATATGCTGCAATGAGAAATATCTGATTCTAAAACAAAGACAGCTATCTAACAGAATGATTCACAATGTGTGCATTCAACGTATAAAGTTCAACTGTTGTGTGTATGTAGCAGTTTGTTAGAACTTTCTGTGGAGAATCTAAAAACAGACATTTCCAGCAAAATGCTGGCCTATCACATATAGCAGTAAAACTGCATCTAAAACACCAAAGCAACGTATCCTTCAAATTGCTCTACTGTGCCTTTGTTGAACCAAGTAAGTTGAATCTATGTTTAGATTCAGGAGTTAGAAACAAGTTTCTGGTAGGACCTGAGTTGGGACATTCCAGAGTTAATAAGAGTATATGCTGTGATGTGAAAGATCTCGTTCGAAAATAAAAACAGAGCTATCTAACAAAATGGTTCTCAATGTATGCTTTCAAATTACAGAGTTAAACTGATGTGTGTATGTAGCAGTTTGGAAACCCTTTCTGTGGAGAATCTAAAAGCAGACATTTTCAACAAAATCCTGACCTATTACAGATAGCAATAAGACTGCGTCTAAAACACAGAAGCGATGCATCTTTCAAAGTGATCTGCTGTGTATTGCTTCAACTAACTGAGTTGAATCTATGTTTAGATTCAGGAGGTAGAAACAAGTTTCTTGTAAGAGGTTCATTTGGACATTCCAGAGTGAATGGGAGCATATACTGTAATGAGAAATATCTGGTACTAAAAAGAAAAAAAAAGCTATCTAACAGAATGGTTGTCAACGTGGTTATACAACTTATTGAGATAAACTGATATGTGTATGCAGCAGGTTGGAAACACTTTCTGTGGCGAATCTAGAAACAGACCTTTCCAGCAAAATCCTGGCATATTACAAATAGAATTGAATCTAAACTATTTAAACACAGAAGCAATGTATCTTTGAAAGTGCTCTGTCCTGTGTCAGTTCAACTAAGTGAGTTGAATCTATGTTTAGATTCAGGATTTACAAGCAAATTTCATGTACAAGCTACGTTTGGACATTCCAGAGTGAATGGGAGTATATGAGGTAATGAGAAATATCTGGTTCAAAAATGAAAACAGAGCTATCTAACAGAATGGATGTCAATATGTGCATTCAATTTACATAGTAAAACTGATGTGTGTATGCAGCAGTTTGGAAACCATTTCTGTGGAGAATCTAAAACACACATTTCCAGCAAATTTCTGACATATTACAAATAGCAGTAAGACTGCGTTTAAAACGCAGAAGCGACGTATCTTTCAAAGTACTCTGCTGGGTGTTCTTTCAACTAAGTGAGTTGAATCTATTTTTAGATGCAGGAGTTAGAAACAAGTTTATTGCAGGAACTGCATTTGAACATTCTAGAGTGAATTGCAGTGTATGCTATAATGAGAAATATCTGGTTCTAAAATGAAAACAGAGCTATCTAACAGAATGGATGTCAATGTGTGCATTCAATTTACATAGTAAAACCGATGTGTGTATGCAGCAGTTTGGAAACCATTTCTGTGGAGAATCTAAAACAGACATTTCCAGCAAATTCCTGGCACATTACAAATAGCAGTAAGAGTGCATCTAAAACACAGAAGTGATGTATCTTTCAAAGTGCTCTGCTGGATATTCATTCAACTAAGTGAGTTGAATCTATTTTTAGATGCAGGAGTTAGAAACAAGTTTCTTGCAGGAACTGTGTTTGAACATTCCAGAGTGAATGGCAGTGTATGCTATGATGAGAAATACCTGGTTCTAAAATGAAAACAGAGCTATCTAAACAAATGGTTGTCAATGTGTGCATTCAACCTACAGAGTTAAACTAATATGTGTATGCAGCAGTTTGTTAACCCTTTTTGTGGAGAATCTGAAAACAGACATTTCCAGCAAATTCCTGGCATATTACAAATAGCAGTAAGAGTGCATCTAAAACACAGAAGCGACCTATATTTCAAAGTGCTCTGCTGGGCGTTCCTTCAATTAAGTGAGATGAATCTATTTTCAGATGCAGAGTTAGAAACATGTTTCTTGTGGGAGCTGCTTTTGGACATTCCAGAGTGAATGGGAGTATATGGTATAATGAGAAATATCTCTCAAAGTGCTCTGCTGTGTGTTCATTCAACAAAGTGAGTTGAATCTCTGTTTAGATTCAGAGGTTAGAAACACGTTTCTTGTAGGAGCTGCATTTTGACCTTACAGAGTGAATGGGAGTATATGCTGTGATGAGAAATATCTGGCTCTAAATGAAAACAGAGCAGCCTTAAGAATGGTTGTCAACGTCTTTATTCAACTTACAGAGTTAAACTGATGTGCATATGAAGCAGTTTGGAATCCATTTCTGTGAACAATCTAAGAACAGACATTTCCAGCAAAATCCAGGCATACAACAAATAGCAGTAAGACTGCATCTAAAACACATAAGAAATGTATTTTTCAAAGAGCTCTGCTGTGAGTTTGCTCAACTGAGTGAATTCAATCTATGAATAGATTCAGGAGTTAAAAACAAGTTTCTTGTAGGAGCAGTTTTAGGACATTCAAGAGTCAATGGAAGTGTATGCCGTAATGAGAAATATCTGGTTCTAAAACAAAAACAGAGCTTTCTAAGAGAATGGCTATTGATGTGTATATTCAACTTACAGATTTAAACAGATGTGTATATGCAGCACTTTGGAAACTTTTTCTGTAAAGCATCTAAAAACAGACATATTTGGCAAAATCCTGGCATACTACAAATAACAGTAAGAGTGCATCAAAAACACAGAAGCAACGTATCTCTCAAAGTTTTCTGCTGTGTGTTCATTCATCTAAGTGGGATCTATGTTTAGATTTCGGAGTTAGAAACAAGTGTTTGTAGGAGCTGCGTTTGGACATTCCAGAGTGAATGGGAGTATATGCTGTAATGAGAAATATCTGGTTTGAAACAAAAACAGAGCTATCTAACAGAATGGTTGTCAACGTGTGCATTCAACTTACAGAGTTAAACTGATGTCTGTATGCAACAGTTTGGAAAATCTTCCTCTGGAGAATCTAAAAAGAGACATCTCCACCAAAATTCTGGCATATTACAAATAGCACTAAGACTGCTTTCAAAACACAGAAGCAATGTATCTTTCAAAGTTCTCAGGTGAGTTTTCATTCAAGAGAGTTGAATCTACATTTAGATTCAGAAATTAGAAACACGATTCTTGTAGGAGCTGCCTTTGAACATTCCAAAGTGAATGAGAGTATATGCTGTAATGAGAAATATCTGGTTCTAAAACGAAAACAGGGCTATCTAACAGAATGGAGTTATTCAGGAGTTATCTAGATTCAGGAGTTATTTCTGTGGAGAATATAAAAACAGACATTTCCAGCAAAATCCTGGCACCCTTCAAATAGCAGTTAGACTGCGTCTAGCATATTAGTCTGCATATTACAGATAGCATAAGACTGCGTCTAAAACACAGAAGCAATGTATCTTTCAAAGTGCTCTGCTGTGTGTTCGTTCAAATAATTAAGCGGAATCTATTTTTAGATGCAGAAGCTAGAAACAGTCTTCTTGTAGGAGCTTCTTTTTGACATTCCAGAGTGAATGGGAGTATATGCTGCAATGAGAAATATCTGGTTCTAAAACAAAAACAGAGATATCTAACAAAATGGTTGTCAATGTGTGCATTCAACTTACAGAGTTAAACTGATTTGTGTATGTTGCAATTTGAAAAATTATTTGTGAAGAATCTAAAAAAAGCCATTTTCATAAAATTCTGGCATATTACAAATAGCAGTACGATTTCATCTAAAACACAGAAGAAACATATATTTCAATGTGCTCTGCTGTGAGTTCATTCAACTGAGTCAATTGAATCTATGTTTAGATTCAGGAGTTAAAAACAAGTTTCTTGCAGGAGCTGCGTCTGGACATTCCAGAGTGAATGGGAGTATATTCTGTAATGAGAAATATCGGATTCTAAAATGAAAACAGAGCTATCTAACAGAATGGTTGTCAACGTGTGCATTCAACTTATGGAATTCAAGTGATGTGTGTATGAAGGAGTTTGGAAACCATTTCTGTGGAGAATCTAAAAACAGACATTTCCAGCAAAATCTTTGCATATTACAAGTAGCAGTAAGACTCTGTCAAAAACACAGAAGCAACGTATTTTTCAAAGTGCTCTGCTGTGTGTTCGTTTTACTAAATAAGTTTAATCTATGTTTAGATGCAGAAGTTAGATATAAGCTTCTTGCAGGAGCTGCGTTCAGACATTCCAGAGTGAATGGGAGTAAAAGGTGTAATGAGAAATATCTGGTTCTAAAATGAAAACAGAACAATCTAACAGGATCATTGTCAATGTGTGCATTTAACTTACAGCGTTAAACTGATTTGTCTATTCAGCAGTTTGGAAACCCTTTCTGTGGAGAATCTAAAAACAGTCATTTCCAGCAAAGCTCTGGCATATTACAAATAGCAGTAAGACTTCATCTAAAACACAGAAGAAACGTATCTTTCAAAGTTCTCTCCTGTGTGTTCGTTCAACTAATTAAGTTGAATCTATGTTTAGATTCAGGAGTTAGAAACAAGTTTCTTGTAGGAGCTGCTTTTGGACATCCCAGAGTAAATGGGAGTAAATGCTGTAATGAGAAATATCGGGTTCTAAAACACAAAACAGCTATCTAAAAGAATGATTGTCAAAGTATACATTCAACTTACAGGATTAAACTGATGTGTGTATGCAGCAGTTTAGAAACCCTTTGTGTAGAGAATCTAGAAATAGACATTTCCAGCAAAATCCTGGCATATTAAAAATAGCAGTAAGACTGAGTCTAAAACACAAAAGCAATGTATCTTTCCAAGTGCTCTGCTGTGTGTTCATTCAACTAAGTGAGTTGAATCTGTGTTTATATTCAGGAATTAGAAACAACTGTCTTGTAGGAGCCACGTTTAGTCATTCCACAGTGAATGGGATTATATGCTGTAATGAGAAATGTCTGATTATAAAATGAATACAGAGCTATCTAACAGAATGGTTGTTAATGTGTGCATTAAAATTACAGAGATAAACTGATGTGTGTATACAGCAGTTTAAAAACATTTTCTGCAGAGAATCTAAAAACAGACATTTCCAGCAAAATCCTAGCATATTACAAACAGCAGTAAGACTGCATCTAAAACACAGAAGCAACATATCTTTAAAAGTGCTTTGCTGTGTGTTCCATCAACTAAGTGAATTGAATCTATGTTTTGATTCAGGACTTAGAAACAAGTTTCTTGTAGGAGCTGTGTTTGGACATTCCAGAGTGAATGGGAGTATATGCTATAATGAGGAATATGTGGTTCTAAAACAAAAACACAGCTATGTAGCAGAATGGTTGTCAAGGTGTGCATTCAAATTACAGAGTTAAATTGATGTGTGTATGCAGCAGTTTGGAAACCCTTTCTGTGGAGAATATAAAAACAAACATTTCCAACAAAATCCTAGCATATTACAAATAGCAGTAAGACTGTGTCTAAAACACAGAAGCACCATATCCTTCCAAGTGTTCCGCTGTGTGTTCTTTTAACAAAGTGAGTTGAATCTATGATTAGATTCAGGAGTTAAAAACAAGATTCTTGTAGGAGATGTGATTGTACATTCCAGAGTAAATGGGAGTATATTCTGTAATGAGAATTATCTGGTTCTAAAACGAAAACAGCTATGTAATAGAATGGTTTTCAATGCATGCATTCAACATACAGGGTTAAAATGATGTGTGCATGCAGCAGGTTGGAAACACTTGCTGTGGAGAATCTAAAAACAGACATTTCCAGCAAAATCCAAGCACATTACAAATAGCAGTGAGACTGCATCTTAAACACAGAAGAAACATAAATTTCAAATTGCTCTGCTCTCTGTTCGTTACAGAAAGTTTGTTGAATTATGTTTAGATTCAGGAATTAGAAACGAGTTCCTTATAAAAGCTGAGTTTGGACATTCCGGAGTAAATAGAAGAATATGCTGTAATGAGAAATATCTTGCTCTAAAACGAAAACAGAGCTATCTAACACAATGGTTCGCAATGTGTGCATTCAATTTAGAGAGTTAAACTGATGTGTGTATGCCGCAGCCTGGAAACCCTTTCTGTGGAAAATCTAAAAACAGACATTTCCATCAAAATCATGGCATATTACAAATAGCAGTAAGACTGCATCTAAAACAAAGAAGCATCGTATATTTCCAAGTGCTCTGTGGTGTGATCGTTCAACTAAATGAGTTGAGTCTATGTTTAGATTCAAGAGTTTGAAACAAGTTTCTTGTAGGAGCTGCATTTGGACATTACAGAGTGAATGGGAATATATGCTGAAATGAGAAATATCTGGTTCTAAAGTGAAAACAGAGCTATCTAAGCGAATGGTTGTCAATTTGTTCATTCTGCTTACAGAGGTAACCTGATGAGTGTATGCAGTAGGTTGGACACCCTTTCTGTGGAGAATCTAAAAACGGATATTTTCATCAAAATCATGGCATCTTACAAATGGCAGGAAGACCGCATGTAAAACACAGAAGCAACGTATCTTTCAAAGTGCTCTCCTGTTTGTTCGTTCAACTAACTAAGTTTAATCTATGTTTAGATTCAGGAGTTAGAAATGAGTGTCTTGTAGGAGATGCATCTGGACATTCCAGAGTGAATAGGAGTATATGCTGCAATGAGAAATATCTGGTTCTAAAACAAAGCAGAGCTATCTAACAAAATGGTTGTCAATGTGTGCCTTCAACTTACCTTGTTAAACTGATGTGTGTATGCAGCAGTTTGGAAACCCTTTCTGCAAAGAATCTAAAAACAGACATTTCCAGCAAAATCCTGGCATATTACAAATAGCAGTAAGACTGCATCTAAAACACAGAAGCAACGTATCTTTCAACTTTCTCTGCTGTGTGTTAGTTCAAATAAGTAACTTGAATATCTGTTTAGATGCAGAAGCTAGAAACAATCTTCTTGTAGGAGCTGCATTTGGACATTCCATTGTGAATGGGAGTATATGCTGCAATTAGAAATATCTGGTTGTAAAATGGAAACAGAGCTATATAATAAAATGGTTGTCAATGTGTGCATTCATCATACATAGTTAAACAGATGTGTGTATGCAGCAGCTTGGAAACCGTTTCTGTGGAGAATCTAAAAACAGACATTTCCAGCAAAATCCTAGCATATTATAAATAGCAGTAAGACTGCGTCTAAAAGACAGAAGCAACGTATCTTTCCAAGGGCTCTGCTGTGTGTTCATTCAACTAAGTAAGTTGAATCTATGTTTAGATGCAGAAATTAGAAACAAGTTTCTTGTAGGAGCTGTGTCTGGACATTCCAGAGTAAATGGGGATATATGCTGTAATAATAAATATCTGGATTTAAAACAAAAACAGAGCTATCTAACAGAATGATTGTCAATGTGTGCATTCAATGTACAGAGTTAAACTGATGTGTGTATGCAGCGGTTTGGAAACCTTTTCTGTGGAGAATCTAAAAACAGACATTTCCAGCAAAATCCAGGCATATTATGAATAGCAGAAAGACTGCGTCTAAAACACAGAAGCAACGTATCCTTCAACGTGCTCTGCTGTGAGTTCGTTCAACTTAGTGAATTGAATCCATGTTTTGATTGAGGAGTTAGAAACAAGTTTCTTGAAGGAGCTTCATTTAGACACTCCAGAGTAAATGGGAGTATATGCAGTAAATAGAAATATCTGGTTCTAAAGAGAAGACAGAGCTATCTAACAGAATGGTTGTCATTGTGTGCATTCAACTTACAGAGTTAAACTGATGTGTGTATGCAGGAGTTTGGAAACTCTTTCTGTGGAGAATCTAAAAATGGACATTTCCAGCAAAATCCTGCCATATTACAAATAGCAGTAAGACTGCATTTAAAACCCAGGGGCAACGTATCTTTCAAAGTGCTCTGCTATGTGTTTGTTCAACTAAGTGAGTTGAATCTATATTTCAATTCAGGAGTTAGAAACACGTTTCTTGTAAAAGCTGCATTTGGACATGCCAGAGTGAATGGGAGTAAATGCTGTAATGGTTGTCAATGTGTGCATTCAACTTACAGAGTTAAACTGATGTGTTTATGCAGCAGTTTGGAAACCCTTTCTGTGGAGAATAAAAAAACCAGACATTTTAAGCAACATCTTGGAATGTAACAAATAGCAGTAAGACTGCATTTGCAGAAGGCAGCAAAACACACTGCCACGTGTGTACCTATGCAACTATCTTGCATGTTCTGCATATGTACCCCAAAACCTAAAATGCAATAAAAAAATACAGAAGAAATGTATCCTTGAAACTACTCTGCTGTGTGAACAATCAACTAAGTGGAATCTACGTTTATGTTCAGATGTTATTAACATGTTTTGTGTAAAAGCTGCATTTGGACATTCCAGAGGGAATGGGAGTAAATGCTGTAATGAGAAATATCTGGTTCTAAAATGAAAATGGAGCTATCTCACAGAATGGTTGTCAATGTCGGCATTCAACTTACAGAGTTAAACTGATGTGTTTATGCAGCAGTTTGGAAACCCTTTCTGTGGAAAATCTAAAAACACACATTTTCAGCAGTATCCTGGCATATAGCAAATAGCAGTAACACTGCATCTGAAGCACAGAAAAAACCTATTTTTCAAACTGCTATGCTGTGTGTTCGTTCAACTAAGTGAGTTAAATTGATGTTAGGATTCAGAAGTTAGAAACACGTTTCTTGTAAAAGCTGCTTTTGGACATTCCAGAGTGAATTTGAGTAAATGCTGTAATGAGAAATACCTGGTTCTCAAATGAAAAGGAATTATCTCACAGAATGGGTTGTCAACATGTGCATTCAACTTGCAGAGGAAAACTGATATGTTTATGCAGCAGTTTGAAAACATTTCCTGTGGAGAATCTAAAAACAGACATTTCCAGCAAAACCCTGCCATGTAACAAATAGCAAAAAGACTGCGACTAAAATACAGAAGAAACGTATCCTTCAAACTGCTCTACTGTGTGTTCGTTGAACTAAGTGAGTTCAATGTATGTTTAGATTCAGGAGTTAAAAACACGTTTCTTGTAAAAGCTGCGTTAGGACATTCCAGAGTGAATGCAAGTAAATGGTGTTATGAGAAATTTCTGGTTCTAAAGCCAAAATGGAGCTATCTAACAGAATGGTTTTCAATGTGTGCATTCAACTTACAGAGTTAAATTGAAGTGTTTATGCAGCAGTTTGGAAACCCTTTCTGTGGACAATCTAAACAAAGACATTTTCAGCAACATCTAGGAATATAAAAAATAGCAGTAAGACTGTGTCTATAACATAGAAGAAATGTATCCTCAAAATTATTCCACTGTGGGCTAGTTCAACTGAGTTGAATCTATGCTTATATTCAGGAGTTAGAAACACATTTCTTGGAAAAGCTGCGTTTGGACATTCTAGAGTGAAAGGGAGTAAATGCTGTAATGAGAAATATCTGGTTCCTAAACGAAATGGACCTACGTAACAGAATGGTTGTCAATGTGTGCATTCAACATACACAGTTAAGCTACATATTCATGCAGGAGTTTGGAAACAGTTTCTGTGGAAAATCTAAAACAGACACTTTTAGCAAAATCCAGGCATATAAAAAATAACAGTAAAACTTCGTCTAAAACACAGAAGAAACGTATACTTCAAACTCCTCAGCTGAGTGTTTGTTTAACTAAGTGAGTTGAAACTCTGTTTACTCTGTTTAGATTCAGGAGTTAGAAACATGTTTCTTGTAAAAGCTGCATTTGGACATTCCAGAGTGAAAGGGAGTAAATGATGTAATGAGAAATATCTGGTTCTAAAATGAAAATGGAGCTACCTAACAGAATGGTTGTAAATATTGGCATTCCACTTACAAAGTTAAACAGAGGTGTTTATGCAGCAGTTTGGAAACCTTTCCTGTGGGGAATCTAACCACAGACATTTCCAGCAAAATCCTGGCATATAAGAAATAGCAGTAAGACTGTGTCTAAAACACAGAAGAAATGTATCTTTCAAACTGCTCTGCTGGGTGTTCGTTCAACTAAGGTTGAGACGTTCATCTATGAACTAAGGTTCGTTCACCTATGTTGAGATTCAGAAGACAGAAACATGTTTACTGAAAAAGCTTCATTTAGGCATTCCAGAGTGAATGGGCGAAAATGCTGTAATGAGAAATATCTGGTTCTTTAACAAAAATGAGGCTATCTAAGAAAATAGTTGTCAAAATGTTCATTCAACTTACAGAGTGAAATTGATGTTTTTATGCAGCAGTTTTGAAACACTTTCTGTAGAGAATCTAAAAACAGATATTTCCAGCAAAATTCTGGCATATAACAAATAGCAGTAAGTCTGTGTATAAACACAGAAAAAAACGTATCCATCAAACCGCTCTGCTCTGTGTACGTTCAACTAAGTGAGTTGAATCTATGTTATGATTTAATAGTTAGAAACACATTTCTTGCATAAGCTGCGTTTAGCCAATCCTGAGTGAATGTTAGTAAATGCTGTAATGAGAAATATCTGATTCTAAAACAAAAATGGAGCTATCTAACAGAATATTTGCCAATGTGTGCATTCAACTTACAGAGTTAAACTGATGTGTTTATGCAGCAGTTTCGAAACCCATTCTGTGGAGAATCTAAAACAGACATTTTCAGCAAAATCCTGGCATATAACAAATAGCAGTAAGACTGCTTCTAAAACACAGGAGAAACGTATCCTTCAAAGTGCCCTGCTGTGTGTTCATTCAACTAAGTGAGTTGAATTTATGTTTAGACTTAGGAGTTAGAAACACCTTTCTTGTAAAAGCTGCATTTGGACATTCCAGAGTGAATGGGAGTAAATGCTGTAATGAGAAATTTCTGGTTCTAAAACAAAAAATGGAGCTATCTAACTAATAGTTATCAATGTGTGCATTTAAAATACGGAGTTAATCTGATATGTTTATGCAGCAGTTTGGAAACCCCTTCTGTGGAAAATCTAAAACAGACATTTCCAGCAAAATCCTGGCATATAACAAATAGCAGTAAGACTGCATCTAAAATACAGAAGAAATGTTTACTTCAAACTGAGCTGCTATGTGTTCGTTCAACTAAGTGAATTGAATTCATGTTTAGATTTAGGAGTTAGAAACACGTTTCTTGTAAAAGTTGCGTTTTGACATTCCAGAGTGAAAGAAAGTAAATGACGTAATGAGAAATATCTGGTTCTAAGATAAAAATGGAGCTAACAGAGTGGTTATCAATGTGTGCATTCAACTTACAGAGTTAATCTGATGTGTTTATGCAGCAGTTTGGAAACAATCTGTGTAAAGAATCTAAAAACAGACATTTTTAGCAAAATCCTGGCATATAAGGAATAGCAGAAAGATTGCCTTTAAAACAAAGACAAAACATATAATTCAAACTGCTCTGCTGTGTGTTCATTCAACCAAGTTAGCTGAATTAATGTTTAGATTCAGAAGTTACAAAAATGTTTCTTGTAAACGCTGCATGTGGACATTCCAGAGTGAATGGGTGAAAATGCTGTAATGAGAAATATCTGGTTCTTTAACAAAAATGAAGCTATCTTACAGAATGGTTGGCAATATGTTCATTCAACTCAGAGAGTTAAACTGAGGCTTTTATACAGCAGTTTGAAAACCCTTTCTGTAGAGAATCTAAAAACAGACATTGCCAGCAAAATCCTGACATATAACAAACAGTAGTAAGATTGTGTCTAAAACACAGAAAAAATGTATCATCAAACTGCTCTGCTCTGTGTACATTTAACTAAGTAAGTTGAAACTATGTTTAGATTCAGGAGTTAGAAACAGGTTTCTTGTAAAAGCTGTGTTTGGACACTCCAGAGTGAACAGGAGTAAATTCTGTAATGAGAAATATCTCGTTCTAAAACAAAAATGGAGCTATCTAACAAAATAATTGTCAGTGTGTGCATTCAACATAAGGAGTTAAACTGATTTGTTTATGCGGCAGTTTGTAAACCCTTTTTGTGAAGACTCTAAACAGAGACATTTTCAGCAACATCTAGAAATATAACAAGCAGCAGTAAATGGGCAAAGGATATGAACAGACACTTTACAAAAGAAGACATACAAGAGGCCAACAAAACATATGAAAAAATGCTCATCATCACTGGTCATTAGAGAGATGCAAATCAAAACCACATTGAGATACCATCTCATGCCAGTTAGAATGGCGTTCATTAAAAAATCTGGAGACAACAGATGCTGGAGAGGATGCAGAGAAATAGGTACACTTTTACACTGCTGGTGGGAGTGTAAATTAGTTCAACCATTGTGGAAGACAGTGTGGTGAGTCCTCAAGGACCTAGAAATAGGAATTCCATTTGACCCAGCAATCCCATTACTAGGTATATATCCAAAGAACTATAAATCATTCTGCTATAAGGACACATGCACACGAATGTTTATTGAAGCACTGTTTACAATAGCAAAGACCTGGAATCAACCCAAATGCCCATCGATGATAGACTGGACTGGGAAAATGTGGCACATATACACCATGGAATATTATGCAGCAATCAAAAATGATGAGTTCGTGTCCTTTGTAGGGACATGGAGGAATCTGGAGAACATCATTCTCAGCAAATTGACACAAGAACAGAAAATGAAACACTGTATATTCTCACTCA
>CM052651.1:26462675-26473439 GCA_028533165.1 Leontopithecus rosalia | reverse complement strand
ACATTACCTAGTAAATGGGAGTAAATGTTGTAAGGAAAATATCTGCTTCTAAAGCAAAAATGGAGCTACCTAACAGAATGGTTCTCAAAGTGTGCATTCAAAATACAGAGTTAAACTGATGTGTTTATTTAGCAGTTTGGAAAACCTTTCTGTGGAAAATCTAAAAACACAAATTTCCAGGAAAATCCTGGCATATAAGAAATAGCAGTAAGACTGCATGTAAAACACAGAAGAAACGTATCCTTCAAACTGCTCTGCTGGGTGTTTGTTCAACTAAGTTAGTTAAATCTATGTTTAGATTCAGAAGTTAGAAAAATGTTTCTTGTAAAAGTTGTGTTTGGACATTACAGAGTCAATGGGTGAAAATGCTGTAATGAGAAATATCTAGTTCTTTAACAAAAATGAAGCTATCTAACAAAATGGTTGTTAGGATATACATTCAACTTACAGAGTTGAACTGATGTTTTTATGCAGCAGTTTGGAAACCTTTTTTGTAGAGGATTTAAAAAAAAGACATTTCCAGCAAAATCCTGGCATATAACAAATGCCAGTAAGACTGCGTCTAAAACACAGAAATAACGTTATCTATCAAACTGCTATGCTCTGTGTACGTTCAACTAAGTGAGTTGAATCTATGTTTAGAACCAATAGTTAGAAACACGTTTCTTGCATAAGCTGCATTTGGCCAATCCTGAGTGAATGTTAGTAAATGCTGTAATGAGAAATATCTGGTTCTCAAATGAAAATGGAGCTATCTAACAGAATATTTGCCAATGTGTGCATTCAACTTACAGAGTTAAACTACGTTTGATGCAGCAGTTTGGAACCCCTTTCTGTGGAGGTTCTAAAACAGACATTTCCAGCAAAATCCTGGCATATAAAGAATAGCAGAAAGACTGCCTTTGAAACAAAGAAAAAACATATAAATCAAACTGTTGTGCTGTCTCTTTATTCAACTAAGTTAGTTGAATCTATGTTTAGATTCAGAAGTTAGAAAAATATTTCTTGTAATCGCGGTGTTTGGACATTCCAGAGCGAATGGGTGAAAACGCTGTAATGAGAATTACCTGGTCCTTTAACAAAAATGAAGCTCTCTTACAGAATGGTTGGCAATATGTTCATTCAACTAAGAGTGAAACCGATGTTTATATACAGCAGTTTGGAAACCCTTTGTGCAGAGAATCCTAAAACAGACATTTCCAACAAAATCCTAACATGTAATAAACAGCAGTAAGACTGTCCAAAACACAGAAAAAATGTATCCATCATACTGCTCTGCTCTGTGTCCATTCAACTAAGTGAGTTGAATCTAGGTTTAGATTCAGGACTTAGAAACACGTTTCTTGCAAACACTGCAAATGGCCATTCCAGAGTGAACAGGAGTAAATACTGTAATAAGAAATATCTCATTCTAAAACAAAAATGGAGCTATCTAACAAAATGGTTGTCAATGTGTGCATTCAAAATATGGAGTTAATCTGATATGTTTATGCAGCAGTTTGGAAACCCCTTCTGTGGAAAATCTAAAACAGACATTTCCAGCAAAATCCCGGCATATAACAAATAGCAGTAAGACCGCATCTAAAACACAGAAGAAATGTATACTTCAAACTGCTCTGCTGTGTGTTCGTTCAACTAAGTGAATTGAATCCACGTTTAGATTTAGGAGTTAGAAACACGTTTCTTGTATAAGTTGCGTTTTGACATTCCAGAGTAAAAGAAAGTAAATGACATGATGAGAAATAGCTGGTTCTAAAATAAAAATGGAGCTAACAGAGTGGTTATCAATGTGTGCATTCAACTTACAGAGTTAATCTGATGTGGTTATTAAGCAGTTTGGAAACACTTTGAATGGAGAACGTAGAAACGGACATTTCCAGCAAGATCCTGGCAAATACTAAATAGCAGTAAGACTGCGTCTAAAAGACAGAAAAAACGTATCTTTCAAACTGCTCTGCTGTGCATTCGTTCAACTAATTGAGTTAAATCTATGTTTAGATTTAGAAGTTAGAAACATCTTTCTTGTAAAAGCTGCTTTTGGACATTCCACAGTGAGTGGGTGTAAATGCTGTAATGAGAAATATCTGGTTCTAAAACGAAAATGGAGCTATCTAACAGAATGGTTGTCAATGTGTGCATTCAAAATACAGAGTTAAACAGATGTGTTTATGCAGCAGTTTGGAAACAATCTGTGTAAAGAATCTAAAAACAGACATTTCCAGCAAAATTCTGGCATATAAGGAAAATCCATCAAACTGCTCTTCTCTGTGTACATTCAACTAAGTGAGTGGAATCCACGTTTAGATTCAGGAGTTAGAAACATGTTTCTTGTAAAAGCTGTGTTTGGACATTTCATAGTGAACAGGTGTAAATTCTATAATGAGAAATATCTGGTTCTAAAATGAAAATGGAGCTACCTAACAGAATGGTTGTCAATATTTGCATTCAACTTACAGAGTTAAACTGAGGTGTTTATGCAGCAGTTTGGAAACACTTCCTGTGGAAAATCTAACAACAAATATTTTCAGCAAAATCAAACAAAAAGCAGTAAGACTGGTTCTAAAACACAGAAGAAACACGTCCTTCAAACTGCTCTGCTGGGTGTTTGTTCAACTAAGTTAGTTGAATCTATGTTTAGATTCAGAAGTTAGAAAAATGTTTCTTGTAAAATCTGTGTTTGGACATTCCAGAGTGAATGGGTGAAAATGCTGTAATGAGAAATATCTGGTTCTTTGACAAAAATGAAGTCATCTAACAGAATGGTTGTCAATGTGTTCATTCAACTTACAGAGTTAAACTGAAGGTTTTATGCAGCAGTTTGAAATCCTTTCTGTAGAGATTCTAAAAACAGACATTTCCAGCAAAATCCTGACATATAACAAACAGCAGTTAGACTGCATCTAAAACACAGAAAAAAAGTATCCATCAAACTGCTATGCTCTGTGTACATTCAACTAAGTGAGTTGAATCAATATTTAGATTCATGGGTTGGAAACACATTTCTTGCAAATGCTGCGAATGGCCTTTCCAGAGTGAACAGGAGTAAATGCTGTAATGAGAAATATATCGGTCTAAAACAAAAATGGAGCTATCTAACAAAATGGATGTCAATGTGTGCATTCAACATATGGAGATAAACTGATGTGTTTATGCAGCACTTTGGAAACCCTTTCTGGGGAAAATCTAAAATAGACATTTCCAGCAAAATCCTGGCATATAACAAAAAGCAGTAAGACTGGGTCTAAAACACAGAAGAAATGTATCCTTCAAAGTACTCTGCTGGGTGTTTGTTCAACTAAGTTAGTTGAATCTATGTTTAGATTCAGAAGTTAGAAACACGTTTTCTTGTAAAAGCTGCGTTTGGACATTTCAGAGTGAACAGGAGTAAATTCTATAATGAGAAATATCTGGTTCTAAAATGAAAATGGAGCTACCTAACAGAATGGTTGTCAATATTTGCATTCAACTTACAGAGTTAAACTGAGGTGTTTATGCAGCAGTTTGGAAACACTTCCTGTGGAAAATCTAACAACAAATATTTTCAGCAAAATCAAACAAAAAGCAGTAAGACTGGGTCCAAAACACAGAAGAAACGTATCCTTCAAACTGCTCTGCTGGGTGTTTGTTCAACTAAGTTAGTTGAATCTATGTTTAGATTTAGGAGTTAGAGACACGTTTCTTGTAAAAGCTGGGTTTCAACATTCCAGAGTGAAAGGGAATAAATGGCATAATGAGAAATATCTGGTTCCAAGACAAAAATGGAGATAACAGTATGGTTATCAATGTGTGCAATCAACTTACAGAGTTAATCTGATGTGTTTATGAAGCAGTTTGGAAACAATTTGTGTGGAGAATGTAAAAAGGGACATTTCCAGCAAGATTCTGGCTTACAATAAATAGTAGTAAGACTGCATCTAAAACACAGAAGAAATGCATTCTTCAAACTTCTCTGCTGTGTGTTCGTTCAACTAAGTGAGTTGAATCTATGTTTCAATTTAGAAGTTAGAAACATGTTTCTTGTAAAAGCTGTGTTTGGACATTCCAAAGTGAATGGGTGTAAATGCTGTAATGAGAAATATCTGGTTCTAAAAAAAATGAAGCTGTCTAATAGAATGCTTGGCAATATGTGCATTCAACATGCAAAGTTAACCTGAATTGTTTATGCAGCAGTTTGGAAACCCTTTCTGTGGAGAATCTAAAAACAGATATTTCCAGCAAAACCCTGGCATATAACAAATAGCAGTAAGACTACATCTAAAACACAGGAAAACTTATACTTCAAACTGCTCTGCTCTGTTCATTAAACTATGTGCGTTGAATCTATGTTTAGATTCAGTATTTAGAAACATGTTTTCTGCAAAAGCTGCATTTGGACATTAAAGAGTGAAGGGCAGTAAATGCTATAATAAGAAATATCTGGTTCTAAAATGAAAATGGAGCTATCTAATGGAATGGTTGTGAATGTGTGCATTCAACTTACAGAGGTAAACTGATGTGTTTATTCAGCAGTTTGGAAACAATTTGTGTGGGGTATCTAAAAACAGACATTTCCAGCAAAATCTTGGCATATAACAAAAAGCAGTAAGACTGGGTCTAAGACACGGAAGAAACATATCCTTCAAACTGCTCTGCTGTGTGTTCATTCAACTAACTGAGTTGAATCTATATTTAGATTCAATAGTTAGAAATATGTTTCTTGCAAAAGCTGCATTTTGCCAATCCAGAGTGAATGGTAGTAAATGCTGTAATGAGAAATATCTGGTTCTAAAATGAAAATGGAGCTATCTAACAAAATAGTTGTTGATGTGTGCACTCAACTTACAGAGTTAAACTGATGTGTTTATGCAGCAGTTTGGAAATCCTTTCTGTAGAGAATCTAAAAACAGACATTTCCAGCAAAATCCTGGCATATAGTATAAAGCAGTAAGACTGTGTTTAAAACACAGAAGAAACGTATAATTCAAACTGCTCTGCTGTGTGTTTGTTCAACTAAGTGAGGAGAATCTGTGTTTAGATTCAGAAGTTAGAAACATATTTCTTTTAAAAGCTGGGTTTGGACATTCCAGAGTGAATGGATGAAAATGCTTTAATGAAAAATATCTGGCTTTTAAACAAAAGTGAAGCTATCTAACAGGATGATTGTCAATATGTTCATTCAACCTACAGAGTTAAACTGAGATTTTTATGCAGCAGTTTGGAAACCTTTTCTGTAGAGAATCTAAAAACAGACATTCCAGCAAAATGCTGGCATATAACAAATAGCAGTAAAACTGCATATAAAACACAGAAGAAACGTATTTTTCACACTACTCTCCTCTGTGTACGTTCAACTAAGTGAGTTTAATCTATGTTTAGATTCAATAGTTAGAATCACGTTTCTTGCATAAGCTGCATTTGGCCAATCCTGAGTGAATGTTACTAAATTCTGTAATGAGAAATATCTGGTTCTAAAACAGAAATGGAGCTATCTAACAGAATAGTTGTCAATGTGTGCATTCAACTTACAGAGTTAAACTGATGTGTTTATGCAGCAGTTTGTAAAACCTTTCTGTGGAGTAAAAAAACAGACATTTTCAGCAACGTCATGGCTTATAACAAATAGCAGTAAGACTGTATCTAAAGCACAAAAGAGACATATTTTTCAAACTGCTCTGCTATGTGTTTGTTCAACTAAGTGAGTTGAATCTATGTTGAGATTCAGGAATTGGAAACACGTTTCTTGCAAAAGCTCAAATGGCCATTCCAGAGTGAACAGGAGTAAATGCTGTAATGAGGAATATCTGGTTCTAAAACAAAAATGGAGCTATCTAACAGAATGATTGTCAACGTGTGCATTCAACATACAGAGTTAAACTGATCTGTTTACACAGAAGTTTGGAAACCCTTTCTGTGGAAAATCTAAAACAGACATTTCCATCAAAATCCTGGCATATAACAAATAGCAGTAAGACTGCATCTAAAACACAGAAGAAATGTATACTTCAAAATGCTCTGCTGTGTTTTTGTTCAACTAAGTGAGTTGAATCTATGTTTAGATTTAGGAGTTAGAACGACATTTCTTGTAAAAGCTATATTTTGACATTCCAGAGTGAAAGGGAGTAAATGCTGTAATGAGAAATATATGGTTTCCAAACGAAAATGGAGCTAACTAACAGAGTGGTTATCACTGTGTGCATTCAACTTACAGAGTTAATCTGATGTGTTTATGAAGCAATTTGGAAACAGTTATTGTGTTGAATGTAACAATGGACATTTCCAGCAAGATCCTGGCATGCAACAAATAGCAGTAAGACTGTGTCTAAAACACAGAAGAAACGTATCCTTCAAACTTCTCTTCTGTGTGTTCCCTCAACTAAGTGAGTTGAATCTATGTTTATATTCAGCCAGTTAGAAACACATTTCATCTAGGAGCTGCATTTGGACATTCCAGAGTCAATGGCAGTCAATGGTTTAATAAGAAATATCAAGTTCTAAAATGAAAACAAATCTTTCTAACAGAATGGTCTTTAATGTGTGCATACAACTTACAGAGTTTAACTGATGTGTGTAAGCAGCCATTTAGAAACCCTTTCTGTGGAGAAACTAAAAGCACATTTCCAGCAAAATTCGAGCTTACAGGATATAGCAATAAGACTGTGTCTAAAACACAGAACAAGCCTATCGTTTAAACTGCTCTGTTGTGTATTAATTCAACTAAGAGAGTTGAGTGTATGTTTAGATTCAGAGAGTTAGAAACACATTTATTCTAGGAGCTGCATTTGGACATTCCAGAGTGAATGGCAGTCTATGGTGTAATAAAAATATCAGATTCTAAAACGAAAATGGAGCTATCTAACAGAATAGTCATCAATGTATGCCTGCAACTTCCAGAGTTAAACTGATGTGTGCATGCAGCAGTTTAGAAACCCTTTCTGTGCAGCATCTAAAAACAGATATTTCCAGCAAAATCGCAGCATATAAGAAATAGCAATAAACTGCTCCTGAAACACAGAACAATCGTATGTTTTAAACTGCTCTACTCTGTGTTCGTTCAACTAAGAGAGTTGAATCTATGTTTAGATTCAGCGAGTTAGAAACACGTTTCTTGTAGGAGCTGCATTTGGACATTCCAGAGTGAATGGCAGTCAGTTGTGTAATAAGAAATATCAGGTTCAAAAATGAAAATGGAGCTATATTACAGAATGGTTTTCAATGTCTGCATTCAACATACAGAGTTAAAGTGTTGTGTGTATGCAGCAGTTTAGAAACCCTTTCTTTGGAGCATCTAAAAACATATATTTCCAGCAAAATACCAGCATGTAAGAAATAACAATAAGACTGTGTCTAAATCAGAGAACAAAGTTATCTTTTAAACTCTTCTGCTCTGTGTTCATTCAACTAAGAGAGTTGAATCTTTTTTTAGATTCAGTGAGTTAGAAACCCATTTCTTCTAGGAGCTGCATTTGGACATTCCAGAGTGAATGGCAGTCTGCTTTGTAATAAGAAATATCAGGTTCTAAAATGAAAATGGAGCTTTCTAACAGAATGTTTTTAATGTGTACATTCAACTTACAGAGTAAAACTGATGAGTGTATGCTGCAGGTTAGAAACCCATTCTGTAGAGCATCTAAAAACAGATATTTCCAGCAAAATCCCAGCATATAAGAAATAGCAATAAGATTGCGACTAAAACACAGAAGAAACGTATCTTTTAAACTTCTCTGGTGTGTGTTCATTCAACTAAGAGAGTTGAATCTATGTTTAGATTCAGTGAGTTAGAAACACATTGTTTCTAGGCGCCGTGTTTGGACATTCCAGAGTGAATAGGATTCTATGCTGTAATAAGAAATATCAGGTTCTGAAATGAAAATGGAGCTTTCTAATAGAGTGGCCTTAATGTGTAGATTCAACTTACAGAGATAAGCTGATATATTTATGCAGCAGTATAGAAACCCTTTCTGTGCAGAACCTTAAAACAGATATTTCCAGCAAAATCAGAGCATATAAGCAACAGCAATAAACTGTGTCTAAAACACGGAACAAATGTATCTTTTAAACTGCTCTGCGGGGTGTACGTTCAACTAGGAGAGTTGAATCTGTATTTAGATTCAGCGAGTTAGAAACACATTTCTTCTAGGAGCTGCTTTTGGAAATTCAAGGGTGAATGGCAGTCTATGGTGTAATAAGAAATATCAGGTTCTAAAATGAAAATGAAGCTATCTAAAAAACACACTACCACGTGTGTGCATGTTCTGCAACTATCTTGCATGTTCTGCACATGTACCCCAAAACCTAAAATGCAATAAAAATTTTAAAAAAAGAATGGTCTTCAATGTGTGAATTAAACTTGCAAGTTAGACTGATGTGTGTATGCAGCGGTTTAGAAACCCTTTCTGTGGAGAATCTAAAAACAGATGTTGTTCTGGGTGCGGTGGCTCACACCTATACTTTCAGCACTTTGGGAGGCCAAGGCAGGTGGATCACGATGTCAAAAGATCGAGACCATCCTGGTCGACATGTTGAAATCCCGTCTCTACTAAAAATACAAAAATCAGCTGGGCATGGTGGCACGCACCTGTAGTCCCAGTTACTCGGATGGCTGAGGCAGGAGAATTGCTTGAATCCAGGGGGCGGAGGTTGCGGTGAGCTGAGATTGAGCCATTGCACTCCAGACTGGGTAACAAGAACAAAACTCCATCTCAGAAAAAAATTTAAAAATTTCCAGCAAAATTCCACCATATAAGAAATAGCAATAAAGCTGTGTCTAAAACACAGAACAAACGTATCTTTTAAACTGCTCTGCTGTGTGTTCATTCAACTAAGAGAGTTGAATCTGTTTAGATTCAGGGAATTAGAAACACATTTCTTCTAGGAGCTGCGTTTGGACATTCCAGAGTGAATGGCAATGTATGGTGTAGTAAGAAATAACAGGTTCTAAAACAAAAACGGAGCTATCTAACAGAATGGTCTTCAATGAGTGCATTCAACTTACGGAGTTAAACTGATGTGTGTTTGCAGCAGTTTGTAAACCCTTTCTGTAAGCAATCCAAAAAGGGACATTTTCAGTCAAATCCCAGCATATATAAGAAATAGCAGTAAGATGGCATCTAAAACCCTAAACAAATGCGTATTTCAAAGTGCCCTGCTCTGTGTTTGTTCAACTAAGAGAGTTGAATTTACATTTAGATTCAGCGAGTTAGAAACACGTTTCTTCTAGGAGCTACATTTGGACATTGCAGAGTGAATGGGATTACATGCTGTATTGAGTAGTATCTGTTTCTAAAATAAAAACGGAGCTATCTAACAGAATGGTTTTCAATGTGTGCATTCAACTTACAGAGTTAAACTGATGTGTGTTTGCAGCAGTTTGTAAACCCTTCCTGTAAAGAATCTAAAAACTGACATTACCATTCAAATCCCAGCATATATAAGAAATAGCAGTAAGACTGTGTAAAAAAATATGTATCTTTCAAAGTGCTCTGCTGTGTGTTCATTCAACTAAGAGAGTTGAATCTACGTTTAGATTCAACGAGTTAGAAACACATTTCTTCTAAAACTTGCTTTTGATCTTCCATAGTGAATGGTAGTCTATGATGCAATAAGAAATATCTGGTTCTAAAATGAAAAATGTTATCTAATGAATGGCCTTCAATGTGCACATTCAATGTACTTTGTTAAACTGATGTGTGTATGCAGCAGTCTAGAAACACTTTAAGTGGAGAATCTAAAAACAGATACTTTCAGCAAAATCCCAGAATATCAGAAATAGCAAGAAGACTGCGTCTAAAACACAAAACACACGTACTTTTTAAACTGCTCTGCTGTGCGTTTGTTCAACTAAGAGAGTTGAAAATATGTTTAGATTCAACAAGTTAAAAACACGTTTCTTCTAGGAGCTACATTTGGACATTGCAGAGTGAATGGAAGTACATGCTGTATTGAGAATATCTGTTTCTAAAAGGAAATGGAGCAATCTAACAGAAAGGTCTCAATGTGTGCATTCAACTTACAGAGTTATACTGTGGTGTGTTTGCAGCAGTTTGTAAACCCTTTCTGTAAAGAATCTAAAAATGGATATTTCCAGCCAAATCTCAGCATATATAAGAAACAACAGTAAGACTGCAACTAAAATACAAAACAAACGTATCTTTCAAATTGCTTTGCTGTGTGTTCGTTCAACTAAGATTGTTGAATGTATGTTAGGATTCATCGAGTTAGAAACATGTTTCTTCTAGGAGCTGTGTTTGGACATTGCAGAGTGAATGGGAGTACATGCTGTATTGAGAAATATCTGTTTTTAAAACGAAACCAGAGCTATCTAACAGAATGGCCTTCAATATGTGCATTCAACTTACAGAGTTAAACTGATGTGTGTTTGCCACAGTTTGTAAACCCTTTATTAGTTCAACCATTGTGGAAGACAGTGTGGCGATTCCTCAAGGACCTAAAAATAGAAATTCCATTTGACCCAGCAATCCCATTACTAGGTATATATCCAAAGGACTATAAATCATTCTACTATAATGCACATGCACACGAATGTTCATTGCAGCACTGTTTACAATAGCAAAGACCTGGAATCAACACAAATGCCCATCGATGATAGGCTGGACTGGGAAAATGTGGCACATATACACCATGGAATATTATGCAGCAATCAAAAATGATGAGTTCGTGTCCTTTGTAGGGACATGGATGAATCTGGAGAACATCATTCTCAGCAAATTGACACAAGAACAGAAAAGGAAACACCGTATATACTCACTCATAGGCGGGTGATGAACA
>CM052651.1:26446346-26462575 GCA_028533165.1 Leontopithecus rosalia | reverse complement strand
TAGCGGGTGGGGGAAGCGGGGGAGGGATGGCATGGGGAGAAATGCCAAATGTGGGTGAAGGGGCAGAAGGCAGCAAAACACACTGCCACGTGTGTACCTATGCAACTATCTTGCATGTTCTGCACATGTACCCCAAAACCTAAAATGCAATAACAATTTTAAAAAAAGAATCTAAAAATGGATATTTTCAGCCAAATCCCAGCATGTATAAGAAATAGCACTAAGACTGCATCTAAAACACAAAACAACCATATCTTTCAAACTGCTCTGCTCTGTGTTCATTCAACTAAGAGAGTTGAATGTATGTTTAGATTCAGTGAGTTAGAAACACACTTCTTCTAGGAGCTGTGTTTGGACATTCCAGAGTAAATTGCAGTGTATGGTATAATAACAAATATCAGGTTCTAAAAAGAAAATGGAGATATCTAACAGAAGGGTTTTCAATGTGTGTGTTCAACTTACAGAGACAGACTGCTGTGTATATTCAGCAGTTTGCAAATTGTTTCCCAGGAGAATCTGAAAACTAACATTTCCAGCAAAATTTTGTGTTATACGAAATAGCAGCAAGACCAACTCCAAAACACAGGAGAAACATAACTGTGAAATTGCTCTGGTGTGTGTGCAATCAACTAAAAGCATTTCATATACACTTTGATTCAGTAGGATAGAAACACTTTTCTTACAGAAGATAGATTTGTTCATTTGAGATGGAAAGTCAGCATATGCTTGAATGAGAAATCTCTCACCTTCAAAACTCAAAGGAAGATCCCTGAGAGAAAGGTTGTCAACATGTACATTTACCTTATGGAGACACACTGTTTTGTGTATTCAGCAGTTAGCAAACTCTTTCTGAGGAGAATCTAAAATCTAACATTTCCAGAAAAATCCCATGTTGTATGACATAGCAGTAAGATTTATTCTAAAACGCAGGAGAAACATATCTGTGAAACTGCTCTAGTTTGTGGTGATCAACTAAGAGAGTTTCATCTATGATTTGATTTAGTATGATAGAAACACTTTTCTTACAGAAGATAGATTTGTTCATTTCAGATGGAAAGTGGGAGTATGCTGGAATGAGAACTCTCTCACTTTCAAAACTCAAAAGAAAATTCCTGGCAGAAAGGTTGCCAACATGTGCATTCAATGTACACAGGTACACTGCTTCGTGTATTCAACAGTTTGCAAACATTTTTTGAGGAGAAACTGAAAAGTAACATTTCCAGTAAAATCCCCTGTTATACGAAATGGTAGTAAGACTGACTCTAAAACACAGGAGAAACGTATCTGTGAAGTGGTTCTGGTGTGTGTGTGTGATCAACTAAGAGAGTTTCATCTATGTTTTGATTCATAGGATAGAAACAATTTTCTTACAGACTATAGATTTGTTCATTTCAGTTGGATAGTGGGCATATGCTTGAATGAGAAATCCATCACCTTCAAAACTCAAAGAAAGATTCTTGAAATAAATGTTGTCAACATCTGCATTCAACTTACAGAATACACTGTTGCATGTATAATCTCTTTCTGAGAAGTATCTGAGTACTATCATTTACAGCAAAATCCAGTGTTATATGAAATAGCAGTAAGACTGATTCTAAAACACAGGAAAAACATATCTGTGAAACTGGTCGTGTGAGTGTGTGATCAACTAAAAGAGTTTCATCTATGTTTTGATTCAGTAGGAGTGAAACACTTTTCTTACAGAAGAAAGATTTGTTCATTTCACATGGATAGTGGGCATATGCTGGAATGAGAAATCTCTCACCTTCAAAACTCAAAGGAAGATTCCTGGGAGAAGGTGGTCAACGTGTGCATTTACCTTACAGAGATACACTGTTGCATGTATTCAACAGTTTGCAAACATTTTCTGAGGAGAATCTGAATAATAATATTTCCAGTAAAATCCTGTGTTATGTGAAATAGCAGTAAGACTGACTCTAAAACACAGGAGAAACATATCTGTGAAACTTCTCTGGTGTGTGTGTGATCAACTAAGAGAGTATCATCTGTTTTGAGTCAGTTCAATAAAAACACTTTTCCTACAGAAGATAGATTTGTTCATTTCAAACGGAAAGTGGGCATATGCTTAAATATCATATCTCTCACCTTCAAAACTCAAATGAAGATTCCTGGGAGGAGGGTTGTCAACATATTCATTCAACTTACAGAAATACACTGTTGTGTATATTCAGCAGTTATCAAACTGTTTCTGAGGAGAATCTGAAAACTAACATTTCCAGCAAAATCCTGTGTTATACAAAATAGCAGTAAGACTGATTCTAAAACACAAAGAAACGTATCTGTGAAACTGCTCTGGTTTGTGTGTGATCAATTAAGAGAGTTTCATCTCTGTTTTGATTTAGTAGGATAGAAAAACTTTTCTCACAGAAGATAGATTTGTTCATTTCATATGGAAAGTGGGCATATGCTTGCATGAGAAATCTCTCACTTACAAAACTCAAAAGAAGATTCCCAGGAGAAAGGTTGTCAACATGTGCATTCAATTTACAGAGATACACTGTTCCATGTATTCAACAGTTTGCAAACGTTTTTTTAGGAGAAACTGAAAACAAACATTTCCAATAAAATCCCGTGTTATCCAAAATAGCAGTAAGACTGACTCTAAAACACAGGATAAACATATCTGTTAAATTGCTCTGGTGTGCGTTCGATCAACTAAGAGAGTTTTATCTTTGTTTCGATTCAGTAGGATAGAAACACTTTTCTTACAGAAGATATACTTGTTCATTTCAGATGGAAAGTGGGCACATACTTGAATAAGAAATCTCTCACCTTCAATACTCCAAGAAAGATTCCTTGGAGAAAGGTTGTTAACATGTGAATTTGACTTAGAGATACACCATTGCATATACTCAGCACTTTGCAAACACTTCCTCAGGAGAATCTGAAAACTAGCATTTCCAGCAAAATCCTGTGATGTACAAAAGAGCAGTAAAACTAACTCTAAAGCATAGGAGAAACATATCTGTGAAACTGCCCTGGTGTGTGTGCAATGAACTAAGAAAGTTTCATCTATGTTTTAATTCAGCAAGATAGAAACAATTTTTTTACAGAAGATAGATTTTTTTCATTTCTGATGGAAAGTAGACATATGCTTGAATGAGAATTCTCTCACCTTCAAAACTCAAAGGAAGATTTCTGGGAGAAAAGTTGTCAACATGTGAATTCAACGTACAGAGATACACTGTTGCAAGTATTCAGGAGTTTGCAAACTCTTCCTAAGGCCAATCTGAAAACTAACATTCCCATGTTATAATAATATCAGTAAGACTGTCTCTAAAACAGAGCAGAAAATATCTTTGAAACTGCTGTGGTATGTTTGCTATCAACTAAGAGAGTTTCAGCTATTTTTTGATTCAGTAGGATAGAAACACTTTTCTTACACAAGAAAGCTTTGTCCATTTCAGATGGAATGTAGGCATATGCTGAATGAGAAATCTCTCGCCAGCAAATTTCAAAGAAATATTTTTGGGAGAAAGGTTGACAACATGTGCACTCAACGTACAGAGATACATTGTTGTGTGTATTCAGCGGTTTTCAAACTCTTTCTGAGGATAATCTGAAAGCTAACATTTCCAGCAAAATTCCGTGTTATACAAAATAGCAATAACACTGACTCTAAAACACGTGAGAAACTTATCTGTGAAACTGCTCCAGCATGTGTGCGATCAACTAAGAGAGTTTCAGCTATGTTTTGATTCAGTAGAATAGAAACACTTTTCTTGCAGAAGATAGATTTGTTTATTTCAGATGGAAAGTGGGTACATGCTTGAATGAGAAATCTCTCACCTTCAAAACTCAAAGAAAGATTCCTGAGAGAAAAGTTGTCACCATGTGCTTTCAAATTACAGAGATACACTTTTGTGTGTATTCAGCAGTTTGCAATCTCTTTCTGAGGCGAATCTGAAAACAAACATTTCCAGCAAAATCCTGTGTTATACGTAATAATAGTAAGACTGACTGTAAAACACTGGAGAAACATATCTGTGAAACTGCTTTGGTGTGTGTGCAATGAACAAGGGAGCATCATCTTTATTTTGATTCAGTAGTATAGAAACACTTCTCTAACAGATGACAGATTGGTTATTTTCAGATAAAAAGTGGGCATATGCTTGAATGAGAAATCTCCCAACTTCAAAACTGAAAGGAAGATTTCTGGGAGAAAGGTTGTCAACATGTGCTTTTAACTTACGGAGATACACTGTTGCATGTATTTAGCAGTTTGCAAACTCTTTCTGAGGAGCAACTGAAAACTACCATTTCCAGCAAAATCCCATGTTATATGAAATAGCAGTAAGACTGACTCTAAAACACAGGAGAAAAATACCTGTGAAACTGCTCTGGTGTGTGTGCAATCGACTAAGAGACTTTCATCTATGTTTTGATTCAGTAGGATAGAAACACTTTTACAGAAGATAGATTTGTTCTTTTCAGACAAAAACTGGGCATATGCTAGAATCAGAAATCTCTCACCTTCAAAACTCGAAGATTCCTGGGAGGAAAGTTGTCAACATGTGCATTCAACTTACAGAGATACACTGTTGCATGTATTCAGCAGTTTGCAAACGCTCTCTGAAAAGAATCTGAAAACTAACATTTCCAGCAAAATTCTGTGTTTTGCAAAAATATCTGTGAAACTACTCTGGTGTGTGTGTGATCAAATAAGAGACTTTCATCTACGTTTTGATTCAGTAGGATAGAAACATTTTTTACAGAAAATAGACTTGTTCATTTCAGATGGAAAGTTGGCTAATGCTTGAATGAGAAATCTCTCACCTTCAAAACTCAAAGGAAGATTCCTGGAAGAAAGGTAATCAACATGTGCATTCAAATTACAGAGATACACTGTTGCATGTATTCAGCAGTTTGCAAACTCTTTCTGAGGAGAATCTGAGTACTAACATTTCCAGCAAAATCCCGTGTTATACAAAATAGCAGTAAGACTAACCTTAAACACAGGAGAAACATATATGAGAAACTTCGCTGGCTTGTGTGTTATCAACTAAGAGAGTTTCATCTATATTTTGATTCAGTAGGACAGAAACACTTTTCTTACAGGAGACAGATTTGTTCATTTCAAATGGAAGGTGGGCATGTGCTTGAATGAAAAGTCTCTCACCTTCAAAATGCAAAGGAAGATTACTGGAAGAAAGGTTGTCAACATGTGCATTCAACTTACAGGGATACAGTGTTGTGGGTATTCAGCAATTTGCAAACTATTTCTGAGGAGAATCTGAGTGCTAACATTTCCAGCAAAATCCTGCATTATGCAAAACAGCAGTAAGACTGACTCTGAAATACAGAAGAAAAATATCTATGAAACTTCTCTGGTGTGTATGTGATAAACTAAGACATTATTGTCTATATTTTGATTCAGAAAGATAGAAACACTTTTATTACAGAGATAGATTTGTTCATTTAAGATGGAAGGTGGACATATGCTTGAATATAAAATCTCTCCCCTTCAACACTCAAAAAAATTTCTGGGAGAAAGGTTGTCAACATGCGCATTTGACTTACAGAAATACAATGTTGTGTGTATTCAGCAGTTTGCAAACTCTTTCTGAGGAGAATCTGAAGACTAACTTTTCCGGCAAAATCCCATGTTATACAAAATAGCGGTAAGACTGATTATAAAACACAGGAGAAACATATCTGTGAAACTGCTCTGGCGTGTGTGCGATCAACTAAGATAGTTTTATCTATATTTTGATTCAGTAGGATAGAAAAATTTTTCTTACAGTAGATAGATATGTTCATTTCAGATGGAAAGTGGGCATATGCTTGAATAAGAAATCTCTCACCATCAAAACTCAAAGTAAGATTTCTGAGAAAAAGGTGGTCAACAGGTGCATTCAACTCACAAATATACACTGTTGTGTGTATTCAGCAGTTTGCAAACTCTTTCTGAGGAGAGTCTGAAACCTGACATTTCCAGCAATATCTCGCATTATACAAAATAGCAGTAAGACTGACTCTAAAACATGGAAGAAACATATCTGTGAAACTTCTCTGGTGACTGTGCGATCATCTGACAGAGTTTCATCTATGTTTTGATTCAGGAGGATAGAAACACTTTCTTACAGAAGATACATTTATTCATTTCAGATGGGAAGTGGGTACATAGTTCAATGAGAAATCTCACCTGCAAATCTCAAAGGATAATTTCTGAAAAAAAGGTTGTCAACAAGTGAATTCCATGTATAGAGGTACACTGTTGCATGTATTCAGCAGTTTGCAAACTCCTTCTGAGGAGAATCTGACAACTAACTTTTTCAGCAAAATCCCAGGTTATAGGAAATAGCAGTAAGACTGACCCTAAACACAGGAGAAATATATCTGTGAAAACGCTGTGGTGTTTGTGATCACCTGAGAGAATCTCATCTATGTTTTGATTCAGTAGAATAGAAACGGTTTTCTTACAGAAGATCCCTTTGTTCATTTCAGTTGCAAAGTGGGCAAATGCTTGAATGAGATATCTCTGTCCTTCAAAACACAAAGAAAGATTCCTAGGAGAAAAGGTGTCAAAATTTGCTTCCAACTTACAGAGATACACTGTTGCATGTGTTCAGCAGTTTGCAAACTCTTTCTGAGGAGAATCTGAAAACTAACATGTCTAGCAAAATCCCGTGTTATATGAAATAGGAATAAGACAGACTCTAAAACTCAGGAAAAACATATCTGTGAAACTGCTCTGGTTTGTGTGCAATCAACTAAGAGAATTTCAGCTATGTTTTGATTCAGTAGGATAGAAACACTTTTCTTACAGAAGACAGATTTGTTGATTTCAGATGGAAAGTGGGCATATGCTTGAATGAGAAATCTCTCACCTTCAAAACTCAAAGGAAGATTCCTGGGAGAATGGTGGCCAACATGTGCATTCAACTTACAGAGATACACTCTTGCGTGTATTCAGCAGTTTGCAAACTCTTTCTGAGGAGAATCTGCAAGCTAACATTTCCAGCAAAATCCCGTGTTTTAAGAAATTTTAGGGAAGGCAATTCCAGGCAAGGCAAGACAAGGAAAGGCAGGGCAATTCCAGGTAAGGTAATTCCAGGCATATCAAGGAAGGCAACGCAGTTCAGTTCCAAGCAAGGAAATTCCAGCCAAGGCAATGCAAGGCAACCCAGGGCAATTCCAGTCAAGGCAGTAGCCAGAAAGGCAAGGCAAGGGAAGGCAAGGTAATTGCAAGCAAGGCCTGGCTAGCCAAGGCAAGGCAGGGAAATTTTATGCAATTTCAGGCAAGGTAGGGAAATGCAAGGAAATTTCAGGCAAGGTAAATCCCGGAAAGGGTAGTCAAGGCTAGGCAGGGTAATTCCAGGCAGGGCAATTCAATGCAAGGCAATTCTAACCAAGGCAATTCCAGGCAAGCCAAGGCAAGCCAAGGCAAGGCTATTTCAGGCAAGGAAATCCCAGGCAAGTCAGTGACATTTAATGCAAGGCAATTCCAGGCTAGGCAAGGCAAGGCAATTGCAAGCAAGGCAATTACAGGCAAGGCAAGGAAATTACAGGCAAGGCAATGCAATGCAAGACAATTCCAGTTAAGAGAAGGCAAGGCAAGGCAAGGCAATACCAGGAATGGCAATTCCAGGCAAAGCAAGGAAAGGAAAGGCAGGGAAAGAAAATACCAGGCAAGGCAATTGCAGGTAAGGCAAGGCAAAGCACTTCAAGGCAATTCCAGGCAAGGCAAGGCAAGGCAATTGAGGCAATTTCAGGCAAGGGAATTTTTCACAAGGGTATAAAAGGCAAGGAAAGATGCAATTTCAGGGAAGGCAATTCCAGGCAAGACAAAACAATTCATGGCAATTCCAGGCAAGGCAATTGCAGGCAAGACAATTCAAGGCAATTCCAGGCAAGGCAAGGTAATGCAAGTAAAGGAAATTTCAGCAAAGACAATTTTTGGCAAGCAAAGGAAAGGCAGGGCAAGACACAATTACAGGCAAGGCAATTCCAGGCAAGGCAAGGCAAGGCAATTAAGGCAATTTCAGGCAAGGGAATTTTTTGCAAGGGAATGAATGGCAAGGAAAGATGCAATTTTAGGGAAGGCAATTCTAGGCAAGGCAAAACAATTCATGGCAATTCCAGGCAAGGCAATTGCAGGCAAGGCAAGGCAAGACAATTCAAGGCAATTCCAGGCAAGGCAAGGTAATGCAAGTAAAGGAAATTTCAGCAAAGAAAATTTTTGGCAAGAAAAGGAAAGGCAAGGCAAGACACAATTCCAGGCAAGGCAATTCCAGGAAGCGTAAGGCAAGGTAAGGCTGTTCCAGAGAAGGCAATTTCAGGCAAGGCAAGGCAAGGGTAGGTAAGGCGATTCTGGGCAAGGCAATTGCAGGAAAGGCAAGGCAAGCAAGGCAAGGCAATTTCAAGCAAGACAATTGCTGCCAAGGCAAGGCAAAGAAAGGCAGGGCAATTTCAGGCAAGGCAATTTGAGGCAATGCAAGGCAAGGCAAGGCAGGGAAATTTCAGGCAAGTCATTTCCAGGTAAAGCAGGGCAATTTTAGTCAAGGCAATTCCAGGCCAGGCAAGGCAAGGAAAGGTAAGGCAACTCCAGGCAATGTAAGGCAATCCAAGCAAGAAAATGCCACACAAGGCAATCCAGGCAAGGCAAGACAAGGCAAGGTAATTCCAGGAAAAACAATTCCAGGCAAGGGAAGACAAGCAGGTAAAGGTAATTTCAGGCAAGGCAATTCCAAGTAATTTGAGGCAAGGCAATTTTTGGCAAGGCAATTCCAGCCAAGGAAAGGCAAGGCAATTCCAGGCAAGGCAAGGCAAAGTAATTCCAGGCAAGGCAATTCTAGGAAGGCCATTCTAGGAAAGATAAGGCAAGGCTAGGCAAGACAATTCCAGACACAGCAATTCTAGAGAAGGCAAGGCATGGCAATTTTCGGCAAGGCAATTTTAGGCAAGGCAAGAACAGCAAGGCAAGGCAATACCAGGCAAGGCAATTCTAGGCAAGGCAAGGCAATGCAAGGCAATTGAAGGCAGGGCAATTCTAGGCAAGGCAAGGCAAGACAAGACAATTCCAGGAAAGGCTATTTTAGGCAAGGGAATGAAAGACAAGGCAATTACAGGCAAGGAGGCAAGGCAAGGGAAGAGAAGGCATGGCAATTCCAGGCAAAACAATTCCAGGAAATGCATGCATGGCAAAGTAGGGCAATCCCAGTCAAGACAAGGCAAGAAAAGAAAAGGCAAGGCAATTTCAGGCAAGGCCCCGCCAGGAAAGCATGGCAAGGCAATTTCAAAAAAGACAAGACAAGGCAGGGCAATTCCAGTCAAGGCAGTTCCAGGGAAAGCAAGACAATGCAGGGCAAAAAAATTCCAGCCAAGGCAATTCAAAGCAGGGCAAGAAAAAGGCAAGACAATTCCAGCAAAGAAAATTTCACCAACACAAAGGAATGAAAGGCAAGGAAAATCCAGGCAGGGCAAGGCAAGGCAAATCAAGGCAGGGCAAGCAATTCCATGCAAGGCAATTCCAACCAAGGCAAGGCAAGAAAAGCAAGGCAATTCCAGGCAATACAATTCCAGCAAAAACAAGGCAAGGCAAGGCAATTACAGGCAAAACAATTCCAGCCCAGACAAGGTAAGGCAAGGCAATGCAATTCTAGGCAAGGCAAGGGAAGGCAAGGCAATTCTAGGCAAGGCAATTCCAGGAAAGGCAGTTCCAGGCATAGCACGGCAAGAAAAAGATAGGTAAGAAAATACCAGGCAAGCCAATTACATGTAAGGCAAGGTTAGGCAAGGTAAAGCAATTCCAGGCAATGCAATTCCAGGCAATGCAAGGCAAAACAAGGAAAGGCAAATCCAGGCAAGGCAATTCCAGGCAAGGCAAGGAAAGGGAAGTAAAGACAATTCCAAGCAAGGCAACTCCAGGCATGGCAAAGCAAGGCAAGGCAAGACAATTCCAGGCAACTCAAAGCAAGGGAAGGCAATTTCATGCAAGGCAATTCTAGGCAAGGCAAGGCCATGCAAGGTAATTCTAAGTGAGGCAAGGGAATTCCAGACAAGGCAGTTCCAGGCAACAAAAGGCAAGGCAAGGCAAGGCAGTTCCAGGCAAGGCAATATTAGGAAATGAAAGGAAAGGCTATTCAAGGCGATTCCAGGCAAGGATATTCTAGGCAAGGCAGAACAATTTCATGCAAGGCAATTCCAGGCCAGACAAGGCAAGGCAATTTCAGGCAAGACAAGGCAGGGAAAGGCAATTTCACACAAGGTAATTCCAGGTAAGACAAGATAAGGCAATTCTAAGCAAAGAAAGGCAAGACAAAACAATTCAAGGCACTTCTAGGCAAGACAATTCCAGTTAAGGCAAGGGAAAACAAGACAAGGCAATTCCAGGCAAGGCAATTCCAGTCAAGGCAAGTCAAGTCAAGGCAATTTCAGGCAAGGAACTTTTTGGCAAAAAGATAAAGGCAAGGCAAGATGCAATTCCAGGCAAGGCAAGGCAAGGCTATTACAGAGAAGGCAATTCCAGGCAAGGCAATGCAAGGCTAGGTAAAATGATTCCGGGCAAGGCAATTCCAGGCAAGGCAAAGTAACCAAGGCAAGGGACTTTCAAGAAAGGCAATTCCAGCCAAGGTAAGGCAAAGGAAGGCAGGGCAATTTCAGGCAAGGCAATTTGAGGCCCTGAAAGGCAAGACAAGGCAGGGCAATTCCAGGCAAGGCAACTCCAGGCAAGGTAAGGCAATGCAAGACAAGGCAATTCCAGGCAAGGCAATTCAGGCAAGGCAAGGCAAGACAAGACAAAGCAAGGTAATTTAAAAAAAAAACAATTTTAGGCAAGGCAAGGCAAGACAGGGCAGGTAAAGACAATTCCAGGCAAGGTAATTTGAGGTAACACAAGGCAAGGCAATTCTTGGCAAGGAAATTCCAGTCAAGGCAAGGCAAGGCAATTAAAGGCAAGGCAATTCCAGTCAAGGCAGTTCCAGGTAAAATGAGGCAAGGCAACGCCAGGCAAGGCAACTCTACACAAGGCAAGGCAAGGTTATGCAAGGCAATTCCAGGAATGGCAATACAAGAAAAGGCAAGGCACGACAATTTCAGGCAAAGTAATTCCATGCAAGGCAATTTCAGGTAAGACAAGCATGGTAAAGCAAAGCAATCCCAGGCAAGGCAATTCTAGGCAAGGCAAGGGAAGAAAAGATAATTGCAGGCTAGGCAATTCCAGGCAAGGCAAGGCAAAATAGGGCAATTCCAGGCATGGCAAGGCAAGAAAAGGCATGTCAATTCCAGGCAAAACAATTCCAGAAAAGGCAAGGCAAGGCAAAGTAGGGCAATTCCAGTCAAGAAAATTCCAGGCAAGGCAAGACAAGAAAAGGCAACGTAATTGCAGGCAAGGCCAGGCCAGTAAATGCAAGGCAGAGCAATTTCAGGAAAGGTAAGGCAAGGCAGAACAATTCCAGGCCAGGCAGTTCCAGGCAAAGCATGGCAATGCGGAGCAAAGAAATTTCAGACAAGGCAATTCAAGGCAGGGCAAAAAAAGGCAAAGCTATCCCAGGAAAGGCAATTTCAGGCCACACAAGGCAAGGCAAAACAAGACAATACCAGGCAGGACAATTCTAGGCAAGTCTAGGCAGGGCAAGGTAATTCCATGCAAGGCAATTACAGCCAAGGCAAGGCAATTCCAGGCAAGGCAATTTCAGACAAGTCAATTTCAGGCAAGGCAAGGCAAGGCAAGGCAAGGCAGGGCAGGGTAGGGCAAAGCAAGGCAGGGCAGGGTAGGGCAGGGCAGGGAAGGGCAGGGCAGGGAAGGGAAGGGCAGGGCAGGGAAAGGCAAAGCAAGGCAAGGCAATTCTAGGCAAGGCAAGGCAAAGCAAACCAAAGCAATTCCAGGCAAGGCAATTGCAGGCAAGTCAAGGCAGGGCAAGGCAATTCCATGCAAGGCAATTTCAGCCAAGGCAAGGCAAGAAAGGCAAGGCAAGGAAGGCAATGCAATTTCAGACAAGTAAATTTCAGGCAAGGCAAGTCAAGGCAATTCCAAGCAATACAATACCAAATAAAAGCAATGCAAGGCAAGGCAATTATAGGCAAGACAAGGCAATGTAAGGCAAGGCAATGCAATTCTAGGCAAGACAAGGCAAGGTAAGGCAAGGCAATGCAATTCCAGGCAAGGCAATTTAAGGCAAGGGAAGGCAAGGCCAGACAATTCTAGGAAAAGCAATTCCAGGAAAGGCAGTCACAGGCAAGGCAAGGCAAGAAAAGGAAGGGTAAGAAAATACCACGGAAGGCAATTGCTGGTAAGGCAAGGTAAGGCAATTCCAGGCAAGAGAATTCAAGGCAATGCAAGGCAAAACAAGGAAAGGCAATTCCAGGCAAGGCAAGGCAAGGGAAGTAAAGGCACTTTCAGGCAATTCAATTCCAGGCACGGCAAGGCAAAACGGTTTCAGGCAAGGCAACTGCAGGAAAGGCAAGGCAAGGCAAGGCAATTCCATGCAAGGCAATTCTAGGCGAGGGAAGGGAATTCCAGACAAGGCAGTTCCAGGCAATGAAAGGCAAGGAAAAACAAGGTAAGGCAATGCAATTCCAGGAAAGACAATTTCAGGCAAGGTAAGCAAAGGATAGGCAAGGCGATTCCACGCAAGACAATTTCAGGCAAGGCAAGGAAAGACAACGCAAGGCAATTCCAGGCAAGGCAATTTCAGGCAATGCAAGGGAAAGCAAGGGAAGGCAACTCCAGGCAAGGCAATTTGAGGCAATGCAAGGCAAGGCAAGGCAGAGCAATTCAAGACAAGGCAACTATAGGCCTGTCAAGGCAAGAAAATGCAGGAAAATTCCAGGCAAGGAAATTTCGGGCAAGGCAATTCAAAGGCAGTGTAGGAAAGAAAAGGAAATACAAGGCAATTCCAGGTAATGCAATTCCAGGCAAGGCAAGGAAAGGAAAGGCAATTAAAGACAAGGCAATTCCAGGCAAGGCAAAACAAGAAAAGGTATGGCAATTCCAGGTAAACAATTTTAGGAAAAACAAGGCAATATCAGGCAAGGCAATTCCAGGCAAGGCGATTAGAGACAAAGCAAGGCAAGGAAAGTTAGAGCAATTCTAGGCAAGGCAATTACAGGCATATCAAAGCCAGACAAGGCAGGGCAATTCCAGGTAAGGCAATTTCAAGCAATGCAAGGCAAAGCAGGGCAATTCTAGTAAAGGCAATTCCAGGCAAGGGAAAGCAAGGGAAGGCAAAGCAGTTGCAAGCAAGGCCAGGCCAGCCAAGGCAAGGCAGGGCAATTTCATGCAAGGCAATTTCGGGCAAGGTAAGGCAAGGCAAGGAAATTTCAGGTGAAGTTATTCTAAGAAAAAGTAGTCAAGGCAAGGCAGGGTAATTCCAGGTAGGGTAATTCCAGATAGGGCAATTCCATGCAAGAAAAGCCATGGCAAGGTAAAGCATTTCTATGCAAGGCAATTCCAGACAAGTTAAGGCAAGCCAAGGCAAGTCTATTCCAGGCAAGGCAATTCCAGGCAAGGAAGAGGCAATTCCAGGCCAGGCAAAGCAAGGCAATTGCAGGCAAGGCAAATTCAGGCAAGACAAGGCAATGCAACACAAGGCAATTCTGGACAAAAAAGGCAAGGCAAGGAAAGGCAGTTCTAGGGAAGGCAATTCCAGGAATGGCAATTCCAGGCAAGGTAAGGCAAGAGAAGGCAGAGAAAGGGAAATTCAGGCAAGGCAATTCCAGGTAAGGCAAGACAAGGCAATTCTAGGCAAGACAAGGCAAGGCAATTCAAAGCAATTCCAGGAAAGGCAATTCCAAGCAAAACAAGGCAAGAAAAGGCAAGGAAATTCCATGCAAAGCAGTTTCAGGCAAGGCAAGGCAAGTCAAGGCAATTTCAGGCAAGGGACAGAAAGGCAAGGAAAGACGCAATTTTAGGCAAGGCAATTCCAGGCAAGGCAAGGCAACTAACGTCAAGGCTATTCGAGGCAAGGCAAGGTAAAACTAGGCAAGGCAATTCCAAACAAGGTGATTACAGGCAAGACACTTCCAGGCAAGGTATTGCAAGGCAAGTCAAGACAAGAAAATTTTAGGGAAGGCAATTCCAGGCAAGACAAGGCAAAGGAAGGCATGCCAATTCCAGGCAAGGCAATTAGAGACAAGGTAAGGCAAGGCAAGGCAGAACAATTCCAGGCAAGGCAATTCCAGGCAAGACAAGGCAAAGCCGGGCAATTACAGTCAAGGCAATTACAGTCAAGGCAATTCCAGGCAAGGCAAGGCAAGGGAATGAAAGGCAATTGCAAGCAAGGCCAGACCCACAAAGGCAAGGCAGAACAATTTCATGCAAGGCAATTTCAGGCAAGGTAAGACAAGGCAAGGAAATTCCAGGTAAAACAAGACAAGGCAATTCTATGTAAGGCAAGGCAAGGCTAGGCAAGGCGATTCCAGGCATGGAAATTCTAGATAAGGCAAGGCAGGACAATTTCAGGCAAGGTAATTCCAGGCAAGGCAATTTCAGGCAAGGCAAGCATGGCAAGGCAAGGCAATCCAAGGAAAGGCAATTCTAGGCAAGGCAGGGCAAGACAAGATAATTCCAGGCAAAACAATTCCATGCAAGGCAAGGCAACGCAAGGCAAAAGAATTTCAGGGAAGGCAATTCCAGGCCAGGCAAGGCAAGAAAAGGCATGGTAATTCCAGTCAAAACAATTCCAGGAAAGGCAAGGCAAGACAATGTAGGTCAATTCCAGTCAAAGCAATTCCAGGCAAACCAAGGCAAGAAAAGGCAAGGCAATTGTAGCAATGCCAGGCTAGGAAAGGCAAGGCATGGCAATTTCAGGAAAGGCAAAGCAAGGCAGGGCAATTCCAAGCAAAGAAGTTTGAGGCAAAGCAAGGCAATGCAGGTCAAGGAAATTCCAGCAAAGGCAATTCAAGGCAGGGCAAAAAAGGAAAGGCTATTACAGGAAAGGCAATTCCAGGCAACGCATGTTGAGCCAAGGCAAGGCAATTCCAGGTGGGCAATTCCAGACAAGTCAAGGCAGGGCAAGGCAATTTTAGCCAAAGAGGTGAGAAAGGCAAGGCAATTTCAGGCAAGACAAGGCAAGGCAAGACAATTCCAGGCAAAAGAATTCCAGCAAAAACAAGGCAAGGCAAGACAATTACAGGCAAGACAATTCCAGGCAAGGCAATGCAATTCTAGGCAAGGCAAATCCAGGCAAGACAAGGCAATTCTAGGCAAGGCAATTCCAGGAAAGACAGTTCCAGGCAAGGCAAGCCAAGACAAGAAAGAATAAGACAGTATCAGGCAAGGCAACTGCAGGTAAGGCAAATTTAGGCAAGGTAAGGCAATTTCCGGCAAGGCAAGGCAAAGCAAGGAAAGGCAAGTCCAGTCAAGGCAATTCCAGGCAAGGCAAAGCAAGGGAAGTAAAGACAATGCCAGGGAAGGCAATTCCAGGCATAGCAAGGCAAGGTCATTCCAGGCAAGGCAATTCCAGGCAAGTCAAGGCAAGGCAAGGCAATTCCATGCAGGCAATTCTAGGCAAGGCAAGGGAATTCCAGACAAAGCAGTTCCAGACAATGAAAGGCAAGGCAAGGCAATTTCAGGCAAGGTAAGGAAAGGCTAGGCAAGGCGATTCCAGGCAAGGCAATTCCAGGCAAGGCAGGGCAGTTTCATGCAAGGCAATTCCAGGTTAGGCAAGGCAAGGCAATTGCAGGCAAAGTAATTTCAAGCAAGGCAAGGCATTGCAAGGCAAGGCAATTCCAGGCAAAGGAAGGCAAGGTAGGACAAGGCAAGGCAAGGCAGGGCAAGGCAGTTCAGGGCAAGGCAGTTCAAGGCAAGGCAAACCCAGGAATGGCAATTCCAGACAAGGCAAGGCAAGACAGGGCAGGGAACGACAATTTTAGGCAAGGCAATTTCAGGCAAGGCAACACAAAACAATTTGAAGCAAGGCAAGGCAAGTAAAGGCAATTTCAGGCAAGCAAATTTTTGGCAAGTTCAGGAAAGGAAAGGAAAGACGCAATTTCAGGCAAGGCAAGGAAAGGCTCTTCCAGAGAAGGCAATTTCAGGCAAGGCAAGGCAAGGCTAGGTCAGGCAATACTAGGCAAGGCAATACCTGGCAAGACAAGGCAACCAAGACAAGGCAATTCCAAGCAGGGCAATTACAGCCATGGCAAGGAAAAGGAAGACAGGGCAATTTTAGGTAAGGCAATTCCAGGCAAGGCAGGAAAATTCCAGTCAAGGCAACTCCAGATCAGGCAAGGCAAAAAAGGCATGGCAATTCCAGGCAAAATAATTC
>CM052651.1:26412676-26445846 GCA_028533165.1 Leontopithecus rosalia | reverse complement strand
ACCTTTTTCTCTGGCTGCCCTTAGGATTTTCTCCTTCATTTCTACCCTGGTGAATCTGAGGGTTATGTGCCTTGGGGTTGCTCTTCTTGCAGAGTATCTTTGTGGTGTTCTCTGTATTTCCTGGATTTGGGTGTTGGCCTCCCTTGCTAGGTTGGGGAAATTTTCCTGGATAATTTTCTGAAGATTATTTTCCATCTTGGATTCATTCTCTTCGTTGCATTCTGGTACACCTATCAAACGTAGATTAGGTCTCTTCACATAGTTCATTTTTTTGCGCTTTTTTCTCTAATCTTGGCTTCTCATTTTATTTTGTTGTTTTGATCTTCAACTTCTGATATACTTTCTTCTGCTTGGTAAATTCGGCTGTTGAATCTTGTGCATGCATCACGAAGTTCTCGTGTTGTGTTTTTCAGTTTCTTCAATTCATTCATATTCCTCTCTAAGTTGTCCATTCTTGTTCTCATTTCCTCGAGTCTTTTTTCAAATCTTTTTTCAAGGTTCTTAGTTTCTTTCCGCTGATTTAGAACATGTTCTTTTCGCTCACAGAAGTTTCTTATTACCCACCTTCTGATGTCTGATTCCATCATTTCATCACTCTTATTCTCCATCCAGCTTTGTTCTTTTGCTGGTGAGGAGTTTTGGTCTTTTTTAGGCGCTGAGATGTTCTGGTTTCAGGTGTTTTCCTCCTTTTTGCGCTGGTTTCTTTCCATCTTTGTGGACTTATCCACCTGTCATCTGAATAGTTGCTGATTTTCTGATTGGCTCTCTGAGTAGAGGCCCAGATTGTTAATGATGAAGTATTTCTGTGTCTTAGTTTTTCTTCTAACAGTCTAGCCCCTCTGCTTTAAGACTTCTGAACTGCACTCTGGGCCCTGCTTGCCTGGGGTACACCTGTAGTAGCTGTGGAACAGTGAGGGATGCTTCCAGTTTCTTCTTCTTTGTCCCAGAATGATGCCTGCCAAATGTCAGTCTGATCAGTCCTTTTTGAGGTGATTCTTTGGGTATACGGGGGTCAGGGAGCTGTTTGAAGAGACATCTGTACTTTATAGGAGCTCAAGTGCTGTTCTGTGAGCTCCGTTGTTCATTCAGTGTTGCTAGCCAAGTACATTTAAGTCTGTTGTGGCAGACCTCATGAAACCGTTTTTTTTTTCTCAGATGCTCTGTCTCGGGGAGTTAGGGCTTTATTTGTGAGTATCTGTTGTGCTGTCCTGCCCAGCTAGGAGGCAGTCTAGTCACTATTTGGGTGCCGAGGCTCCGCCCTGCTGGTGTGAGGTCCGCCCTTTTGCTGTGGGCTCCATCCTTCTATTTTGGGCTCCGCCCTGCTGACGTAGGCTCTGCCTTGCTAATGTGGGCTCTGCCCTATTGGTGGAGTCTCTCTATTATTGTGGGTTGCCTCGGCAATGGCTGACTGCATCAGCAATGGGTGGGTACCTCAGTAGGGGCTTATGCTTTCGGCAATGGTGGGTGCCACTCCCCCGCCGAGCTGCACAGCCTTGGCTCCAGCTGCTCCTGCGGTGTAACTCTCAACCCCAGGCACTCTGAGTCGCCATATTGCTTGTCCCTTTGGGGGTGGGACCCGTCGAGCCTGATCACTTGGCCCCCCGCCTTTGAACCTGTTTGCTGTTTTTTTTTTAAGTTGTAGGTTGACTCTCTCCCAGGTGCCTCTGCCGCCGGCCAAAAGGGCACCGGGATCTGTGTGATTTCTCATGCAATGATGCTTTGCTGGTTTACTATTTACCTCCCAGAAATCTCCTGGTCTGGTTCACAGTCCAAAACCCATTCAATCAGATAAGCATGGCAATCTGTTTTTCCAAGTCTCAAATTGCTGATTTAACAGGGCGCCCAGACCCATGTGTTTTGTGAGCCATGCTGCTGCACTGTGGCACTGGCTGCCTGGCCGCACCAGCGGATACCGCTGTGCTTTCCTCCTGCGTCCCTCTTACACCTGGGCTTTTCCCCCACTCTGTGGGCTATAAAGATCCATCTGGAAATGCGGTGTGAAGTCACCTTCTGCGTCTTGACTGAGAACTGCAATCGTGAGCTGTTTCTAGAGCGCCATCATCCTCCCTCCTCGAGGACCATTGTTTTAAGTAGCTCCATTGTCATTTAAGAACCAGATATTTCTCAGTATAGCATGTACTACCATTCATGCTGGAATATTAAAATTTACCTCCTTTAATTAAAGAGTTTCTAACTCGGTGAATCTAAACATAGATTCAACTCTCTTTGTTGAATGAACACATAACAGAACAATTTTTCTTTTTTTTAGAATAGTTTAAATTGGATTAAAGTTTGATTAAATTAAAAGAAATAATTTTTTTCCTGGAGGTAGGTAGCTCCAAGACTGACTAATTCAGCACCTCAGAAATGTCAGGGCTATGGGTGTTCTCTGTGTCTCTGGACTTTCCTCTTGTGGTTGTTGCAGAGGCCCCAAGTGCTCCTAGTAGGGTTTGTGCATTTTTTTAATCACAAAGAAAAGTTTCCTCAGAATTCCAATAGGCTTTTATGTCTTGTTGTCCAAAACAGGCCCTTGTCCAAACCTGAAGCAATCTAACCGGGGAAATGGAAACAGGAAGGGAATCCCAGGATTTCTTATTATGGTGCATCTGGTGTTTTAGATGACAGTTTATTCTCCGAGGAGAATAGTTTGAAGGATACGTTTGTTTTGTGTTTTAGACACAGTCTCACAGCTGTGTCTTAAATGCTTGTATTTAGTTTTAAATATACTATTTTAGATTCTTTACAAAAATGGTTTACAAACTGCTGCAAACAGAAGTCAGTTTGACTGTGTTAGTTAAATGCACACATTGAAGACGGTTCTGTTATACAGCTCCATTTACGTTTTAGGACCAGATATTTTTCAGTACAGCATGTACTACTATACACGCTGGAACGTCAAAACGTGGCTTTTAGAAGAAATGTGTTTCTAACTCTCTGAATCTAAACATGGATTCAACTCTCGTAGTTGAATGAACACACAGCAGAAAAGTTTGAATGATACTTTTGTTTTGTGTTTTATATGCTCTCTTACAGCTATTTCTTAAATGCTGGTATTTGGTCGGAAATGTTTTTTTCAGATTCTTTACAGAAAGGGTTTACAAAGTGCTGCAAAACACATCAGTTTAACTCTGTAAGTTAAAAGCACACATTGAAGAACATTCTGTTAGGTAGCTCCGTTTTTCTTTAAGAACCAGAGATTTCTAGATACAGCATTTATTCCCATTCACTCTGGAATATCAAAACGCAGCTCCTTTAAGAAACGTATTTGAGACTCTCTGAATGTAACCATAGATTCAACTCTCTTAGTTGAACGAAGACAGAGCAGAGCAGTTTGAAATATATATTTATTTTGTGTTTTAGACGCAGTGTTATAGCTATTTCTTAAATGCTTGGATTTGAATTTAGTTGTCCGTTTTTAGATTATTTAGAGAAAGGGTTTACAAACTGCTGCCAACACACATTAGTTTAACTGTGTTAACTAAATGAACACATTGAATACCGTGCTGTTATGTAGCTCCATTTTCATTTTAGGACCAGATATTTCTCATTACAGCATGTACTGCCATTCACTGTGGAATATCAAAATGTGGCTCCTAGAAGAAATGTCTTTCTAACTCTCTAAATTCAAACATAGCTTCAACTCTTTTTGTTGAACGAATACACAGCAGAGCAGCTTCAAAGACAGATTTGTTTTGTGTTTTATCCGCTGTTTTACTGCTAGGTCTTAGATGCTAGGATTTAGCTGGAAATATCTGTTTTTAGATTCTCTACAGAAAGGGTTTAGAAACTGGTGCAAATAGCCATCAGTTTGACTCTTTTAAGTTGAATGCACTCATTGAAGACCATTGTGTTACGTAGCTCCGTTTTCATTTTAGGACCAGATATTTTTCAATATAGCGTGTATTACCATTCATGCTGGAATATCAATACGTAGCTTTTACAAGAAACGTGCTTCTAACACGCTGAATGTAACAGAGATTTAAGTCTCTTATTTGAACGAACACACAGCACAGCAGTTTGAAAGATCCGTTTGTTTTGTGTTATAAAAGCAGTCTTACTGCTGTTTCTTAGTTGCTGGTCTTTTGCTGAAAATGTCTTTTTAGGTTTTTACAGAAAATGTTTACAAACTGCTGCAAACATTCATCACTTTATTTCTGTAAATTAAATGCACAGATTGATGATCGTTTTGTTAGAGAGCAGTTTGAAAATATTTCTCAATACAGTATGTACTCCAATTCATGCTGGAATATAAAAATGCAGCTCCAAGAAGTAACGTGTTTCTAACTCAGTGAATCTAAAGATAGATTCAACTCTCTTAGTTAAACAAACACACAGCAGAGCAGTTTGAAAGATGTATTTGTTTTTTGTTTTACACGCTGTCTTACTGCTATTTCTTAGAAGATGGGATTTGTCTAGAAATGTCCGTTTTAGATTCTTTACAGAAAGTGTTTATTAACTGCTACAAACACAAATCATTTTACTCTGTAAGTTGAATACACACAATGAAGATTATTCTGTTATGTAACTCCATTTTTATTTTAGAACCAGATATTTCTCAATACAGCAGGTACTCTCATTCATGCTGGAATATGAAAACGCCTTGAAGAAACGTGTTTCTGTCTCACTGAATCTAAACATAGATTCAACTCTCTTAGTTGATCGAAGAGACAGCAGAGCAGTTTGAAAGATACGTTTGTTTTGTGTTTTAGATCTAATCTTCCTGCTATTTCTTAAATGATTGGATTTGGCTGGAAATATCCGTTTTTAGATTTTTTAGAGAAAGGTTTACAAAGTCCTGAAAACACACACAGTTTACCTCTGTAAGGTAAATGCACACATTAAGACCGTTCTGTTAGATAGCTCCGTTTTCCTTTTAAAACCAGGTATTACTCAGTACAGCATGTGTTCCCATTTACTCTGGAATATCCACAAGCACCTCTTAAAAAAAACATGTTTCTAACTCGCTGCATCTAAACATAGATTCAACTCTCTTAGTTGAATGAAGACACAGCAGAGCAGTTTGTAAGACACATTTTTGTGTGTTTTACAGGCTGTCTTACTGCTCTTTCTTAGATGCTTGGATTTGTCTGGAAATGTCCGTTTTCACATTCCTTACAGAAAAAGTTTTCATACTGCGGCAAACAAACATGAGTTGAACTCTGTAAGTTGAATGTACACATTGAAAACCATTTTGTTAGGTAGCTCCGTTATCGTTTTAGAACCAGATATTTCTCAATACAGCATGTAATCTTATTCACGCTGGAATATCAAAACGCAGCTCCTAGAGGAAACGTGTTGCCTGGATTTGCCTTGCCTGGATTTATTTTGCCTTGTCTTGCCTGGATATGCTTTGCCTGGATTTTTTTTTTTTGCCCAGATTTTCCTGGTTTATCTGTTCTTGATTTGCCTTGCCTGGATTTGCCTTTCCTTGACTTGTCTGGAGTTGCCTTGCCTGGATTTGCCTAGACTGGATTTGCCTTGCCACAATTTTCTTTGCCTGGATTTGCCTTGCATCGATTTGCCTAGTTTTGTTTTGCCTGAATTTTCTTTGCCTTCCGTTGCCTTGTGATGGCTAGCCTGGAATTGTCTTGCCTGGATTTGCCTTTCTCTTTTTGCCTTGCCTTGCCTTGCCTGCATTTGTCTTGATGGATTTGTTTTGCTTTGCCTTGCCTGGATTTGCCTTGCCTCTATTTGCCTTGCCTAAATTTGCCTTGCCTGGCTTTGCCTTGCCTTGCCTTGCTGGGATTTGCCTTGCCTTACCATGCCTGTATTTTTCTTGCCTTTCCTTGCCTTGCCTGGAATTGCCTTGTCTGAATTTGTTTTCCCTTGCCTTGCCTGCATTTGCCTTGTCTGGATTTGCTTTTCCTTGCTTTGCCATTGCTGGTTAGCCTTGCCTGCATTTGCCTTGTTTGCATTGCCTGGATTTGCCTAGCCTGGATTTGCCTTGCCTGGGTTGTCGTTGTGTTCAGTAGCTTTTCCTGAATTTGCATTCCCTGGATTTTTCTTGCCTGGATTTGACTTGCCTTACCTAAATTTACCTTGCCTGGATTTGCCTTGACTTGCCTTACCTTGCCTGGATTTTCCATGCCTTGCCTTGCCTGGATTTTTCTTGCCTGAATTTTCCTTGCCTTGCCTTGCCTTGGTGGGCCTTCCCTGGATTTGCCTTGAATGGATTTGCCATACTTGGATTTGCCTGGATTTGCCTTGCATGGATTTGCCTTCATTTGTCGTGCCTAGGTTTGCCTAAATTTGCCTTGCCTGGATTTGCCTTGATATGCCTTGCCTAGATTTGTTTTGCCTTGTTTTGCCTGGATTTCCCTCACCTGGATTTGTTTTACCTTGCCTTTGTTGGTCTGGATTTGCCTTCCCTTGCCTTTCCTTGCCTTTCTTGATTTGCTTTACTTTGCCATGTCTTGCAGGGATTTGCCTTGCCTGGATTTGCCTTGCTTTGCTTTGCTTGGATTTTCCTTGCCTTGCCTTACCTGGATTTATCTTGCTTTGCATTTCCTATCTATGCCTAAATCTGCCTTGCTTTTTCTTGCCTTGCATGGATTAGCCTTTCTTTTTTTGCCTTGCAAGGTTTTGCCTTGCCATGCCTTGCCTTGCCTGTATTTGCCTAGACAGGATTTGCATTGCCTTGCCTTGCCCGGATTTGACTGGCCTGGATTTGTCTTGAGTTGCCTTGCCTAGAGTTGCCTTACTGTGCCCTGCCTGGATCTTTCTTTGCCTTGCCTTGTTTTTCCTTTATTTGCCTACTTTGCCTTGCCTGGATTTTCCTTGCCTGGATTTGCTTACCATGCCTTGCCTGGATTTGCCTTTCCTGGATTTGCCTTGCCTAGCCTTACCTGGATTAGCCTTGACTGGATTTGCCTTGCCTTGCCTTGCCTGGAATTGCCATGCCTTGATTTGCCTTTCTTTGCTTTGCCTTTCCTGAATTTGCCTTGCCTTGCCTTGTCTTGCCATGCCTGGATTGTCTTGCCTGGCTTTGCCTGAATTTTTCTTGCCTGGATTTGCCTTGCTTTGCTTTGCCTGGATTTGATTTGCCTGAATTTGCCTCACCTGAATTTTATTTTTATTATTTGCCTTGCCTTGTTTTGCCTGGATTTACCTTGCCTGGATTTGCCATCCTGGGTTTGCCTTTCCTGGATTTCCCTTGCGCTGCCTTGCCTGGATTTGCCTTGCATGGATTTGTGTTGCCATTCCCTCCCTGGATTTTCATACCTGTATTTCCATGCCTTCCTGGCCTGGATTAATCTTGCCTTGATTTGCATTCCATTGCCTTTCATGGATTTGCCTCGCCTGGATTTGCCATACCTGCATTTTCCTTGCCTGGATTTGCCTTGCCTTGTCTTTCCAGGATTTGCCTTTCCTTTCCTTATCTTGATTTTCCTTTTCTGGATTTTCCTTGCCAGAATTTGCATTTTCTTGCTTTGCCTGGATTTGTCTTGCCTGGATTTGCTTTGCCTTGCTCTGCCATGGCTGGTTTGTTTGCCTAGATTTACCTTGCTTGCCTTGCCTAGATTTGCCTTGCCTGGATGTGCCTTGCCTAGATTTGCCTTGCCTAGATTTGCCTTGCCTGGATGTGCCTTGCCTGGATTTGCATGCCTTCCCTTGACTGGATTTGCCTTGCCTAGATTTGCCCTGACTAGATTTTGTTGCCTAGATTTGCCTTGCCTTCCCTTGTTTGGATGGCCCTTGCCTGGATTTGCCTTGACTGGATTTGCCTTGCCTAAATGTGCCTTCTCTGGGTTAGCCTTGCCTGGGTTTGCCTTGATTGAATTTGCCTGGCCTGTATTTGCCTTGCCTGGTTTTGCTGTGTTTGGATTTGCCTTTATCTGCCATGTCTGAATTTGTCGTGCCTAGATTTGCCTGTATTTTGTTAGATTTGCTTTGTTTTGCCTGGATTTGCCTTACCTTGCCTTGCCATATCTGGATTTGCCTGAATTTCCCTCTCCTAGATTTGCCTTGCCTTGCTTTCTTTTGTCTGGATTTGCCTTGCCTTGTTTCTCCTGGATTTGTTTTACCTTGCCATGTCTTGCATAAATTTGCCTTGCATGAATTTGTCTTGCCTGGCCTTACTTGGATTTGCCTTTCCTTACCTTTCATGGATTTTTTTTGCCTTACCTGGATTTGCCTTTTCTTCTTTGCTTTTTTATGCCTGGATTTACCTTGCCTGGCCTGGCATGGATTTACCTTTTCTTTCTTGCCTTGTCTTGCCAGAATTTGCCTTGCCTTGCTGTGCCTGGATTTGCCCAGACTGGATTGGCCTTACCTGAATTTCCCTTCCCTTCCCTTGCCTGCATTTGCCTTGCCTAGATTTGCATTGCATTGCCTTTCCTAAATTTAACATGGCTTGCCTTGCTTGGATTTGCCATGCATTGTCTTGCCTGGATTTGCCTTACCTGGATATCCATCACCTGGATTTGCCTTGCCTTGCCTTGCCTGAATGGTCCTATCCTGGAATTGCATTGACTCGATTTGCCTTGCCTGGATGTGCCTTTTCTGTGTTTACCTTACCTGGATTTGCCTTGCTTGGATCTTAATTGCCTGTATTTGCCTTTCCTGGATTTGCCTTGCTTGTATTTGCCTTGCCTGGATTTGTTTAGATTTGCCCTGCCTAGATTTACATGGATTGGTCTAGATTTGCTTTGTTTTGCCTGGTTTTGCCTTGCTTTGCCTTGCTATACCTGGATTTCTCTGGATTTCCCTCTCCTGGATTTGCCTTGCCTTGCTTTTTTTGCCTTGATTTGCCTTGCATTTCCTTTCCTGGATTTGCCATACATTGCCATGTCTTGCATAAATTTGTCGTGCCTGGATTTGTTCTGCCTTGTCTTGCCTGGATTTGCCTTGCCTTGCCTTGCATGGAATTGTCCAGCCTTGCCTTGTCTGGGTTTGTTTTGCCTTGCCTTGCTCTTCTATGCCTGGATTTGCCTTACCTTGCCTGGATTTGCTTGTCTTGCCTTGACTTGCATAAATTTGCCTTTTCATTCCTTCCCTAGCCTTGCCTTTATTTGCCTTGCCAGGATTTGCCTTGCGTTGCCTTGTCTGGATTTGTCTTGCCTGGATTTGCCTTTTCTTGCCGTGCCTAAATTTGTCTTGACTGGATTTGCCTTGCCTTTCCTTGCCTGAATTTGCCTTGCCTTGCCTTGCATTAACAGGCCTTGCTTGGATTTACATTGCTTTGCCATGCCTGGTTTTTTTTTGCCTGGATTTGCCTTGCCTTGCATTGCCTGTGTTTGCCTTGCCTGGATTTGCCTTACCTGGATTTGCCTTGCCTTTCCTTGACTGGATTTGCTTAGGCTGCATTTTACTTTCCATGATTTGTCTTGCCTGGATTTGCCTTGGCCTGCATTTCTTGGATTTACCTTACCAAGATTTGCCTTTTCTTGTCTTGCCTCGATTTACCTTCCCTATATTTGCCTTCTTTTTCCTTGCTTGGATTTGCCTTGCTTGGATTTACCTTGCCTTGCCTTGCTTGGATTATAATTGCATGGAGTGCCTTGCCTAAATTTATCTTGTCTTGCCATGCCTGGATTTGCCTTGCCTTGCCTTGCCTTACTTGGATTTGCCTTGCCTTGCCTGAATTTGAATTGCCCAAATTTGCCTTGCCTGGTTTGCCATGCCTGAATTTTCCTTGCCTGAATTTGCCTTGCCTGGATTGGCCGTGCCTAAATTTGTCTTGTCTTGCCTAACCTGGATTTGCCTTTTTAAAACTTGCCTGGCCTGGATTTATCTTGCCTTGCCTTGCCTGGATTTGCCTTCCCTGGATTTACCATGCCCGGATTTGCCTTGTCTAGCCTGGCCTGGATTAGCTTTGCCTGGAATTGCCTTGCCTGAATTTGCCTTTCCTTGCCTTGCCTGGATTTTCTTTTCGTGGATTTTCTTTGTCTTGCCTTGCCAAGGCTGGTTTGCGTTGCCTGGATTTGCGTTGCTGGCCTTGCCTGAGTTTGCCCTACCTGGATTTGCCTTGCCTGGATTTACCTTGCCTGTGTTGTCCTTGCCTGGATTAGCCTTTCCTGGATTTTCCTTGCCTGGATTTACTTTTTCTGGCTTTGCCTTGCCTGGATGTGTCTTGCCTTGCCTTGCCTATATTTTTATTGCCTGGATTTGCCTTGCTATTCCTTGCGTGCATGTGCCTTGCTTAGCCTTGCCTGAATTTGCCTCACGTGCCTTGCCGTGCCTGATTTGCCATCCTTTGTCTTGCCTGGATTTGCTTTGCCTTGACTTTCCTAGATGGGCCCTATCTGGATTTGCCTTGACTAGATTTGCTTTCTCTGGATTTGACATGCCTGGATTTGCCTTGCCTGGATTTGAATTGCCTGGATTTGCCTTTTCTGGATTTGCTTTTCCTGGATTTTCCTTTCTTGCTTATGCCTGGATTTGTCTTGTGTAAATTTGCCTGGGTTTGCCCTGACTAGATTTGCGTGGATTTGCCTCGATTTTCTTTGTTTTGCATGGATTTGCCTTGCCTTACTTTGCTATACCTAAATATGCCTGAATTTCCCTGGCCTGGATTTGCCCTTGCCTTGCCTTTTTTTGCCTGAATTTGCCTTGCCTTTTTTTTCCCTGGATTTGCCTTACCTTGAATGTCTAGCATTAATTTTTCTTGCCTGGATTTGTCTGGCCTTTCCTTGCCTGGATTTGCCCTGCCTTGCCTTGCATGGATTTGCTTTGCCTTGCCTTGCCTTGCCTTGCCTTGCCTGGATTTTGCTTGTCTTGCCTTGTTTTTTTATGCCTGGATTTGCCTTGACTTGCCTTGCCTTGCATGGATTTGCCCTTTCTTTCCTTACCTTGCCTTGCTAGGATTTGCCTTTGCTTTCCTTGCCTTACTTTGCCAAAATTTGCCTTCCCAGGATTTGCCTTTCCTGAACTTTCCTTGCCTTGCATTGCCTGGATTTGCCTTGCCAGGGTTTGCATTGCCTTGCCTTGTCTGGATTTATTTTGCCTGGATTTGCCTTGGTTGCCTTTTCTGTATTTGTCTTCTATGAATTTGTCTTGCCTTGCCTTTCCTGAATTTGCCTTGCCTTGCCTTGCCTTGCCTTGATTCGCCTTGCCTGGATTTACATTCCCTTGCCATGCCTGTATTTTATTTGCCTGGATTTGCCTTGGCTTGCATTGCCTGGGTTTGCCTTTCCTGGATTTGCCTTGCCTTGCCTGAATTTTTTTTTACCTGGATTAGCCTTGCCTTGACTTGACTGGATTGTTTAGCCTGGATTTTCCTTGCCTGGAGTTGTCTTGACTGGATTTTCCTTGCCTTATTTTTTCTAAATTCGCCTTGCCAGTATTTGCTTCGCCTTGCCTTGCCTGAATTTGCCTTGCCTTGCCTTACCTGTATTTGGTTTGCCTTGCCTTTTCTGGATTTGCCTTTTCTTGATTAGCTCTGCCTTGCCTTGACTGAATTTGATTTGCCTGGATCTGCCTTACCAGGATTTGTCGTGCCTTGCCATGCCTGAATTTGTTTTGTCTGGATTTGCCTTTCCTTTCCTTGTCTGGATTTGCCTTTCCTTTCCTTGTCTGGATTTGCCTTGCCTTACCCTGTTTTGCCTTCCCTGGATTTGCCTTTCCTTTCCTTTTGTTGCCTAAATTTGTCTTGCCTTGCCTTGCATGGATTTGCCTTTTTTCCTTGCCTTGCCTTGCCAGGATTTGCCATGCCTTCCCTTGGTGGGATTTGCCTAGACTAAATTTGCCTTGCCTTCTTTTGCCCTGATTTGCCCTCGATTTGCGTTGCCTTGCTTAACTGAATTTGCCATGCCTTGCCTTGTCTGGATTTCCCTTGACTGGATTTCCCTTCTTTTACCTTGCCTGGATTTGCCTTGCCTGGATTTGACTTGACATGCCTTGTCTGGATTTGATTTGCCTGGATTTGCCTTGCCTTGCCCTGCCAGGATTTGCCTTGCCTGAATTTGCCTTGGATTACCTTGAGTAAATTTGCCTTGCCTGTATTTTCCTGAATTTGCCTTGCCTTTATTTGTCTTGCCTGAATTTGCCTGGCATAGCCTTGCCTGTATTTGCCTTGCCTTGCTTTGCCTGAAGTATTTTTGCCTTGGCTTGCCTGTATTTGCCTTGCCTGGATTTACCTTGACTTTTTGCCTGAATTTGATTTGCCTGGATTTGCCTATCTTGGATTTGCCTTGCCTTGCCTTGCCTGGATTTAACTTGCCTCGATTTGCCTTGCCTAGCCTAGCCTTGCCATGCCTTGCCTAGATTTGCCATGTCTTCTTCTGCCTGGATTTGCCTTGCCTAAATTTTCATGCGTGAACTTCCATCCCGTGGATTTGCCTTGCCTTGCCTTGCCTTTTTTGCCTGGATTTGCCTTGACTTGCCTTGCCTTGCCTTTCCTGGATTGGCCTTACCTTGTCATGTCATATAAAAATTGGCCTTGCCTGTATTTGTCTTTCCTTGCCTTGCCTGGATTTGCCTTGCATCTCTATGCCTGGATTTGCCTTGCCTTGTTTTGCCTGTATTTGCTTGCCTTGCCTTTCCTTGCATGGAGTTGTTTTTTCTTTCCTTGCCTTGCCTTGACAGAATTTGCCTTGCCTTGCCAGGATTTGCCTTGCCTTGACTTGCCAGGATTTGCATTGCCTTGATTTGTCTTGCCTGGATTTGCCTTGCCTTGCCTTGCCGAAATTTGCCTTGATTGGATTTGCCTTGCCTGAATTAGGCTTGCCTTGCCTGGATTTGCCTTGCTTGGCATTGCCTGCGTTTGTCTTGCATGATTTTGCCTTGGATTGCCTTGACTAAATTTGTTTTGCCTGGATTTTCCTAGATTTCCCTTGCCTTTATTTGCCTTGCCTGAATTTTCCTGGCATTGCCTTGCCTGGATTACCATTGTCTGGATTTGCCTTGCCTTGCTTTGCCTGGATTTCCTTTGTTGCCTTGCCTGGATTTGCCTTGCCTGGATTTACCTTGACATTTGTTGTCTGTATTTGATTTGCTTGGATTTGCCTTGTTTTGCATTGCCTGGATTTAACTTGCCTCGATTTGCCTTGTCTTGCCTTGCCTGGATTTGCCTTGCCTGGATTTGCTTGCCTGAATTTCCATCGCCTGGATTTGCCTTGCCTTGCCTTTCCTTTCCTGGATTTGCCTTACCTTGCCATGTCTTACATGAATTTGCCTTGCCTGAATTTGTCTTGCCTTGATTTGTTTTGCCTTTTTTGCCTGAATTTGCCTTGCCTTGCCTTGCCTTACCTGGATTTGCCTTACCTTGACATGTCGTACATAAATTTGTCTTGCCTGGATTTGCCCTGCATTGCCTTGCATGTATTTGACTTGCCTTGCCTTTCCTGGATTTTCCTTGCCTTGCTTTGCCTTTCTATGCCTGGATTTGCCTTTCCTTGCCTTGCCTTGATTTTCTTGCCTTGACTTGCGTTGCATGGATTTGCCTTTTCTTTCTTTTCCTTGCCTTGCCAGGAATTGCATTGCCTAAATTTGCCTTGCCTGGATTTGCCTTGCCTTGCCTTGTCAGCGTTTGCCTTGCGTTGCTTTGTCTGAATTTTTCTTGCCTGTATTTGCTTTGCCTTACATTGCCTGGGTTTGCCTTTCCTGGATTTGTCTTGCCCAAATTTCCCTTCCATTGTGTGGATTTGCCTTATCTGGATTTGCTTGCCTTGCCTTGATTGGATTTGCTGAGCCTGGATTTTTATTGCCTGAATTTGCATTGCCTTGCCATGCCTGGATTTGCCTTGCCAGTATTTGCCTCACTCTGTCTTGCCTAAATTTGCCTTGCCTGGATTTGTCTTGCCTTGCCTTCCCTGGCTTTAATTTGCCTTGCCTTGCCTGAATTTCCCTTGGGTTGATTCGCTTTGTTTTGCCTCGACGGAATTTGATTTGACTGGATCTTCCTTACCTGGATTTGCCTAACCTTGCCTTGCCTGGATTTGCTTTGCCTGGATTTGCCTTTTCTTGCCTTGCCTGGATTTGTCTTGCCTGGCTTTGTTTTGCTTTGCCTTGCCCTGGTTTGCCTTGCCTTGATTTTCTTTACCTTTTCTGGATTTGTTTTGCCTGAATATGCCTTGATTTGCCTTTCGTTGATTTGCCTTGCCTTGCCTGGATTTGCCTTGCCTTGCCTTGTCTGGATTTGCCTTGACTGGATTTCTCTTGTCTTGCCTTGCCTGTATTTGCCTTGCCTGTATTTGTCTTGCCTGAATTAGCTGTGTTACCTTGACTGGAGTTGATTTTTCTGGAACTGCCTTACCTAAATTTGCCTTGCTTTGCCTTGCCTGGATTTTCCTTTCCTTGCCTTGCCTGAATTTGCCTTGCCTTGCCTTGCCCACGTTTGCCTTGCCTAGATTTGCTTTGCCTTGCCTTTCCATACATGGATTTTTCTTGCCCGGATATGCCCTGATTTGCCTTTTGTTGGTTTGCCTTGCCCTGATTTGCCTACTTTGCCTTGCCTGGATTTGCCTATCCTTGTTTTCCCTTGCCTTAATTTGCCTTGCCTGGATTTGCTTTACCATGCCTTGCGTGTATTTGCCTTGACTGCATTTGCCTTGTTTCGCCTTGTCCAGATTTGCCTTGGCTGGATTTCTCTTGCCTTGGTGTTTCTGGATTTGCCTTCCCTGAATTTGCGTTGATTTGCCTTTCCTTGTCTGGATTTGCCTTGCCTTGCCATGACTGGATTTGTCTTACATTTTCTTGCCTGAATTTGCCTTGTCTGAATTTTCCTGGCCTTGTCTTGACTGGATTTCCCTTACCAAAATTTCTCTTGCCTTTTCTTGCCTGGATTTATCTTGCCTGGATTTGCCTTTCCTTGCCTTGCCTGGATTTAATTTTTCTTGCCTTCCCTGGATTTGCCTTGCCTGCATTAGCTTTGCCTTGCCTTGATTGGATTTGATTTGCCTAAATCTACCTTAACTGGATTTGTTTTGCCTTGCCTTGCCTGGATTTCCCTTTTCTTTCCTTGCCTCAATTTTCCTTTTTTGGATTCCTCTTACCTGCATTTGCCCTGCCTGGATTTGCCTTGCCTAGATTTCCCTTGCCTTGGTTTGCCTTGCCTGGATTTACCTTGCCTGGATTTGTCTGCTTTGTTTTGCCTGGATTTGCCTTGCCTTGATTTGCCTCACCATGCATTCCCCGGATTTGCCTTTTCTGGATTGATTTGCCTTAATTTGCCTTGCCTGAATCTACCTTCCCTTGCCATTCCTGGATTTGCTTTGCCTAAATTTGCCTTTCCTGGAAGTGTCTGGATTTGTCTTTCCTGGATTTTTCTTTACTTGCATTGGCTGACTTTCACTTGCCTGGATTTTCCTTGCCTAGATTTACCTTGCTTGGATTTGCTTTGCCTGGATTTTTCCTTCCTGGATTTGCCATGCCTTGCTTTGCCTTGACTTGCCTTGAATGGAATTGCCTTGCCTGGATTTGCCTTGCCTAGATGTGCCTTACCTTGCCTTTCGTTGCCTGGATTTGTCTAGCCTGGATTTGCCTTGCCTTGCCTTTCCTGGATTTGCCTTGTCTGGATTTTCCTTGCACTGGCTTGCCTGGATTTTTCTTGCCTTGCCTTGCCTGAATTTCCACGTCTGTATTTCCTTGCCTTGCCTTGCCTGGATTAGCCTTCCCTGGATTTGCTTTGCATTGCCTTGCCTCGATTTGACTCACCTGTATTTGCCTTGCCTGTATTTGCCTTGTCTTGCCTGGATTTGCCTTGCCTTGACATGCCTGGATTTGCTTTCCAGGGTTTGTCTTGCATAAATTTGCCTTCCCTTGCCTTGCCTGGATTTGTTTTGCCTTAATTGGCCTTATCTGAATTTGCCTTGCTTTGATTTCCCTTGCCCGTGTTGTCCTTGCCTGCATTAGCTGTGCCTGGATTTTCTTGCCTAGATTTGCCTTGCCTGGGTTTACCTTGTTTCGCTTTGCTATGCCTGGATTTTCCTTTACTTGCCTTACCTGAATCTTCCTTGCCTGGATTTGCTTTGCTCTGCCTTGACCGGATTTGCCTTGCCTTGCCTTGCCTGGATTTGCCTTGCCTTGCCTTTTCTGCCTGGATTTGCCATGCCCTGTTTTGTGTGGATTTGTGTTGCCTGGATTTGCCTTGCCTTGCCTGGATGGGCCTTACCTGGATTTGCCTTGAATGGATATGCCCTGCTTGGATGTGCCTTCTCTGGATTTGCCTTGCCTGAATTTGCATTGCCTGGATTTGAATTGCCTGGATTTGCGTTGCCTGGATTTGCCTTGCCTGGATTTGCCTTTTCTGAATTTGTCTTGCTTGGATTTGCCTGGATTTGTCTAAATTTGCCGTGCTCAGATCTGCCTGTATTTGCCTGAATTTGCTTTGTTTTGCATGGATTTTCCTTGCCTTTTCTTGCCATACCTGAATTTCTCTGAATTTCTCTCACCTGGATTTGCCTAGCCTTGTTTCCTTTGGCCTGTATTTTCCTTGCCTTGCCTTTTCTTGCCTCTCCTGAATTTGCGTTACCTTGCCATGTATTGCATAAATTTGCCTTACCTGGATTTGTCTTGCATTGCCTTGCCTGGATTTGCCTTGCCTTGCCTTGCATGAATTTGCCTTGCCTTGCCTTTTCTTGATTTGCCTTGCCTTGCCTTGCATGAATTTGTCTTGCCTTGCCTTGCCTTTTTATGACTGGATTTGCCTTGCCGTTCCTTCTCTTGATTTGCTTGCTTGCCTTCACCTTGTCTTGAATAGATTTGGCTTTTTATCCTTGCCTTGCCAGAATTTGCCTTGCCTTGATTGCCTGGATTTCTCTAGACTGGATTTGCCTTTTCTTGCCTTGCCTGGATTTGCCTTGCCTGGATTTGCCTTGTCTTGCCATTCCTTGTTTGGATTTGTATTTGCTGGATTTGACTTGCCTTGCCTTTCCTTGCCTGGATTTACCTTGTCTGAATTGGCCTGACCATGCCTTCCCTGGATTTTCCTTGCCTGGATTTGTTTTGCCTTGCTTTGCCTGGCTTTGTCTTGACTGAATTTCTCTCACCTGGATTTGCCTAGCCTTGTTTCCTTTGGCCTGTATTTTCCTTGCCTTGCCTTTTCTTGCCTCTCCTGAATTTGCGTTACCTTGCCATGTATTGCATAAATTTGCCTTACCTGGATTTGTCTTGCATTGCCTTGCCTGGATTTGCCTTGCCTTGCCTTGCATGAATTTGCCTTGCCTTGCCTTAGTTGAATTTACCTTGTCTGAATTTTTATTGCCTTGCCTTGCCTGGATTTGCCTTACCTGGATTTATCTTGCTTTGCCTTGCCTGGATTTGCCTTGCCTTGCTTTGCCTCATTTTGCCTTGCCTTGCCTAGAATTGCCTTTCCTGGATTTGCCTTGCCTTGCCTGGATGGGCCTTGCCCATCCTTTCCTGGATTTACCATGCCTTTCCTGGATTTACCTTGACTGGATTTGTTTTGCCTGAATATGCATTATCTGAATCTGCCTTGCCTGGATTTTCCTTGCCTGGATTTGAATTGCCTGGATTTGCCTTGACTAGATTTGCCTTGCCTGAATTTGCATTTCCTAAATTTGCCTTTTTCTGCATTGCCTGCATTTGACTTGCCTGGGTTTGCCTTGAATTGACTTGAATAAATTTGCCTTGCCTCATTTTAATTTCTTGGATTTATATTGCATTGCCTTGCCTGAATTTCCCTTACCTTTTTTTGCCTGGATTTGCCTTGCCTTGCCCTGCCTGGATTTCCCTTACCATTTTTTTGCCTGGATTTGCCTTCCCTTGCCCTGTATGAATTTGCCTTTTTAGGAGTTGCCTTGTCTTTCCTTTTCTGGATTTGTCTTGCCTTGCCTGGATTTGCCATGCCTGGATTAGCTTTGCCTTGCCTTGATTGAATTTGGTTTGCCTGGGTCTGCCTTAACTGGATTTGCCTTGCCTTACCTAAATTTTCCTTGCCTTGCCTTGCCTGTATTTTTCTTGCCGGTATTTTCCTTGCCTTTCCTTGCCTGGATAGACTTTTCTTACCTGGATTTCCCTTGCCTGGATTTGCCTTGCCCTGCCTCGCCTGAATTTGCCTTGCCTAGATTTGTCTTGCCTTGTCTTGCCCGGAGTTGCCTTGCCAGGATTTGCCTTTTCTTGCCTTTTCTTGACTGGGTTTTGCTTGCCTGGATTTACATTGCCTTGCTTTTCTTAGATTTGTCTTGTTTAAATTTTCTGGTTTGTTTTGCTTGGGATTCTTTTGCCTTCCCTGGATTTGCATTGCCTTGCCTTTTCTTGATTTGTTTTGAATAGATTTGCCTTGCCTTGCCTCGCGTTGCCTGGATTTGTTTTGCTTGGATTTGCCTTGACTTGCCTTGACTGAATTTGCCTTGCTTCATCTTGCCTGGATTTGCCTTGCCTAAATTTGCCTTGCCTTGCCTTGTCTGGATTTGCCTTTCCTTGCCTTTGCATGAATTTGCCTTTCCTTGCCTTGCCTGAATTTGCCTTGCCTTGCAGGATTTGCTTTGCCTAAATTTGCATTGCCTTGCATGGCTTGGATTTTTCTTGCCTGAATTCGCCTTGCCTTGTATTGTCTGCATTTGCCTTGCCTGGATTTGCCTTGAATTGCCTTGACTAATTTTGCCTTGCCTGAATTTGCCTGGATTTGCCTTGCCTTGCCTTGTTTGAATTTGCCTTGTTTGGATTTGCCTTGACTTGCCTTGCCTGGATTTGATTTCCCTGGATTTGTGTTGCCTAAATTTGCCTAGCCTGGCCTTGCCTGGATTTTCCTTGCCTTGCCTTGCTTGAATTTGCCTTGCCAGGATTTGCCTTGCCTTGCCTTGTCTGTATTTGTCTTGCCTGGATGTGCCTTTCCTTGCCTTTCCTGGACTTGTCTTGACTGGATTTGCCTTTCCTTGCCTTTCCTTGCCTAGGTTTGCCTTGCCTTGCATTGCTTGGGTTTGCCTTGCCTGAATTTAAATTGCTTTGCCTTGCCTGGATTTTTTTTTGCCTGAATTTACCTTGCCTTGCATTGCCTGGGTTTGCCTTGCTTGGGTTTATTTTGCCTGGATTTGCCTTCCCTTGCATAGATTTCTCTTACCTTTTTTTCCATTACCTGGGTTTGTCTTGTCTTGCCTTGACTAAATTTGCTTAGCCTTGATTTCTCTTGCCTGGATTTGTCTTACCTGAATTTGCCTTGCCTTGCCTTGCCTTGCCTGGATTTACCTTGCCAGAATTTGTCTTGCCTTGCCTTGCCTGGATTTGATTATCCTTGCCTTGCCTGAATTTGCCTTGCCTGAATTTGCCTTGCCTGGATTAGTTTTGCCTTGCCTTGACTGGATTTTATTTGCCTAAATTTTCCTCACCTAAATTTACCTTACCTTGCCTTGCCTGGATTTGCCTTGCCTTGCCTTGCCTGGATTTGCCTTGCCTTGCCTGAATTTGCCTTGCCTGGATATGCATTGCCTTGACTTTTTAGGATTTGCCTTGCCTTTTTTTTTCTGGATTTGCCTTACATTGCCATGTCTTGCATAAATTTTCCTTGCCTGAATTTGCCCTGAATTTCCTTGCATGGATTTTCTTAGCCTTGCCTTGCCTGGATTTGCTTGCCTTGCCTTGCCTTTCTATGCCTGGATTTGCCATGCCTTGCCTTGACTTGCATGGATTTGCCCTTTCTTTCCTTAACTTACCTTGCTAGGATTTGTCTTTTCTTTTCTTGCCTTGCTTTGCCAAAATTTGCCTTGCCAGAATTTGCCTTTTCTGGATTTTCCTTGCCTTGCATTGCCTGGATTTGCCTTGCCAGGGTTTGCAATGCCTTGCCTTGTCTGGATTTATCTTGCCTGGATTTGCCTTGCCTTGCCTTTCCTGTATTTGCCTTCCATGAATTTGTCTTTCCTTGCCTTGCCTTGATTCGCCTTGCCTGGGTTTACATTCCCTTGCCATGACTGTATTGTATTTGCCTGGATTTGCCTTGGCTTGCATTTCCTGGGTTTGCCTTTCCTGGGTTTGCCTTGCCTTGAGTTGACTGGATTGCTTAGCCTGGATTTTCCTTCTGGAGTTGTCTTGCCTAAATTTTGCTTGCCTTATTTTGCCTGAATTTCCTTGCCAGTATTTGCCTCACCTTGCCTTGTCTGGATTTGACTTGCCTTGCCTTACCTGCATTTGGTTTGCCTTGCCTTTTCTGGATTTGCCTTGTCTTGATTAACTCTCCGTTGCCTTGACTGCATTTGACTTGCTTGGATTTTCCTTGCCTTCCCTTGCCTGGATTTGCTTTGTCTTGCATTGCCTCGATTTTTCTTACCTCGCGTTGCATGGGTTTGCCTTGCCTTGCCTTGCCTGGATTTGCCTTGACTGGATATGCTTTGCCTTTTCTTGCCTGAATTGATTTGCCTGGATTTGCCTTCCCTTGCCTTTCCTGAATTTGCATTGCCTGGATTTGCCTGGCCTGGATTTGTTTTGCCTGGGGTTGCCTTGCCTAGATTTGCCTTGCCTTGCCTTGCCTGGATGGGTTTTGTCTGGATTTGCCTTTACTGGATTTGTCTTTCCTGGATGTTCCTTATCTGAATTTGCCTTTCCTGGATTTGAATTGCCTGGTTTTGCCCTTCCTAGAATTGCCTTACCTGAATTTGCCTTGCCTTGCCTTGCCTTGCCTTGCCTTGCCTTGGTTTGTCTTTCCTTGCCTTTACCAGATTTGCGTTGCCTGGATTTGCCTTGTCTTGCCTTTCCTTGCCTAAATTTGTCTTGCCTGGATTTGCCTTGCCTTGCCTTTCCTGGATTTGCTTTGCTTGGATTGTTTTGCCTGGATTTTTCTTGCCTTGCTTTGCCTTGCCTGGATTTGCCTCACTATGCAAGGCAAAACACTGCAAGGGTAATCCAGGCAAGGCAAATCCAGGCCAGGTAAGGCAAGGCAAATCCAGGCAAGGAAAGGCAAGCAAATACAGGCCAGGGAAATCCAGTCAAGGCAAGGCAAGGCAAATACAGGCAAGGCAAATCCACGTAAGAAAAGTTTAAACAATGCAAACTTAGGCACCACAAGGCACGGCAAATCCAGGCCAGAAAAATCCAGGCAAGGGAAGCAAGGCAAATAAAGGGAAGGCAAATCCATCAAGGCAAGGCAAAACAAATCCAGGCAAGGCAAATCCAGGCAAGGCAAATCCAGGTAAGGGAAATACAGGTAAGTCAAATGTAGGCAAGGCAAATCCAGCCAAGACAAACCCAGGCAAGGCAAATCCATGCAAGGCAAGGCAAGGCAAATCCAGGCAAGGAAAATCCAGGTAAGTCAAATATAGGCAAGGTAAATTCAGGCAAGAAACACCAGGCAAGGCAAATCCATGCAAGGCAAGGCAAGGCAAGGCAAATCCAGGCAAAGGAAATTAAGTCAAGGCAAAGGAAAGCCAAATACAGGCAAGGCAAATCCAGGGAAGGCAAGTAACAGAAAGCAAGTCAAATCTTGGAAAGGCAAATACAGGAAAGGCAAGGCAAGACAAGGCAAGGACAATTTGGGAAAGATAAATCCAGGCAAGGCAAGGCAAGTAATATCCAGGCAAAATAAAGCAGGCAAATCCAGGCAAGGCCAATTTAGAAAAGACAAGGCCAGGCAAATCCAGGCAAAATAAAACAAAACAAGGAAAATCCAGGCAAGGCAAGGCAAGGCAAACCCAAGAAAGGCAAGGCAAGGCAAATCCAGGCAAGAAAAATCTAGGCAAGGCGAGGCAAGGCAAGGCAATGCAAATCCAGGCAAGGCAAGGCAAGGCAAGAATAAACAAGGAAATTCCAGGCAAAACAAAGCAGGCAAATCCAGGCAAGGAAAAGGAAGACAAGGCAAAAATGCTGGCAAAAAAATCCGGGCAAGGCATGGCAAGGCAAATCCAGGCAACGAAAATCCAGGAGAGGCAAGGCAAGACAAATTTAGGCAAGGAAAATCCAGCCAAAGCAAGGCAAATCAAATCCTGGCAAGGCAAAAACAGACAAATCAAGGCAAGGCAAATTCTGGCAAGACAAATCCAGGCAAAGCAAGGCAAGAAAAATCCAGGCAGGGTAAATCAAGGCAAGTCAAGGAAAGGCAAATTTAGTCAAGTAAAATTTAGGCAAATCAAATCTAGGCACAGCAAGTCAAGGCAAATTAAGGCAAAAAAATTTAGGCAAGGCAATGCAAGGCAAATCTAGTCAAGGCAAATCCAGACAAGGCAAGGAAAATCCAGGCAAAACAAAGCAGTCAAATCCAGGCTTGGCAAATACAGGAAAGACAAGGCAAGGCAAATCCACACAAGAGAAATCCAGGCAAAAAAAAATCAAGACAAATTTAGGCAAAGCAAATCCGGGCAAAACAAGGCAAGGCAAACCAAGTCAAGGCAAATCTAGGCAAGGCAAGGCAAGACAAATACAGGCAAGGCAAATCCAGGAAAGGTATATCCAGGCAACACAAATCGAGGCATGGCAAGGCAAGGCAAATACGGGAAAGGCAAATCCAGGCAAGGTAAGGAAAGTCAAATCCAGCCAAGGCAAATTCAGACAAGACAAGGCAAAGCAAATCCAGGTAAGGCAAATACAGGCAAGTGAGGGAAATTCCAGGCACGGCAAATCCAGATGAGGTAAGGCAAGAAAAATCCGGTCAAGGCAAATCAAGACAAGGCAAGGAAATTCCAGGCAAGGCAAACCCAGACCAAACAAATTCAGACAAGGAAAGTCAAGGCAAATTCAGGCAAGGCAAATCAAGGAAAAGCAAGACAAGGCAAATTCAGGCAAGACAAATAAAGGCAAGGAAAGGCAAGGAAAGGCAAGGCAAAGCGAACCCAATTAAGGCAAGTTAAGGCAAAAGAAATCCAGGTGAAGCAAATCCAGTCAAGGCAAGGCAAGGCAAATCCAGGTAAGACAAATCCAGGCAATCAAGAAAAGGCAAATCCAGGAAAGGCTAATTCAGGCAAATCAAATTCAGACAAGGCAAGTCAATGCAAATCCAGGCAAGGTAAGGCAAGGCAAATCCAGTCAAGGCAAATAAAGACAAGGGAAGGAAAGTCATATGCAGGCAAGGCAAATCCACACATATAAAATCCAGGCAAGTGCAGTCAAGGCAAATTCAGGCAAGGCAAATCCAGTCAAGGCATTCCAGTCAAGGCAAATCCAGGCAAGGCAAGGCAAATCCAAGCAAAACAAAGCAAGCAAATCCAGGCGAGGCAAATCCAAAAATGACAAGGCAAGGCAAATTCAGGCAAGAAAAGTCCAGGCAAGCAAAAGCAAGAAAAGGCAAATCCAGTCAAAGCAAACATCGGGAAAACTAGGCAAAACAAATCCAGCAAGACAAATCCAGGCAAGGCAAGGCAAGGCAAATTCAGGCAAGGCAAGGCAAGGCAAATTCAGGCAAAGCAAATTCAGGCAAGGCATATCCACACAATGCAAAACGAGGCATGGCAAGGCAAGGCAAGGCAAATCCAGGCAAGGTAAATTCAGGTGAGGCAAGTCAAGCAAGGCAAATCCAGTTAAGAAAAATCCAGGCAAATCAAATCCAGTATAGGCAAGGCAAAGCTAATCCAGGCAAGTCAAATCCAGGCAAGACAAGGCAAATCAAAACCAGACAAGGCAAGGCAAGGCAAAGCTAATCCAGACAAGGCAAATCCAGGCAAGAAAAGGTAAAAAAAATTTTGGTAAGGCAAACCCAGACAAAGCAAGGCAAGACATATCGAGACAAGGAAAATTCAGACAAGACAAGGAAAGACAAATCCAGGCATGGCAAGGCAAGGCAAATACAGGCAAGGTAAATACAGGCAGGTCAAGGCAAGGCAAATCCAGTAAAGACAGATCCAGGCAAGGCAAGGCAAGGCAAATCCACACAAGGCTAAGTAGGCGAATCCAGGCAAGTCAAATAAAGGAAAGACATGGCAAGGCAAATCCAGGAAAGAAAAATCCAGGAAACGCAGGGCAATGTAAACCTAGGCAAGGCAAATCCAGGCAAGGCAAAGCCAGGTAAATCCAGGCAAGACAAATCCAGGCGAGCAAGAAAAGGCAAATCCAGGAAAGGCTAATTCAGGCAAATCAAATTCAGACAAGGCAAGTCAATGCAAATCCAGGCAAGGTAAGGCAAGGCAAATCCAGTCAAGGAAAGAAAAGAAAAGGAAAGGCAAGGCAAATCCAGAAAAGACAAATCCAGGCAAAAGAAATTTAGGTGAAGCAAATCCAGTCAAGGCAAGGCAAGGCAAATCCAGGTAAGGTAAATCCAAGCAAGGCAAGACAAGGCAATTCCAGGCAAGGCAAGGGAAGGCAAGTCCAGTAAATACAAATCCGAACAAGGCAAGGCAAAACAAATTTAGGCAAGGTAACTCCACGGAAGGCATCGTGAGGCAAATCCAGGAAGGCAAGGCAGGCAAATCCAGTCAAAGAAAGGCAAGGCAAATCCGGGCAAGGCAAGGAAAGTCAAATCCTGGCAAAAAAAATTCAGGCAAAGCAAAGTACAAAAAATCCAGGCAAGGCAAGGAAAGGCAAATTCAGGCAAGGCAAATCCAGGCAAGGCAAACACAGGCAATGCAAGGCAAGGCAAATCCAGGCAACAAAAACCCAACCAAGGCAAGGCAACATAAATCCAGGCCAAAAAAATACAGGCAAGGCAAGGCAAGGCAAATTCAGGCACGGCAAGGGAAGGCAAATTCAAGCAAGGCAAATTCAGGCAGGAAAAGGAAAGTCAAATCAAGGCAAGGCAAATCCTATCAAAAAAATCGAGGCATAGCAAGGCACGGAAAATTCAGGCCAGGAAAATCCAGGCAAGGCAATCCAGGTAAATCAAAGAAAGGCAAATCCAGGCAAGACATATCTAGGCAAATCAAATCCATGCAAGGAAAGTCAGGGCAAATCCAGGCAATGCAAATCCAGGCAAGGTAAGGCAAGGCAATTCCAGGCAAGGCAAATCGAGACAAGGCAAGGAAAGTCAAATCCAGGCAAAACAAATCCAGGCAAGGGAAATCCAGGCAAGACAAGGCAAAAAAAATCCAGGCAAGGCAAGGAAAGGCAGGGCAAATCCAGGCAAGGCATATCCACATAACGCAAAGCGAGGCAAAACAAGGTAAGGCAAATTCAGGCAAGGAAAATCCAGGCAAGACAAGGCAGTGCAAATCAAGTTAAGAAAGATCCAAGCAAATCAAATCCAGTCAAGGCAAGACAAAGCTAATCCAGACAAGAAAAATCCAGGCAAGGCAAGACAAATCAAATCCAGGCAAGGCAAGGCAAGGCAAGGCAAAGCTAATCCAGGCTAGTGAAATCCAGTCAAGGAAATGTAAACAAATTCTGGTAAGGCAAATCCAGACAAAGCAACGCAAGGGAAACCCAGACAAGGCAAATTCAGGCAAGGCAAGGGAAGACAAATCCTGGCACGGTAAGGCAAGGCAAATTTGGGCAAGGCAATTCCAGGCAAGGCAAATCGAGGCAAGTCAAGGCAAGGCAAATGTAGACAAGGCTAAGTAGGCAAATCTCGGCAAGGCAAATCAAGAAAAGGCAAGGCAAGGCAAATCCAGGCAAGAAAATCCAGAAAAGGCAAGGCAGTGGGAATTCAGGTAAGGGAAATTCAGGCAAAAGGAATCCAGGTGAAGCAAATCCAGCCAGGGCAAGGCAAGGCAAATTCAGGTAAGGTAAATCCAGGCAAGGCAAGACAAGGCAAATCCAGGAGGGGCAAACCCAGGAAATGCAAGGGAAGGCAAATCCAGGCAAGAAAAATTCAGGCAAGGCATGGCAATGTCAATCCAGGGAAGAAAAATCTAGGCAAGGCAAGGCAAGCGAAATCTATGCAAGGCAAGGCAAAACAAATCCAGGCAAGGCAAGGCAAGGCAAGGAAAATCCAGGCAAAACAAAACAGGCAAATTCAGGCAAGACAAGGTAAGGCAAATACAGGCAAGGCAAATACGGGCAAGTCAAGACAAGGCAAATAAAGTCAAAGCAAATCTAGGCGAAGCAAGACAAGCCAAATCCAGGGAAGGAAAATCCAGGCAAAACAAATAGAAGCAAGGCAAGGCAAGGCAAATCCAGGAAAGAAAATCCAGGAAAGGCAAGGCAAATTCAGTTAAGGCAGATCCAGCCAAATCAAATCCAGTCAAGGCAAGGAGAAGCAAATCCAGGCAAGGGAAATCCTAAAAAGGCAAGGCAAATTAAATCCAGGCAACCAAGGCAAGGCAAATCCAGGCAAGACAAATCCAGGCAAGGCATGGTATGGCAAATCCAGGCAAGGCAAATCAAGGCAAGGCAAGGCAAGGCAAATTCAGGCAAGACAAATACAGGCAAGGAAAGCCAAGACAAGGCAATGCAGGCAAGGCAAATTCAGGAAAGAAATTCCAGGTGAAGAAAATCCAGTCAAGGGAAGGCAAGGCATATTCAGGTAAGGCAAACCCAGGCAATGCAAGAAAAAGCAAATCCAGACAAAAAACATCCAGGCTATGCAAGGCAATGTAAATCCAGGCAAGGCAAATCCAGAGAAGTCAAGGCAAGGCAAATCCTGGCAAGTCAAATTCAGGCAAGGCAAAGCAAGGTAAGGCAAATCCAGTCAAAGCAAATCCAGGCAAGTCAAGGCAAGGCAAGTGCAGTCAAGGTAAATCCAGTCAAGGGAAATCAAGAAAAGGCAAGAAAAGTCAAATCCAGTCAAGGCAAATCCACACAAATAAAATCCAGGAAAGGCAAGCCAAGGAAAACTCAGGCAAGGCAAGAAAAGGCAAGGTAAGGCAAGGCAAATCCAGGCAAGACAAATCAAGGCAAAGAAAGGCAAGACAAGGCAAATTCAGGCAAGAAAAATATGAGCAAAACAAGGCAAGACAAATCCAGGTAACGCAAGGCAAGACAAATTCAGGCAAGGCAAATACAGGAAAGGCAAGGCAAGGCAAATCCAGGCAAGGCATATTCACGCAATGCAAATAGAGGCAAAACAAGGCAAGGCAAATCCAGGCAAGGAAATTTCAGGCAAGGCAAGACAATGTAAGTCAAGTAAAGGAAGATTCAGAAAAATAAAATCCAGTCAAGGCAAGGCAAAGCTAATCCCAGAAAGGAAAATCCAGGCAAGGCAAGGCAAATAAAAACCAGACAAGGCAAGACAAGGCAAAGCTAATCCAGGCAAGGAAAATGCAGGCAAGGAAATGTAAGACAAATCCTGGTAAGGCAAATCCAGACAAAACAAGGCAAGGCAAACCCAGACAAGGCAAATTCAGGCGAGGCAAGGCAGGACAAATCCAGGCATGGCAAGGCAAGGCAAATCCAATCAAAGCAAATCCAGGAAAGTAAAGGCAAGGCAAATCCAATCAAAGCAAATCCAGGAAAGTAAAGGCAAGGCAAATCCAGTCAAGGCAAATTCAGGCAAGGCATGGCAAGTCAAATCCAGACAAGGCTAAGTAGTCAAATACAGGCCAGGCAAATCAAGAAAAGACCAGGCAACGCAAATCCAGGCAAAAAAAAATCCAGGAAAGGCAAGGCAATGTAAATCTAGGCAAGGCAAATTCAGCAAAGGCAAAGCAAGGCAAGGCAAATCCATGCAAGGTAAATCCCGGCAGGAAAAGCAAAGTTAAATCCCGGCAAGGCAAATCCAGACAAGGCAAGGCAAGGCAAATCCTATCAAAAAAATTCAGGCAAAGCAAGGTTCAAAAAATCCAGGTCAGGAAAATCCAGGCAAGGTGAATAAGGTAAGACAAGGAAAGGCAAATCAAGGCAAGGGAAATCCGGGCAAATGAAATCCAGACAAGGCAAGTCAAGGCAAATCCAGACAGGTCAAATCGAGACAAGGCAAGGAAAGTCAAATCCAGGCAAGGCAAATCCAGGCAAGGGAAATCCAGGCAAGGCAAATCGAATCAAGGCAATGCAAGGCAAATCCAGTCCAGGCAAGGCCAGGCAAGGCGAGGCAAGGCAAGGCAAATCCGGTTGAGGCAGATCTAGGGAAATCAAATTTAGTCAAGGGAAAAAAAGCTGATCAAGACAAGGCAAATCCAGGGAAGACAAGGCAAATCCAGGCAAAGAAAATTCAGGTGAGGCAAGGCAAGACAAATCCAGGCAAGGCAAATCCAGGCAACTCAAAGCAAGACAATGCAAGGCATCTCCAGGTAAGGAAAAGTAAGCAAATCCAGACAAGAAAAATTAAGGCAAATTCAGGCAATGCAAATCCAGTCATGAAAAAACAGGGGCAAGGCAAAGCCAGGCAAGGGACATCTGGGCAAGGCAAAGCAAGGCAAATCCAGGAAAGGCAAACCCAGGCAATGCAACACAAGGCAAATTCAGGCAAGAAAAATCCAGGCAAGGCAAGGCAAAGCAAATTCAGGCAAGGCAAGGAAAGGCAAATCCATTCAAGGCAAATCCAGGCAGTAAAAGGAAAGGCAAATCCATTCAAGGCAAATCCAGGCAGTAAAAGGAAAGGCACATCCAGACAAGGCTAGGTAAGGCAAGGCAAATACTATGAAAAAAATCTAGGCAAAGCAAGGCACGGAAAATCCAGGCCAGGAAAATTCAGGCAAGGAGAATCAAGGTAAGGCAAGGAAAGGTCAATTCAGGCAAATCGAGGCAAATCAAATCCAGGCAAGACAAGTCAAGGCAAATTCAGGCAAGGTAAGGCAAGGCAAATCCAGTCAAGGCAAATTGAGACAAGGCAAGGAAAGTCAAATCCAGGCAAGGCAAATCCAGGCAAGGCAAATCCAGGCAAGGCAAATAGAAGAAAGGCAATGCAAGGCAAATCCAGGCAAAGCAAGGCAAATCCAGGCAAAGCAAGGCAAGGCAAGGCAAATCCAGTTGAGGCAGACCCAGGCAAATCAAATCCAGTCAAGAGAAAAAAAGGCTGATCCAGGCAAGGCAAATCCAGGCAAGACAAATCCAGGCAAGGCAAGGCAAATGAAATCCAGACAATGCACCACAAGGCAAATCCAGGCGAGGCAAATCTAGGCAAGGTAAGGCAAGGCAATGCAAGGCATATCCAGGCAAAGAAAAGTAAGCAAGTCCAGGCAAGACAAATCAAGAAAAGGCAAGGCAAGACAAATCCAGGCAATGTAAATCCAGGCAAGACAAAACGGGGCAAGGCAAATCCAGGCAAGGAAAATCCGGGCAAGGCAAGGCAAGGCAAATCCAGTCAAGGCACCTCCAGGAGAGGCAAGGCAAGGCAAATTCAGGCAAAACAAAGCTGGCAAATTTAGGCAAGGCAAATCCAGGAAAGGTAAGGTAAGGCAAATTCAGGAAAGATAAGGCAAGGGAAATCCAGGCAAGACAAATCCAGGCAGGGGAAGGCAAGACATGGCAAATCTAGGCAAGGAAAATCTATGCAAGGCAAATCCGGGCAAGGCAAGGCAAGGCAAGGCAAGGCAAGGCAAGGCAAGGCAAGGCAAGACAATTCCAGGCAAGGCAACGCAAGGCAAGGCGAGGCAAATTCAGGCGAGGAAAATCCAGGAAAGGCAAGGCAAGGCAAGTCCGTTTAAGGCAGAACCAGGAAAATCAAATCCAGTCAAGGATGGGAAAGCTAATCCAGGCAAGGCCAAAAAAGGCAAGGCAAGGCAAATCAAATCCACACAAGGCAAGGTAAGACAAATCCAGGCAAGACAAATCCAGACAAGGCAAAGCAAGGCAAATCCTTTGCAGCGTTTGGGCCAAAGGCTTGAGAGAGTTAGCGTGACTCGACATATTTTTGGCTGCTGGACCTATCTGAATTCCCCCCTCTTGAGGGCTGCCGAATTCAGAGAAAAGTCTCAGGCTGAGTAACTGAGGCAAAAACAGAATACAAAGCAAAAGTCTGCGGTTAATGAGGACATTGTGCTGTCTGCTTTCATGTCCCCATCAGTCTCTGTGTAAGCAATAAACTTGCCACAGTTGAGATGCCTGAGGGGCAGAGACCCCAGCCCATATTTTCCCAGGAGCTAAACCTTTGTTCTACCTCCTGATGGAAAACAGGATTAACAAGCCACCTTAAGGGCATCGTTGTTTGCTTGCACTGTGTATCTTTGAAAAAGATAAACTGCTTTGTAAGATATTATCACAAGCCCCCTTTAACTGCTTTGTGAGCTGTTATCACAAGCCCCTGATAACTATTTTTATGGCATTTCTATTTCCTTTCTGTTTAACCCTTTTCTGCTGAGATAAAGTAAATGTAACAAGAAAAAAAATATAAAAGCTGTAACCCACAAGAATAAACTTGCTGCCTTTTGACCATAAGTCACGCAGACCTCCAGACTCCACTTTCCTTTTTTCTTTTACTTCCATGCACTCTCTCCCTCAGGTTGAACGAGACATCAACGATGGCGGTCTCGGGGACTCCCGCAAGTCAGTAGCCCCCTGGCAGATGTGCCAGATCCCAACAATCCTGGTTAGGCAAATCCAGGCAAGGCAAGGCAAGGTAAACCCAGGCAAGGCATATTCAGGCAAGGCAAAACAAGGCAAATACAGGCATGGCAATGCAAGACAAGGCAAGGCAAATGCAGGCAAAACAAGACAAATCCAGGCAAAGTACGGCAAGAAAAATTCAGGCAAGGCAAGGCAAGGCAAGTCAAGGCAAATCCAGGTAAGGAAAATCCAGACAAGGCAAGGCAAGGCAAATCCAAGCAAGGCAAATCCAGGAAAGGCAAGGCAAGGCAAGACAAATACAAACAAGGCAAGGAAAGGCAAATTTAGTAAAGACAAATCCAGACAAGGAAAGGTAAAACAAATCCAGGCAAGCCAAATCCAGGGAAGGCCTGGTGAGGAAAATCCAGGCAAGGGAAATTCAGGCAAGGCAAGTAAAATTCAAGCTAAAGAAAGCAGGCAAATCCAGGCTAGGCAAGGCAAGGCAAAGACAGGCACATTAAGGCAAGGCAAATACAGTCAAGGCAAATTTAGGCAAGGCAAGACAAGGCAAATCCAGGCAAGGGAAATCCTGGCAAGGCAAATCAAAACAAGGCAAGGCAAGACAAATCCAGGCTAGGCAAGGCAAGGCTAGGCAAGGCAAGGCAAATCCAGTTAAAGCAGATCCAGGCAAATAAAATCCAGTCAAGGCAAGGAAAACCTAATTCAGAAAAGGCAAGGCAAATCAAATTGGCAAGGCAAGACAAGGCAAATCCAGGCAAGGCATAGTAAGGCAAATCCAGGCAAGGAAAACAAAGGAAAGGCAACACAAGGCAAATTCAGGCAATACAAATACAGGCAAGAAAAGGAAAGGAAAGGAAAGGCAAATCCAGGCAAGACAAATTTAGGGAAAAAAATCAAGATGAAGCAAATCCAGTCACAGCAAGGCAAGGCAAATTTAAGTAAGGCAAATCCAGGCAAGGCAAGGCAAATTCGGGCAACGCTAATTCAGGCAAGGCAAATGCAGGCAAGGAAATGTAAGACATATCTTGGTAAGTCAAATCCATACAAAACAAGGCAAGGCACACCCAGACAAGGCAAATTCAGGCAACACAAAGCAAGAGAAATCCAGGCATGGAAAAACAAGACAAATCCAGTCAAGGCAAGGCAAGGCAAATCCAGGTAAGATAAATCTAGGCAAGGGAAGACAAGGCAAATCCAGGTGAGGCAAATCCAGGCAAGGCAAGGCAAGGAAAATCCAGAAAAGGGAAGGCAAGGCAAATCCATGCAAGGAAAATCCAGTCAAGGCAAGGCAAGGCAAGGCAAATCCAGGCAAGACAAATCCAGGGAAGGCAAGGCAAGGAAAGCCAAATCCAGGCAAAGCAAATCCAGGCAAATGAAATTTAGGTGAAGTATATCCAGTCAAGACAAGGTAAAATAAATCCAGGCAAGGCAAGACAAGTTAAATCCAGGCAAGGCAAACCCAAGCAATGCAAGTCAAGGCCAATCCAGGCAAGGCAAGGCAATGTAAATCCAGGTAAGGCAAATCCAGGTAAGGTAAACCCAGGCAAGCAAGGCAAGTCAAATCCACGCAAGAAAAATCCAGGCAAGGCAAGGCAAGGAAAGGCAATGTAAATCCCAGCAAGGCAAATCCAGGCAAGGCAAGGCAAGGCAAATTTATGCAAGGCAAATCCTAGCGGGAAAAGGAAATTCAAATCCAGGCAAGGCAAATCCAGACAAGGCAAGGCAAGGCAAATTCTGGCAAGAAAAATTCAGGCAAAGCAAGGCACGGAAATTCCAGGCCAAAATAATCCATTAAAGGCAAATCCAGGCAAGGCAAGGAAACGCAAATCCAGGCAAATCAAATGCAGGCAAGGAATATAAAGGCAAATCCAGACAAGGTAAGGCAAAGGAAATCCAGTCAAGGCAATTCGAGACAAGGCAAGGAAAGTTAAATCCAGAAAAGTGAAATCCAAACAAGGGAAATGCAGGCAAAACAAATCGAAGCAACGAGATGCAAGTCAAATCCAGGTAAGGCAAGGCAAGGTAAGGTAAATCCAGATAAATCAAATCCAGGCAAATCAAATACATTCAAGGTGAGGAAAAGGGAATCCAGGCAAGGCAAATCCAGAAAAGACAAGGCAAATCAAATCCAGGCAAGGCAAAACAAGGCAAATCCAGGCAAAACATGGTAAGTCAAATACAGGCAAGGCAAATCCAGACAAGGTAAAGCAAGGCAATGCAAGGCAAATCCAGGCAAGGAAAAGTAGGAAAATCCAGGCAAGGCAAATCCAGGCAAGACAAGTCAAGGAAAGGAAAGGAAAGGAAAGGAAAGGAAAGGCAAATCCAGGCAACCCAAATCCAGGCAAAGAAAATCAGGGCAAGGCAAATCCAGGCAAGGAAAATACCTGCAAGGCAAGGCAAATCCAGGCAAGGAAAGGCAAGGAAAATCCAGGCAAAAGAAAGCCGGAAAATCCAGGCAAGGCAAATACAGGAAAAGTAAGGCTAGGCAAATTCAGGCAAGACAAATCCATGCAATGAAAGGCAAGAGATGGCAAATCTAGGCAAGGCAAATTCGGGAAAGGTAAGGCAAGGCAAGGCAAATCCAGGCATAGCAAATCCAGGCAAGGCAAGTCCAGTTAAGCCAGATCCAGGCAAATCAAATCCAGTCAAGGAAAGGCAAAGCTAATCCAGGCAAGACAAATCCAGGTAAGGCAAGGCAAATAAAATCGATGCAAGGCAAGGAAAAACAAATCCAGGCAAGGCAAATCCAGGAACGGCAAGGCAAGGCAAATCCTGGTAAGGCAAATCCAGGCAAGGCAAGGCAAGGGAAGGCAAATTCAGGAAACACAAATCCAGGAAAGGCAAACCCAGGCAAGGCAAATTCAGGCAAGGCAACACAAGACAAATTCAGGCATGGCAACGCCAGGCAAAGCAAGACAAATCTAGGCAATGCAAGGCAAGGCAAATTTAGGCAAGGCAAGGCAAATTCAGGTAATGCAAGGCAAAAATATCCAGGCAAGGCAAGCAAAGGCAAATCCAGGTAAGGCCAGTACAGGCAAGGC
>CM052651.1:26383740-26412176 GCA_028533165.1 Leontopithecus rosalia | reverse complement strand
AGGCAAGGCAAGGCAAGGCAAGGCAAGGCAAAGCAAAACAATTCAAGGCAAGACATGGCAAGTCATTCTCAGGAAAGTCAAGGGAAGGCAATCCCAGGTAAGACAATTCCAGGCAGGAAAGTCCAAGGCAAGTCAATGCAAGGCAAGGCAACACAATCCTAGGCAAAACAAAGAGAGGAAAGGAAAGGAACGAAAAGGAAAGAAAGGAAAGGAAAGGAAAGGAAAGGAAAGGAAAGGAAAGGAAAGGAAAGGAAAGGAAAGGAAAGGAAAGGAAAGCCTTCCTGGGAAGGCATTCCCAGGAAAGGCTAGGGAAGGAAATCCCAGGCAAGGCAAGAAAAAGGAATCCCAGGCAAGGCAATCCCAGGCAAGACAATCCAAGGAAATGCAAGGCAAGGCAATCCCAGGCAACTCAAGGCAAGGCAAAAGAAGGCAATCTAAGGAAAGGCAAGGCTAGGCAAGGAAAGGCAAAGCAAGGAAAGGCAAGGCAAGTCAAAAAAAGATGAAAATAATCCAGGCAAGACAAGTCAATCCCAGGCAACACAATCCAAGGCAAGGCAAGGCAAGACAATTACATGCAAGGAAATCCCAGGCAAGGCAAGAAAAGGAAATCCCAGGCTAGGCAGTCCCAGGCAAGGCAATGGAAGGCAATTCCATTCAAGGCAATCTCAGGGAAGGCAAAGCAAGGCAATTCCAGGCAAGGCAATGCGAGGCAAGGCAAGGAAATCCTAGGAAAGGCAAAGAAAGGCAAGGCAAGGCAATCCCAGGCTAGGCAAGGCTAGGGAAGGCAATCTCAGCCAAGGCAAGGCAAAGCAAGACAAGTCAATCCCACACAGGCAAGATAAGGCAATCCCAGGCAAGGTAATCACAGGCTAGGCAATCCCAGGTAAGGCAAGGCAAGGCAATCCCAGCCAAGGGAATCACAGACAAGGCAAGACAAGGCCATCAAAGGCAAGGCTCTGCAAGGCAATCCCAGGAAAGGCACGGCAATTTCAGGCAAGGCAAGGCAAGGCAAAGCAAGGCAATTAAAGGCAAGGAAATCCCAGGCAAGGCAAAAAAGGCAATCCCAGGCTAGACAATCCCAGGCAAGGCAAGGCAGTCCTAGGCAAGGTAATACCAGGCAAGGCAAGGCAAGGCAATCGCAAAAAAATACAATTCCAGGCATAGCAACGCAAAACAATTCCAGGGAAGTTAATCCCAGGAAAGGCAAGGCAAGGCAAGATAAAGCAGTCTCAGGCAAGGCAAGGCACAAAAAGGCAAGGCAAGGCAAGGGAATCCCAGGCAAGGCAAGGCAATTACTGGCAAGAAAATCCCAGGCAAGGCAAGAAAAGGGAATCTCAGCATAGGCCATCCCAGGCAAGGCAAGACAATTCTAGGCAAGGTAATGCCAGACAAAACAAGGAAAGGCAATCCCAGAAAAGACAATACCAGGCCATGCAAGGCAAAACAATTCCAGGCAAGGCAATCCCAGGCAAGTCAAGACAAGGCAATGCAAGGCAAGACAATTACAGGCAAGACATGACAAGGCAATTGCAATCAATCCCAAGCCAGGCAAAGCAATCCCAAGCTAGGCAATCCCAGGAACAGCAAGGCAAGGCAATCCCAGGCCAGGCAAAACAACGCAAGTCAATCCCAGGCAAGGCAAGGCAATCCCAGCAAGGCAAGGCAATCCCAGGAAACCCAAGGCAAGTCAATGAAAAACAAAGCAAGGCAATCCCAGGCAAGGCAAGCCAAGGCAATCCCAGGTAAATCAAGGCAAGGCAATGCAAGGCAATTGCAGGCATGACAATGAAATCTAATACAAGGCAAGGCAAGGCAAACCCAGGAAAGGCAAGGCAAGACAAGAAAAGGGAAGGCAATTTCAGGCAAGGTAAGGCAAGTCAAGGCAAGACAAGGTAATCCCAGGCAAGGCAAGGCAAGGATATTCCAGGATAGGCAGTCCCAGGCAAGGCAAGGGGAGGCAATCCCAGGCAAGGTGGTCACAGGGAAGGCAACACAAGGCAATACTAGGCAAGTCAAGGCAAGGCAAGGCAAGGCAAGGCAAGGCAATCCCACCTAATACAATCTTGGTCAATGCAATGCCAGGCAAGGCAAGGCTAGGCAATCCCAGGCAAGGCAAGGCAATCCCTGGCAAGACAATCCCAGGCAATGCAAGTCAAAACAATTCCAAGCAAGGGAATCACAGGCAAGGCAAGGCAAGGCAAGGGAAGGCAATCTCCAGCAAGGCAAGGCAAGGCAAGGCAAGGCAATCTCAGGGAAGTCACAGCAAGGCAAGGCAAGGCAATCCCACGCAAGAAAAAATAAGGCAATGCCAGGCAAAGCAAGACAAGGCAATCCCAGGAAAGGCAAGGAAAGGCAAGGCAAGGAAAGGCAATCCCAGGCAAAGAAATGCAAAACTAGGCAAGGCAATTGTAGGAAAGGCAGGGAACGGGAAGGCAAGGCAACCCCAGGCAAGGCAAGGCAATCCCAGAAAAGACAATGCCAGGCAAGGCAACACAATACTCGGCAAATCAAGGCAAGGCAAGGCAACACCAGGCAAGGCAAGACAAGGCAAAGGAAAACAGAGCAATCCCAGGCAAGGCAAGGCAAGGCAATCCCAGGAAAGACAAGGAAAGTCAATCTCAGGCAAGGGAAAGAAAGGCAATCCCAGAAAAGACAATCTCAGGCAAGGCAAAGAAAGGCAATCCCAAGCAAGGCAATTCCAGGCAAGGCAATCCCAGGCAAGGCAAGGCAAAGCAATCTTAGGCAAGTCAAGTCAATGCAATCCCAGGAAAGGCAAGGCAAGGCAAGGTAAGGCAAGGCAATTTTACGCAAGGTAAAGTACACCAGTCCCAGGCTAGGCAAGGCAATCCCATGCAATTCAAGGCAAGGCAAGGCAAGGCTATCCAAGGCAAGACAAGGAAGGCGATCTCAGACAAAGAAAGTCAAGCAAGGCAAGGCAGCTTCAGGCAAGACAAGGCAAGGTAATCCCAGGCAAGGCAAGGGAAGACAATCCCAGGCAAAACAAAGCAAGGCAAGGCAATCCCAGGAAACGCAAGGGAAGTCAACGATAAACAAGGCAAGGCAATCCCAGGCAAATCAAGGCAAGGCAATGCAAGGCAATAGCAGGTATGACAAGAAAATTCAATACAAGGCAAGGCAAGGCAAGGTAATCCCAGGAAAGGCAAGGCAAAGGAATGAAAGGCAAGACAATCCCAGGCAAGTTAAGGCAAGTCAAGGCAAGGCAATGCAATCCCAGGCAAGGCAAGGCATTGATATTCCAGAATAGGCAGTCCCAGGCAAGGCAAGGGAAGGCAATCCCAGGCAAGACGGTCAAAGAGAAGGCAAGGCAATGCAATCCAAGGCAAGTCAAGGCAAGGCAGTGTCCGGCAAGGCAAACCCCGGCAAGGCAATGCAAGGCAATCCCACCCAAGGCAATCTTGGTCAATGCAATGCCAGGCAAGGCAAGGCTAGGCAATCCCTGGCAAGGCAAGGCAATCCCTGGCAAGACAATCCCAGACAATGCAAGTCAAAACAATTCTAGGCAAGGAAATCACAAGCAAGGCAAGGCAAGGTAAGGGAAGGCAATCTCCAGCTAGACAAGGCAAGGCAAGGCAATCTCAGGCAAGTCACGGCAAGACAAGGCCAAGCAATCCCATGCAAGAAAAAATAAGGAAATTCCAGGCAAGGCAAGGCAAGGCAATCCCAGGAGAGGCAAGGCAAGGCAAGGCAATCCCAGGAAAGGCAAGGCAAGGCAGGGCAAGGATACCCCAGGATAGGCAGTTTGAGGCAAGGCAACGGAAGGCAATCCCAAGGCAATTCAAGGCAAGGCAAGGCAATTCAAGGCAAGGCAAACCCAAGCAAGACAAGGCAAGGCAATCTCACCCAAGGCAATCTTGGGCAACGCAATGCCAGGCAAGGCAAGGCTAGACAATTCCAGGCAAGGCAAGGCAATCCCCAGAGAGACAATTCCAGGAAATGCAAGTCAAAACAATTTCAGGTAAGAGAATCACAGGCAAGGCAAGGTAAGGCAAGGCAAGGCAAGGGAAGGCATTCTCCGTCAATGTAAGGCAAGGCAAGGCAATCTCAGGCAATTCACAGCAAGGCAAGGCAAGGCAACCCCATGCAAGGAAAGGTGAGGAGATCCCAGGCAAGGAAAGGCAAGTCAAAGGAATCCCAGGCAAGGCAATCCCAGGCTAGGCAATTTCTGGCAAGGCAAGGAAAGGCAATCTAAAGCAATTCAAGGAAATTCAAGGCAAAACAAGGCAAGGCAATCCCAGGCAAGGCAAGGCAAGGAAAGGCAATTTTTGGCTAGGCAATCCCAGGCAAGGCAAGACAATCGTAGGCAATTTAGTAACAGGCAAGGCAAGGCAAGGCAAGCCCAGGGTAGACAATCACAGGCAAGGCAAGGCAAAACAATTCCAGGCAAGGCAATCCCAGGCAAAGCAAAGCAAGACAAGGGAAGGCAATCTCAGGCAAGTCAAGGCAAGGCAAGGCAATCCCAGCCAAGGCTAGCCAAGGCAAGGCAATATCATGCAAGGCAAGGTAAGGCAATCCCAGGCAAGGCAAGGGAAGGCAATACCAGGCAAGGCAATCCCAGGCTAGGCAATCCCAAGAAAGGCAAGGCAAGGCAATCAGAAGAAAGAAAATCCCAGGCAAGGCAAGACAAGGGAAGGCAATCCCAGGCAAAGCAAGGCAAGGCAATAACAGGCAAGACAATCCCAGCAAGGCAAGGCAAGGCAAGGCAAGGCAAGGCAATTACACTCAACGAACTCCTAGGCAAGGCAAGAAAAGGCAATCCCAGGCTAGGCAATCCAAGACAAGACAAGGAAATCCTATGCAAAGTAATACCAGGCAAAACAAAGCAAGGCAATCCGAGGGAAGACAATCCCGGGCAAGGCAAGGCAAAAAAATTCCAGGCAATGCAATCCCAGGCAGGGTAAGGAAAGGCAAGGTAAGGCAATCCCAGGCAAGGAAAGACAAGACTATCTCAGGCAAAGCAATCCCAGGCTAGACAAGGCAAGGCAATCCCAGGCAAGAAAGGAAAAGGCAATTCCAGGAAATGCTATCCCTGGTAAAACAAAAAAACGGAATCCCATGCAAGGCAAAACAAGGCAAGGGAAGACGATCTCAGACAAGACAAGGCAAGGAAAGAAACTGCAAGGCAAGGCAATCCCAGGCAAGGCAAGGCAAGGCAAGTCAATTACAGGCAAGGAAATCACAGGCAAGGCAAGAAAAGGCAAGGCAAGGCAATACAAGGCAAGGCAATACCAGGAAAGACAAGGCAAGGCAATACCAGAAAAGATAATACCAGGCAAGGCAAGGCAAAACAGTTTCAGGCAAGGCCATCCTAGGCAAAGCAAGGCAAGGTAAGACAATCCCAGGCAAGGCAAGACAAGGCAATCCCAGGCAGACCAAGGCAAGGCAATAACAGGCAAGACAACGCAAAAAATGGCAACGCAATTTTAGGCAAGGCAATGAAAAAAAGGAAAGGCAGTACCAAACAAGGGAAGGCAATCCCAGGCAAGACAATCCCAGGCAAGGCAATCTCAGTCTAGGCAATCTCAGGTAAGGCAAGGCAAGGAAATCCAAGGCAAGGAGATCCCAGGTAAGGCAAGGTAAGGGAAGGCAATCCCAGGCAAGGCAAGGCAAGGCAATATCAGGCAAGGCAATTCTACGCAAGGCAAGAAAAGGCAAGGCAATCCCAGGCAAGGCAATCCCATACAAGACAATCCAAAGAAAGGCAATGCAAGGCAATCCCAGGCAAGTCAAGGCAAGACAAGGGAAGGCAATCTCAGGCAAGGCAAGGCAATCTCAGGCAAGGCAAGGAAAGGCAAGACAATACCAGGCAAGGCTAGGCAATCCCATGCATCATAATCCCAGACAAGGCAAGGCAAGACAAGGCAAGGGAAGGCAATCCCAGGCAAGGCAAGGCAAGGCAACACAAGAAAAAGCAATCCCAAGCAAGGCAAGAAAAGCCAATCCCAGGCTAGGCAATCCCAGGCAAGGCAAGGCAATCCCAGGAAGGAAATACCAGGAAAAACTAAACAAAGCAGTTTTAGGGAAGATAATCCCAGGCAAGGCAAAGCAAAACAATTCCAGGCAAGTCAGTAACAGGCAAGGCAAAAGAAGGCAATCTCAGGCATTGCAAGGCAAGAAAGGCAAGACAATCCCAGGCAAGGAAAGGCAATCCCAGGCAAGACAATACCAGGTAAGGCAAGACAAGGCAATTACAGGCATGGAAATCTCAAGCAAGGCAAGAAAAGGCAATCCCAGGAAAGGCAAGACTATTCTAGTCAATTTAGTAACAGGCAAGGCAGGGCAAGGCAAGGCAAGGCCAGAGAAGACAATCTCAGGCAAGACAAGGCAAAACCATTCCAGGCAAGGCAATTCCAGGCAAGGCAAGGCAATTCTAGGCAATTTAGTAACAGACAAGGCAAGGCAAGCCCAGGGAAGACAATCTCAGGCAAGATAAGGCAAAACCATTTCAGGCAAGGCAATCTCAGGCAAGGCAATGCAATGCAAAGGAAGGTCATCTCAAGCAAGGCAAGGCAAGGAAAGGCAAGGCAAAGCAAGGCAAGGGAAGGCAAAGCAAGGCAATCCCAGGCAAGACCATTCCAGGCTAGGCAATCCCATGTAAAGCAAGGCAAGGCAATCCCAGGAAAGGAAATCGCGGGCAAGGCAAGGCAATACCATGCAAGGCTAAGCAAGACATGGCAATGAAATCCCAGGCAAGGCAAGGCAAGGAAATTCCAGGCAAGCCAAGGCAAGTCAAGGCAAGCCAACACCCAGCAAAGAAAGGCAAGGCTATTCCACTTAAGACAAATCAAGGCAAAACAAGGCAACTTCAGGCAAGATAAGACAAGGCAATCCCAGGCAATGCAAGGCAAGTCAAGGCAAAACAAGGCAAGGCAATCCTAGCCAAAATAAAAGGCAATGGAAAGCAATCTTAGGTGAGGAAAGGCAAAGCAAGGCAAGGCAAGGCAAAGCAATCTCAGGCAGAGCAAGGCAAGGCAATCCCACGCAAGGCAAGGCAAGGCCAGGAAATCCCAGCCAAGGCAAGTCAAGCAAGACAAGGCATCGTCAGGCAAGGCAAGGCAAGGCCAGGCAATTTCAGGAAAGGCAATTTTAGGCAAGGCAGGGTAAGAAAATCCTAGGCAAAAAAAGGAAAGGCAAGACAATCCCATTAAATGCAAGGCAAATCAAGGCAAAACAAGGCAAGGCAATCCCAGGCAAAACAAGGCAAGGCAAGGCAATCCTAGGCAAGGCAAGGCAAAGCAATATCAGGCAAGGCAAGGCAACCACAGGCTAGGCAAGTCACAGCAATCCCAGGCAAAGTAATAACCAGAAAGGCAAGGCAAGGCAATACCACTAAAAGCAAAGCAAATTAAGCAAGGCAAATTAAGGCAAAACAAGACAAGGCAATCCCTGGCAAGACAAGGCAAGGAAATCCCAGGCAAGGCAAGGCAATCTCATGCAATGCAATGCAAGGTAAGTCAAGGCAATCTCAGGCAAGGTAATTGCAGGTTAGACAATACCAGTCATGGCAAAACAAGGCAAGGCAATCCCTCGTAAGGAAAGGCAAGGCAAGGCAATAAAATGTAAGGCAAGGGAAGGCAAACCCAGAAAACACAAGGCAAGGCAAGGCAAGGCAATCCCAGGCAAGGCAAGGGAAGGAAATAAAAGGCAAGGCAAGGCAAGGCAATTCCAGGCAAGGAAAGGCAAAGCAGGGCAATTCCAGGCAAGACAATTCCAAGCAAGGCATGGCGAGGGAAGGAGAGGCAACTCCAGGCAAGGCAAGCAAGGCAAGGCAAGGCAGGGCAATTTCAATCAAGGCAATTTTAGGCAAGGCTAGGCAAAGGAATGCAAGGCAATTGCAGGCAAGGCAAGTCCAGGCAAGACCATTTTAGCCAAGGGAAGGCAAGGAGAGGTTCTTGCAGGCAAGGCTAGGCTAGGCCAGGCCCTTGCAGGCCAGGCCATGCTATTCCAAGCCATTTCAGGCCATGCCAGACCAGGCCAGACTATTCCAGGCAGGACCATGCCAGACCAGGAAATTTTGCCCAGGCCAGGCAAGGCCAGGCAATTCTAGGACAGGACAGGCAATGCAAGGCGAAGGAAGGCAAGGCAAGGCAAGGTAAGGCAAGGCCAGGCAAGGCAAGGTAATTTCAGGCAAGGCAAAACAAGGCAATTTCAGGCAAGGCAATTCCATGCAAGGCAATGCAACGCAAGGTAGAAAAATTTCAGGCAAGGAAATTTCAGGCAAAGTTAGGCAAGGTAAGGCAGGGCAGTTCCAGTCAAGGCAACTTCAGGAAAGGCAAGGGAAGGGAAGGCAAAGCATTTGCAGGCCAGACCAGGCCAGACCATTGCAGGTTAGGGCATACCAGGCTAGGCCAGACAATTCCAGCCAAGGACAGGCAAGGACAGGTAATTCTAGGCAAAACCAGACATTGCAAGGTAAGGCAAGGGAAGGCAAGGCAATTCCAGGCACAGACAGGCAAGGCAATTGCAGGAAAGAAAAGGAAAGGAGTTCCAGGCAAGGCAAGACAATTCAATGCAAGGCAATTCCAGACAAGGCAAGTCAAAGCAATTTCAGGCAATGCAATTCCAGGCAAGGAAAGACAAGACAAGGCAGGGAAAGGCAATTTCAGGCAAAACAATTCCAGATAAGGCAAGGGAAGGGAATTCCAGGCAAGGTAAGACAAGGCAAGACAAGGCAATTTCAGGCAAGGCAATTCTAGGCAAGGAAAGGTAAGGCCAGGCAAGACAAGACAATTCCAGGCAAGGCAATTTTAGGCAAGGCAAGGCAAGGCAATTACAGACAAGGAAATTCCAGGTAAGGCAATTCCAGACAAGGCAAGGCAAGGCAAGACAAGATAATTACAGATAAGGCAATTCCAGGCACTGCAAGGCAAGGAAAAGTAAGACAGGGCAATTCCAGGCAAGGCAATTTGAGGCAATGCAAGGCAAGGTAAGGCAGAGCAATTTCAGGAAAGGAAATTCCAGGCAAGACAAGGTAGGGAAGTTTCAGACAAGGCAATTCAAGGGAAGCCAAGGCAATTCCAAGCAAGGCCAGGCAAGGCAAGGCAAAGCAGGACAATTCCAGGCAAGGCAATTCCAGGCTAGTCAATTCCAGGCAAGTCAATTCTAGGAAAGGCAAGGCTATTCCAGGCAAGGGAATTCCAGGAAACAGAAGGCAAGGTAATGCAAGGCAATTCCATGCAAGGCAATTCCAGGCAAGGCAAGACAAGAAGGCAAGACAATTCCAGTTAAGGCAAATTCAGGCAAGGAAATTCCAGGCAAGGCAAGGCAATGCAAAGCAAGGCAATTCCAGACAAAACAAGACAAGGCAAGGCAAGGCAAGGCAAGGCAAGGCAAGGCAGGGCAATTTTGAGCAAGGCAATTTCAAGCAAGGCAAGGCAAGGGAAGGAGAGGCAATGCAAGGCAAGGCAATTCTAGGAAGGCAATTACAGAAAAGGCAAGACAAGAAAGGCAAGGCAATTTCACGTAAGAAAATTTCAGACAAGGCAAGGCAATTCAAGGCAAGGCAATTCCAGGCAAGGTAAGGCAAGGCAGGGCAATTCCAGACAAAGCAATTCCAGGCAAGGCAAAGCAAGGCAAGGGATGAAGAGGCAATGCAAGGCAAGGCCATTCTAGGCAAGGCAATTCCAGGAAAGGAAATTCCAGGCAAGTCAAGGCAAGACAAGGCAGGGAAAGGCAATTCCAGGCAAGGCAATTTTAGGTAAGGCAAGGCAAGGCAATTTCATGAAAGGCAATTTCAGGCAAGGCAAGACAAGGAAGACAAGGCAATTCCAGGCAAGACAATTCCAGGTAAGGCAAGGCAAGGCAAAGCAGGGAAATTCCAGCCAAGGCAATTCCAGGCAAGCAAGGCAATTCCACACAAGACAAGGCAAGGCAAGAAAGTGGAATTCCAAGCAAGGCAATTCCAATCAAGGCAATTCCAGGAAAGGCAAGGTAAGACAAGTCAAGACTAGGCAATTCCAGGCAAGGCAAGGAAATTCCATGAAAAACAAGGCAAGGCAAGAAAGTGCAATTCCAGGCAAGTCAAGGCAAGGCAGGGCAATTCCAGGCAAGGCAATTTGAGTCAATGCAAAGCAAGGCCAGGCAGGAAAATTCCAGGCAAGGCAAGGCAAGGTAGGGCAATTCCAGGCAAGGCAATTTCAGGAAAGGCTATGCAAGGTGAGGCAGGACAATTTTAGTAAAGGCAATTCCAGGCAAGGCAAGGCAAGAAAAGGCAAGGCAAGGGAAGGCAGGCCAATTGCAGGCAAGGCCATGCCAGACAAGGCCATTTCAGGCAAAGTCAGGAAAGGCAAGGCTCTTGCAGTCAAAGATAGGCTAGGCAAGGTCCTTGCAGGCCAGGCCAGACCAGGCAAGGCCATTGTAGACCAGGCCAGGCCAGGCCAGACCAAGCCATTTTAGGTCATGCCAGGCCAGTCCAGGCCAAACCATTCCAGGCCAGGCCAGGCAAGTCCAGGCCAAAACATTCTAGGCTAGGCCAGGCCAGGCCAGGAAATTCCAGTCCAGTCCAGGCCAGACCACGTAATTCTAGGAGAAGCCAGGACAGACAATGCAAGTCAAGACAAGGAAAAACAAGACAATTCCAGGTAAGGCAAGGCAAGGCAATTCCAAGCAAGAACATTTCAGGAAAGGAAAGGAAAGACAAGTAAAGGCAAGGCAATTCCTGGAAAGGCAATTCCAGGAAAGGCAAGGCCAGGGAAGTTAAGGCAAGGCAATTGCAGGAGAGGCAATTCCAGGAAAGGCAAGTGAGGACAAGGCAAGGCCAGGCAATTTCAGGCAAGAAAATTCCAGGCCAGCCAAGGCAATTCCAGGCCAGCCAAGGCAAGACAATACAAGGCAATTCTGGGCAAGGCAATTCCAGACAAGGCAAGGCAAGGCAATTCCAGACCAGGCAAGAAAAGGCAAGGCAAGGATATCCCAGGTAATTCCAGGTTAGGCAAGGCAAGGCAAGGGTAGGCAAAGCAATTTTACGCCAGGCAAGGCAAGTCATGGTAAGGCAATCACAGACAATTTCATGCCAGGCAAGGCAAAGCAAGGCAAGGCAAGGCAAGGCAATACCAGGCCAGGGAATGCTAGGCAATACAATGCAAGGCAATTCCAGGCCAGTCCAGGCAAGGCAAGGCAATTCCAGGTTAGGCAAGTCAAGGCAGGGCAAGAGAATTTAATGCAATTTCAGGAAATTTCAGGCCAGACAAGGCCAGGCAAGGCAATACAAGTCAATTTCAGGTCAGGCAAGGCAAGGCAAGGCAATTCCAGACTAGGCAAGGCAAGGTAGTTCCAGGCCAGGCAAGGCAAGTCAAGGCAAAGCCAGGCAATTTCAGGCCAGACAAGGCAAGGCATAGCAAGGCAATTCCAGGCCAGGCAAGTAAAGGCAATGTAAGGGAATTTCAGGCAATGCCAGGCAATTCCAAGCCAGGCAAGGCAAGGCAAGGCAAGGCAATGCAAGTCAATTTCAGGCCAGTCAAGGCAATGCAAGACAATTTCAGGCCAGGCAAGGCAAGGCAATTCCAGGTCAGGCCAGACAAGGCAAGGCAAAGCACTTCTCCAATTTTTCTCCCTCATTGGTGTTTTACTGGATGCAATGCAATATAATGAGGGGAGGGAAGGCCACAGAGGTGGTCCCGGGAGGATGTGAATTTGCGTGCATCATTGCACTTACTGTCTTCTGCAGTCTTGAACTTTGAGGCTTCCTGGGCCTGGGTTCCCTTATTTCCCCAAAGGCAGAACTGGATGAGCCTTCTCAAAATATGCACATGCCACTTTCCATAATATAATTGTCTGTCAAAAGCCCATTTAAACTTAGTCCTTCATGACTATCCTCAGACAGGGAGGAGGCTTCTACACACCTGTTCTATACCTAGCTCAGTGCTGAAGTACAGGATGCAGGGGCTCAATAAATATGTGTTGACTGAACAAAGAATGCATGAATGAAAGAAAAAACGGTCAGCTATGCTTGAAAATTAGTGGCAGTCTGAGACCCACCTTAGCACTGGTGTCAGCGGCCTGGGGTTAGCCCCTCAAAACCTGGAAGGCTGATTTCCCCACAGAAATCAATACAAGAGAAACCATCAATAATTGCGTTTCCCTGTGTATTTTCTTGTGACTAGCATTGCTCCTTAGCTAGGCTTTATGTAGGTTTCCCATGACTGCCAGCCTGGAGAAATGCCCATAGGAAAGATAGCAGCAATGTAAGAGTTGGCCAGGGTGAATGTTAAAACATAAGTTCACAGATAGGATGTGTGTTTCATTACAGTCTTTTTTCCTGAGCATTCGCGGTTGTGACTTGTGGTTGTGGAGCAAGTGCTTAATTAAACCCCTTTATCTTCTGCTTGCTAGAAGCCACTTTCATTATGCCAATCTTCCAGAGTCCAGAAAGTTGTGTTCTTTGTGCCAGGAACTGTGCCTGTGGTTCACAAGTATCCCTTCATCTCATGCTCACAACAGCTCACAAGGTTGGCAGGATGAACCTGCTTTTGAGAGGCTCGGTCATTGGCCCAATGTCTCACAGCTAGTGAGTGCCAAGCTGACAATGAGAGCAGGCTGTGCTTATAAGTTTAAAGCCCACTTTCTCTCTCAGGCACTCAGTAGTTTTCACTAAGTGCACTGACTTGAATAGAATCTTTCATTTCTTACTCTTAACATTCACCTTCTTGGTAGAGAACAGTGACCTATTGGAGGTGCCTCTTATTGAGCCTCCACTTCCCAAGTTCCAGCAATTCTTGTGCCTCAGCCACCAGAGTCACTGGGACTACAGGTACATGCCACCATACCCAGCTAATGTATGTTTTTTTTTCTTTTTTTGAGATGGAGAGTCACTGTTGCCAAGGCTGGAGAGCAGTGGTGTGATCTCAGCTCAGCACAACCTCCCAGGTTTGAGTGATTCTCCTGCCTCAGCCTCCCAAGAAGCTGGGACTACAGGTGTGCACTATGACACCGAGCTAATTTTTGCTATTTTTAGTAGAGATGGGTTTTCACCATGTTTACCGGGCTGATCTGGAACTCCTGACCTCAGGTGATATGCCTGCCTCAACCTCCCAAAGTGCTGGGATTACAGGTGTGAGCCAAGATGCCCAGCCAATTTATTTATTTTATTCATTTATGTTTTTGAGACAGGGTCTCACTCTTTTACCCACATTGGAGTGCAGTGACATGACCTTAGTTCACTGCATCCTCCACTTCCAAGGCTCAATGAATTCTCCTGCCTCAGCTTCCCAATAGCTAGGATTACAGGCATGTAATCCCACCATGCCCAGCTAATTTTTGTATTTTTAGTAGAGACACAGGGTTTCACCATGTTGGCCAGGCTGATTGCAAATTCCTGACCTCAAATGATCCACCCACCTCAGCCTTCCAAAATGCTGGCATAACAAGCATGAGCCACCATGCCAGGCCAATTTTTTTATTTTTGTAGAAACGGTTTCACCATGTTGGCCAGGCTGGTTTTGAACTCCTGATCTGCCCACCTCGGCCTCCCAAAGTGCTGGAATTACAGGCATGAGCCACTGCACCCTTGTCTTTTTTTATTTAAAGAGACAAAACAGCAGTGATTAAGATCTTATATTCTGGAGCAAAACTTTGTTGTGCAAGTGCCAGCTCCGTGATACCTTTGGCCACTTACCCAACATCCCTGATTCTTAGTTTTTTTAGTAGTACAGTTGGGATAAGGGTGCTTGGCTTATAGGATTGTTGTCAAGATTAAATGAGATATGTGTACAAAATATATCTTACCATGGCTTACCATGATGCCTGCACAAAAGAAAAGCTCAATAAATATCAGCTGTTGTCACCTTCATTGTCATGACAATCCCCCTCCGCTTTCTGCAGGATGCCTCATGTAATGCCATTCACAAGCAGGTAGCTCACAGATAATGTTCTGATCCTGCTGTTTTAAAAGAATGGGCAGTGGTGCCACACCTGTAATCCTAGCACTTTGGGAGGCGGAGGAAGGCGAATCACTTAAGCCCAGGAGTTCAAGACTAGACTGGGCAACATGGCAAAACCCTGTCTCTACAAAAAATACAAAACAGCCAGGTGTGGTGACACATGCCTCTAGTACCAGCTACTGGGGAGCATGAGGTGAGAGAATCTCTTGAGCCCAAGAGATGAACACTGCACTGAGCCCTAAGCATGCCACTGTACAACAGAGTGAGACCCTGTCTCAGAAAAACAAAAAAAGAATGGAGGATTTGAAATTAGGGATGACTGTTGGAAAGGAATTTGTTAGTCAAGATATGTCTTAGTAATAGCCAAAGAAGACCCCAAACACTTATTTTTGCTTTATTTAAAATGTTATACAATTTTATATTGAAACTAAATTATAAGGGAAAAAATGAACACTATTTCTTCCCCTAAACAAATTAAAGTTTTTATTTATTTATCTTACTTTTCAATCCTTTCATTTGTTTGGCAAACTTCTATTTTCAAATTAATTTTTATCAAGTTATGTATGGTGATTTTCCTTTAACTCCTTTAAAAATGGTTCTGAGATGTTTAAAACAAAAAACAGCAAATCCCTGCCACACCCCAAACCTGCTCCCCAAATATGATTCCTTTATTTCTTCTGACATTTACTTCCGTATTTCTAAACATTCTGTGATATTGTTAATTCATGATTTGTTAATTTCAGATATTATGTATTGACTTTCAATAGATGAAAATTACATTATCTTTCTGCCACCAATTCTCTCTTTTATTATAGTTTCTTTTTTTTGAGACCGAGTTTTGCTCTTGTTACCCAGGCTGGAATGCAATGGCGCAATCTTGGCTCACCGCAACTTCCGCATCCAGGGTTCAGGCATTTCTCCTGCCTCAGCCTCCCGAGTAGCTGGGACTACAGGCACACACCACCGTGCCCAACTAATTTTTTGTATTTTTAGTAGAGACGGGGTTTCACCACGTCGGACCAGGATGGTCTTATTATAGTTAAATCATGATATTAGTTAAATGATAGGCAGCGTTTATATCATTATAACAAGTAAGCATCTTCACTGCTGAGGCAAGTAAGTGTACTTTTTTTTTGAGACGGAGTCTCTCACTGTTGCCCAGGTGGAGTGCAATGGCGTGATCTCAGCTCACTGCAACCTCTACCTCCAGTCACACACAGGGATCAGTCAGGCCAGGCTGTCAGTTAGGTGACACTGACCCCACGGTGCAGTGTCTCTCAGCAGCACAGGGTGGATTTTTCTGCCATGTTATACATCTCACCTGGGTCATTTGAGACTTCTCCTTGCGCACTTCACTCCATGCTCTCTCTGCTCCTGGAAGAGGGAAAAGAGAACATAGTGAACCACACCTGGATCTTTTTTTTTTTTTTTTGAGATGGACTCTGTCACCCAGGCTGGAGTGTAGTGACATGATCTTGGCTCACTGCAACCTCTGCCTCCTGGGTTCATGCAGTTCTCCTTCCTCAGTCTCCCGAGTGGAATTACAGGTGTCCACCACCATCCCTGGCTAATTTTTTGTATTTTAGGTAGAGACGGGGTTTCACTATGTTGACCAGACTGTTCTTGAACTCCTGAGCTCATGATACTCCCATCTCGGCCTCCCAAAGTGCTGGAATTAAAGGCATGGACAACCGCACCCGGCCAGCAATGTATTTTATGTACTTTTTCTGATACAAACCCCTCCCCTCCTGCCCTAGAGATAATAATTGTTTTAAGTTTTTACTTGTATAATTTTTCTTTTTTTTTTTAAGATGGGGTTTTACCATGTTAGTCAGGCTGGTATTGAACTCCCAAGGCGATCTGCCCACCTTGACCTCCAAACTGCTTGAATTACAGACATGAGCCACCACGCCTGGCATACTTGTATAATTTTTCATGTAGTTAGTCTTAGTTGTTTTCTGTCACACTTGTATCATTTCCCCTGCCAAATTATCAGATATTCCATCAATTCCATCCCCCCTTTCCTCAGAGAACTTCCTCCTAGAGCCCTCTGTTCTCCAGCCCCAACCAGGTTTGTGCTATCTAGACCTGTGTCTAGCCAAGAACAGACATCATGTCATGGTCAAATCTCTCATGTCCTGGATGTTGTGTCTTCTTCCTCAGGGGTTACTCCCTCATTTTACTGCAGCACATCCTCCTGTAATTTTCTAAGAATATGTATGAGGATGGATATAGACAAACAGATACACACACACACACACACACACACATTATGTATGTTCCTGATCTGCATATATATGTACATCTACGTATATATCAGGAATATACATGTTAAATCTTTTCGTGTCATATATCTTTATTCTACCCTCATAACTTTTTTTGATAATTTGGCTGCATATGAAAAGTCTGTGTTAAAGATAATTTTCCCTCAGAATTTTGAAAGCGTTGCATTCTAGCAAATGGTACATATGCTAAAAAAAATCAATGTTATTACATTTCTTATCTGTTTCTATGAAACTTTTTTTTTCTCTCTGGAAACTTTTAGGAACTTCTTTTTATCCCTGATATTACAACAGTTTTAAAATTTGGGGCCTTGGTCTGCTCTGCTTGCTCATTTTTGTGTACCTTTTTAGTAGACAACTGAAGTGAAGAGGAGGGAAAGAGACTTTTAAATATTTTGCTATTAAAAAATTGTGAAAAGTTTCTATCAGAAGGGGAGACTGCAGAAAAGGCTCCTCTTGGCTTCCAAGGAGCTGTACCAGGCGTGAACAATACTAGTGCCATGTGCCTTTCACACAGGGTTTGCATCTTCTTTTTATTGCTGATATTACAACAGTTTCAGAATTTGGGGTCTTTGTTACTGTTTTTGTGCAGGCCATTTAGTACCCTTTTTAATTCAGCAATGTGATACTCTAAAATATGTATTTGGTTTTCAACCCCTTTTTCTGGCATAGAAACTCCTAAAATCCTTAGAATCTCCAAAATGGTATGTTTTATATACTAATGATTCACTGATGGCTGGCAGCCTCTAGGCAGCTTCAGGATGGGGGCTGGTCACAGGAAGAACCTAGGTAGAATTAGAGGGCTGGGATGTTCAGCCCCACTCCTTTCCCCCTCACATCTGGGAAAGTGAGAGGGGACTGAAGGTTAAGTTGATCATCAATAGCTAGTGGTTTGATCAGTTAAGCTCATGTACAGCCTCCATAAAAACTCAAAAGTACCTGGTTCAGAGAGCCACATGTTCCAGGTAGCGGAACATGTGGAGGTTCCTGGAGGAGGAAGCACCTGGGGAGGAGGGCGCACCTGGGAGGAGGGTGCACCTGGGGAGGGCATGGAAGCTGCATACTCCTTCCCCTGTACCTCATCCTCTGCACTTTTTTCTTTGGTATTATTTGTGATATCCTTAAAATAAACTGGTAATTGTGTTTTCCTGAGTTCTCTGAGCAGCTCTAGCAAATTAATTGAACTGAAAGAGAGAAGCATGAGAACCTCAAATTGAAGCCAGTTGGTCTTAGACGTTCTGGAGGCCTGGACTTATGACTGGTGTCTAGAGGGTGGGCAGTCTTGGGGACTAAGCACTCAACCTGTGGGATCTGATGCTATCTCTAAATAGTGTCAGAATTAAATTGGAGAACACACAGCTGGTACCTGCTGCAGAATTGATTGCTAGCTTGATGGTGGGAAGAAACCACCCCCACAACATGTAGTCACAGAAGTCTTCTGTGTTGATTGTTGTGGTGTTGTAAAGGTAGGAGAGTTTCTCTACATTCTCAGGGAATATGTGTCCTTCACTTCCAGAATGTTTTCTTTCTTTCTTTCCTTTTTTAAAAAATAATTTCTTCCTTCTATTTTTGTATTAGTCTGAAAATCACATGGCACTAGCATTGCTCACACCTGCTGCACCTCCTTGTAAGCCAAGGGAAGCCTTTTCTGCAGTCTCTTCATTTTGATAGAAACTTTTCACAAATATTTTATAGTAAAATATGTAAAGGTCTCTTTCCCTGCTCTTTATTTCAGTTATCTACTAGAAAGGTACAGAATTAAAAAGCTTTTTTCCCAGCTGTGATCAAAACACAGAATATTAAAGAGCATCTGGGTTACTCTAAGTTCCGGGTTTCATATTTCAATTTTTACAGAGGAAGTTGAACCTCGAGTTTTGCAGCTCTTTAAAATGGGTGACGGAAAGGAGGATGTGATAGAACAATTTTAAAAAAATGGATAGTCATTCTCTGGTGGAGTTAAGCAAACGTTTTCAACCATCAACCAATGTGACCTAATTTGTCACAAGCCCTGAGGAGGTCCAACAAGAGTTGAGTTTTAAATACCGAACATACTTCAAAGAGAATGAATAGAGCATTCTGGTTTATGAACAGAATTGAGTGCCGGTGAAAGTGGAGAGTAAAGAATCCCAAGAAACTTTTAGTGACATTTTCATTTAATAAGCAAGTAGTATAGCAACCTAAAAACCTTGGCTGTGATGACACCAGGATTTTTTTATGGAACTGCTGCAGGCAAACATGATTGGCAGCTGACATCCTCTGGCTCTCAGCACCAACTCCTCCAAAAGACTTAAGACTGAGGAGTGTAGTGGAAGTATTTTTTGCCAGATGGGAGCTCTTTGGTGAAGACTCCTTTTGTGAGAAGTCTTTTGGCTTTCTCTTCAGGGATGGTTGGAAGGACCATCACATTATTCCCCATCCTTCCTGTCAACTGGGGTGGCAACCCTCTTTTCTGCTGTCAGCTGGAGATAGATGAATATCCTGAGAATGTCATAAAAGTTCCTGCCAGTGGTAGCTGGGTAGAGTATAGAAAATTTCAGCTTATCAGGACTGAAAACAAACACCACCACACGAGCTGTCATAGGCACGCCCTTTTCATCCTTCTCTGCTGGATCCAGCATGCCCAACAGGATGTCAAGGTCCCAATTCTTATCATCAAGGATGGGAAAAGGTGACTTCTCTGGCTCTTCACCATTGGAAGCATTGGTGACCTTGCTCCAGGCAAGGCCTGCCTCAACACTGTCTGTTGAAAGGGGAATCAGCTTGACATATCCCTTGGCAAATTCTGGTGCCAACCTTTCAGCTCTGCCAAGCTCTGTGGTGCACACTGGGATAAAGACCCAAGGGTGGAAAAGAGAATGTCCCGTGTGTCTCCCAGAAAGTTCCTGGAAACGGATGCAGCCGACGGTGGTATTGGCCTCAAAGTTGAGAGACACATCCCCAAGAAACAGACCTCTGAGCATGACAGTGGTGGTGATGAGGAGGCACCACTTGGACAGCAACCAACGGGGGATTCTCATGAAATAGGACTACTTGTTTTAATCATGTTAACAGCATTGCTGTTTCCCTTTTTTCCAGGACCATTTTTTTAATTGTTTTGATTTGTTTTTTAATTTTTAATTTTTTTTTAATAAAGACGGGGTTTCACCGTGTTGGTCAGACTGGTCTTGAACTCCCAACCTTGGGTGATCCACCCTCCTTGGCCTCCAAAGTGCTTGGATTACAGGCATGAGCAACCACGCCCTGCCTGATCTGTTTTTTTATACCGAAAACCCATCCTAAACATTCTTGGCTGTCTGATAATTTCTTTTTGTGTGTGTGTGACAGAGTCTCACTCAGTATCCCAGGCTGGAGTTCAGTGGTGCAATCTTAGCTTACTGTAGCCTTTACCTCCCGGGTTCAAGTGATTCTCCTGAATTAGCCTCCTGAGTAGCTGGAACTACAAGCATGTGATACCACACCCACCTAATTTTTTGTATTTTTAGTAGAGACAGGGTTTCACTGTGTTAGCCAGGGTGGTCTTGATCTCCTGATCTTGTCATCTGCCCATCTCAGCCTCCCAAAGTGCTGGGATTACAGGCATGAGTCACTGCACTCAGCCTGTCTGAGGATATTTAAAGAATGAAGTCCTAAAAGCTAATTAAATGTTCTGTGTAGTTATGATTTATTGAACAGGACTTTACTATGTAGGAGGTCAGGCTGATGGCAAAGCTGGCCTATTGGGTGACCTCTAAATGCTAAAATATGGAGGTCTTTTGTTTGGGCCTGGCTGCCAGGATTCTGAGATCAGGACAGGGAAAGAAGGCATAAGTTTTACAACACTCCATATGTAGACCTTCACTGAATTATCCCTGCCCCTAATCCCTGAGGGTTGTAAGGTTCTGAGGGTCCCCTGGCCTCTTATCCATAAGTCCCTTTTGTAGCATTCAGATAGAAGTTTCTCCACTCAGCAGGAGCTAGCTGCCCATGCTGCTGCCACTTGGACAATTATTTATTCATTCATTTGTTCATTTTTGCAGTTTTATAATTTTATTTGACAACAGTTTGTTCTCATCCACAATGTGTGACTGCCAGCTTCTGAAAGTGGCCATAGGCACACAGGTAACCAGAATAGAGTTTGTTTGGTGACTCTTCAACCTTGTTATGCTTTCTTTACAGCTGCATGTGGATATTGTATGGAACATTCCTTATTCCTTCATCCCAGACAGCTTTGTTGAGCCTAGTGTTAGCATGTCTGGAATCCCCATCTGTTTATGGCAAAGTTCTGAGTCTCTTTGAGTGCCCAAGGCCCAAGGGGCATGCTGCTTGAAGTCCACTCTATGGGTGTGCCTGTGAATGCTGATGTCATATTCTGGTGTCACCACCTCATTGGTGGCAGGTGGCAGAATAGCTCTTTTTTTTCCTTTTGTAGACAGAGTCTTGCTCTGTCACCCAGGATAGAGTACAGTGGTACAATCTCAGCTCTCTGCAGCCTCCGCCTCCTGTGTTCAAGCAATTCTCCCACATCAGCCTCCCAAATAGCTGGGACTACAGGAACATGTCACCAGGCCCAGCTAATTTTTGTATTTTTAGTAAAGACAGGGTTTCACTATCTCTTGGACAGACTGGTCTCTAACTCCTGACCTCAGATGATTCACCCACCCCAGCCTCCCAAAGTGCTGGGATAACAGGCATAAGCCACTGCACCCAGCCAACACCTTTTTTTTTTTTTTGAGATGAAGTCTCGCTCTGTCACCAAGGCTGGAGTGCAGTGGTGCAATCTCAGCTCACTGCAACCTTCACTTCCTGGGTTCAAGCGATTCTCCTGCCTCAGCCTCCCAGGCAGCTGGGACTACAGATTCGTGCTACTATGCCTGGCTAATAATTTTTTGTATTTTTAGTAGAGACTGAGTTTCACTATGTTAGCCAGGATGGCCTCAATCTCCTGACTTCGTGATCTGCATCCCCTCAGCCTCCCAAAGTGCTGGGATTACAGCCATGAGCCACCATGCTCAGCCCCAACGCCCTTCTTTACAGGAACTGTGCTGCTGGGCCCAAGTTGAAAAGGGCTTTTAAAAATTTGTTCATATCTCTTCTCCACTGAGTTTGGCTCTTTGATCCTTGAGAATTTACCAAAAAAAATCTTTCCAAAATTGTTATATTGTTTGGAGAGAGGAAGAAAATGTGTGTACATGGTCAATGCACTATTAGCTTTAATAGAATTTTCATTCTGTATTTCACTTACATGTATATTATTCAGTTTTACTTAAAGTTTCTTCCCCTTGTCGTCTCTCATGCCATCCCCTTTGCTTCTGTTCCCTTTGCCCAAGCAAACTGTGTTAACACCTGATACACACCTGTTCATGTTTCTCTTCTCATTCAGTCACACTCATATATATATATATTCAGGGAGGTCTTTTTCATACCTTCTTTCCATAGAAAATGGAATCATACTGGCTGGGAGCAGTGGCTCACACCTGTAATTCCAGCCCTTTGGGAGGCCAAGGTAGGCAGATGACAAGATCGAAAGATTGAGACCATTCTGGCCAACATGGTGAAACCCCATCTCTCCTAAAATACAAAAATTAGCTTGGCGTGGTGGTGCGTGCCTGTAGTCCTAGTTACTTGGGAGGAGAATTACTTGAACCTGGGAGGTGGATGTTGCAGTGAACCTAGGTCATGCCACTGCACTCTAGCCTGGCGCCTGGTGACAGAGCAAGACTCTGTCTCAAAAAAAAAAAAGAATAAAATCATACTATAGAAAGTTGTTTGCAATTTCTTTTCCTTATTCATCAACACATTCTGGCCATGTGAAGGCCAACAGATGGGTCTATGCAACTAATTCTCATTCACTTTAATATTTACATAACATTCCATAATAGACAGCAATCATCTATTCGACCATATCTAGTTTGACAGACATTTAGATTTAAACTAGATCTCACCTTATTTAGCCATTCTCTCTTGATGAACGTTCAGTACCACAGATAAAGAGGGAAAGCTATCCATTTTTTTAAAGCTTGAACAAACAATTCTAAAACTTGATAAATCTTACACAGAAAGAAAAACTATGGCCCAATCTCATTTATGAATATAAATTCATGCAATTCTAAATAAAATATTAGCAAATGTAATCTACAAGAATATCAAAAGAATTACCTCATGGTACATTAACAAACCTAGTTTGTTAATCCATGCTGGAGAGGAGAGATCTATGATAAGGTGCAGGGCTGATTTGCCACAGCTTGTCACTGTAAAGTAAGAGACATCTGTGGTGAAGATTTTGTTTTGCTTTAATTCAAAGAGGAGGCACATATTCAAGTGTCTGAGCCAATTAGGGACCCCTGACATAAAAAATAAAGCTGCTCTTACTACAACCCCATCCCGCCTGTGCCCTCATGCCCAATCACAGCTTCATCTCAAAATAAAATTGTGTACTTTGTCTTCTCTCCTAAAATACCCTTCAGACTTGAGAGATTTGTAGTGACCCCAGTACACATTAGAACAGAATGAGCAGGGCAATGAAGCTGAGGATGCAGCAAAGGGTCACAGGTTAGCAGGTCACAGGCCCCTGAGCTCTTTGCTGTTTAGTTGTCTGTACCTGCTGCCGGGGCATCCGTCTTCACTTTAAGTCTCTGAGTGTTGCTCTTCCCTGGCTGCCAGGTACCTGCCTGGATGACAACTGGATCCACCCTCAAAACCTGACCTCCTCCTCCCTGAAAGAGCTGCAGATTGAGATCCACTTTGCCCACACTCAGCAAGGAGACCTGTACCCTGTGGCTCACATTGAGTGGATGCTGCAAACAGATGGTGAGTGGGCCTGCCAGCAGGACCCTGGGGGAGTCTCCCTGCCTCTGAGTGAGTCCACAGAGGCACCTGTTGGCTCTCCCAGTCAGGCTCAGTATTGGACTCCCAGTCCTCTGCTCAGACATGAGGGCTCAAACTTAGTGTTGTAAGAATCCATCATTTCAAGCATTAATGCTTGTTCAGTGTTTTGGATATTAACCTGCAGTGATGCCTTCCCATCACCCCATTTCTCACGAAACAAATGTCTTCAGCCTAACAATTTTAGCACCCTGGGGAAAAAAAAGCAAGTGGTTAATTTTGTGACTGCAATACCAAAAATGAGGTCGAAAATGGCAACACGTTTGCCAGCCTGTTTGTTCCCTTAATTCAGGGGCCACTTTTTAAACATACTGGGAGCCTATTCAGGAATAGAGAGTTTATGTTACAGAACTGGGGCAACTGGAGCAAATGAGCACCAGCCCCAGATTTGTGACCAGGGCCTGGGGGGAGTTCTCTCTGGAAGTCCCCAACCTCAGTGCTCCTGCTGACTGCCACAGCCTAGTGAGGATGATGATACAGCTGTGTTTGACACCCATGTCAGGCTGTCATAGCCCTCACCAAAAATTTACAGAGCCTTTGCTTCTAGAGGAGTGTAAAGTGTCATTTTTCCTTGCCCATCTGGTAAATAACTGTCTGCAAGGAAGTACACAGAGAGCAAGCTGAAAGGGACAGGAAGTGGAGAGCTGGGTTAGACAGGCAGATTTTCTTTCAAGAGTGAACAACCATAGCAGACAGGTGGTGACACACCCAGTACTTGTCGAGGCTGGCCTGTATCTGTTTGCCTCCTCTTCTCCTCTGTCCTTCAGCCAGCATCCTGTACCTCGATGGCACAGAGTTATTTGTCCTGCAGCTAAACACCAATAAACGTTTGTGGGTCAGGCTCAAGTTTCTGTCCAAACTGAGCTATCACCAGGAGCAGGTAAGAATACAGCTCCTGAGTGGATCATGATCCGCTGATGACACCAGTACAGACTTGTCCCCAAATTCATACCCTGATTTAGAGTGGTGAAGACCCAGAGGAACTGAGAGAGTCTGAGGAATTCCAAACAGCAGCTTTGGATGGGTAGAAGTCAACAGAGAGGTGGTGTGGCTGTTGTGAGCAATAGTGAGGGACAGAGTGTATTTTAAAAGCTTTCCAGACATACCCCTGCTTTTTATTCCCACTTTACTGAGCTATTCATTCTGAAAGTAAGGTGAATTGGAAGACAACTTCCACAGCCCTGCCTCCTGGCATCTTTGTGTAACTTTGTATGACAACTTTTCTGTGTAACTTGGATTAAGCTGAGGTTTACCCTCAGGAAGATAAAACCACCCAGAACAAAGAGCTGCCACAGGTGGACAAATAAGAGCTCTGCACCTCAGTCTTATGCAGCTGCGCATGGCTACATGGTGAAATGTTGATTCTTGTTTAAGTTTGTTTAAAACAGTGGGTCCCAAAGTGTGCTCCCTAGATCAGCAGCCTCAACCTCAACTGAAAACTTGTTAGAAATGTGTGTTCTGGCTGGGCATGGTGGCTCACATCTGTAATCCCAGCACTTAGGGATGCCAAAGTGGGAGGATCATGAGGTCAAGAGATGGAGACCATCCTGGCCAACATGGTGAGACCCTGCCTCTCCTAAAATTACAAAAATTAGCTTGGTATGGTGGCATGTGCCTGTAGTCCCAGCTACTCAGGAGGCTCAGACAGAAGAATCGCTTGAATCCAGGAGGTGAAGGTTGCAGTGAGCCGAGATTGCTAGTCTGACAAAATTGTGTTGCCAGAGCTTGGAGCTTATGCTGTGCTTACTCCGTAGTGGTCATGGTGCCTTCCCTTTTTCTTCCCTGGTGATCTGATGGTTGATAGAAAGGCAGTTGACTCCATCCTGCCCATTACTCAATCCTTTTCCTTCTTCTCTCCTTCACAGGCTCCCTTGTTCTCTTTTTGTTCTGCTGTGTATATTTCAAAAAGGGTTTGATAATTTTAAAAAAGAAATGTTGGAAAGAAGATGGTGCGGAGGAGCAACTCAGGATTGCAGCTCTCAGTAAAGACACAGAGGGTGAGTGCAAGCTGCATTTCCAGACGGATCTTTGTTGCTCACAGAATGGGAAAATTCCCAGGTGTAGGAGAGACACAGGATGCCAGCACAGCTGTTTTGGCTGGCGCAGATGTTTTGGCTGGTGCCGCAGTGCAGCGGCACTCTGCAAACAATGCACTGGTCTGGGTGCCCTGTTAAACTGGCAATCTGAGATTTGGGAGGGCAGATTAGCATATCCATCTGATTAAATGGGACTTGGACAGTGAGCCAAACCAGGAGATTCCCTGGAAGTAATGTTTAAGCTGGTGCAGTGGGTTGCTGCACGGGAAATCAAACAGATCCTGGTGCCCTATCAGCAGGTGACTGAAACACCTGGGAGAGAGTCAACCGTTCAACTTAAAAAAGAAAAAGGGGGTCTGAGGCAGGAAGCCAGGTGATCAGGCTTGGCTGGTCCCACCCCCACAGGGACAAACAAAATGGTGATTCAAAACGCTCAGGGTTGAGAGTCTCACTGCAGGCACAGCTGAACCCAGGATGGTGCAGCTTGGTGGAAGAGGGGCATCTGCCATTACCAAGACATTCCACCCCTACTGAGATACACTCCCATTGCTGATGCAGCCTGCCATTGCTGAGGCAACCTGCCATAACAGAGAGATTCTGCCAAAAGGATGGGCCCCACAAAAGCAAGGTGGAGCTCATAGCAACAGAGCAGAGCCCAGGGCAACAGGGTGGAGCCCACAGCAGCAGGGCAGAGCCTCGGCAGGCAAATGTTGACAAGACTGCCCCCTAGATGGGAAGGACAGTGCAATGGATACTCATAAAGAAAGCCCTAACTACCCAAGATAGAGCATCTGAGGAAAAAAAGGGTTTTAAGAGTTCTGCTGCAGCAGACTTAAACATACCTGCCTAACAACCATGAATGATCAACGGAGCTCACAGTTCAGCACTTGAGCTCCTATAAAGTACAGACTGTGTCCTCAAGCAGCTCCCTGACCCCTGTATATATATCCAAAGAGACACCTCAAAAAGGACTCATCAGACTGACATTTGGAGGGCATCATTCTTGGACAAAGATAGCAGTAGAAGAAATGTAGCACCCCTCACTATTCCACAGATGCTACAGGTGTACCCCAGACAAGCAGGGCCTGGAGTGGACCTCAGCAGTCATACAGCAGAGGGGCTAGACTGTTAGAAAGAAAAGTAAGTAACAGAAATACTTCATCCTCAACACTCTGGGCATCCACTCAGAGACACAATCAAAAAGTCAGCAACTACTCAGACAACAGGTGGATAAATCCACAAAGATTGGAAGAAACAAGCGCAAAAAAGAGAAAAACACCCAAAACCAAAACACCTCACCTCCTACAAAAAACCAAAACTCCTCACCAACAAGGGAACAAAGCTGGATAAAGAATAAGTGTGATGAAATAATGGATCAGACTTCAGAAAGTGGGTAATGAGAAACATCCGTGAGCTAAAAGAACATGTTCTAAATCAATGCAAAGAAACTAAGAACGTTGAAAAAAGATTTGAGGAAAGGATAACAAGAATGGACAACTTAGTGAGGAATATGAATAAATTGAAGGAGCTGAAAAACACAACATGAGAACTTGCAAAGCATGCACAAGTTTCAACAGCTGAATTGACCAAGGAGAAGAAAGAATATCGGAAGTCGAAGATCAACTCAATGAAATAAAAAGAGAAGCCAAGATTAGAGGAAAAAGAGCAAAAAGGAATGAACAGAGTCTCCAAGAAATGTGGGACTATGTGAAGAGACCTAACCTACGTTTGATAGGTGTACCAGAATGTGATGAAGAGAATAAATTCAAGCTGGAAAATACTCTTAAGAATATTTCCCCAACCTAGAGAGGCAGGCCAATACTCAAATCAAGGAAATACAGAGAACACCAAAAAGATATTCTGCAAGAAGAGCAACCCCAAGGCACATAATCATCAGATTCACCAGGGTTGAAATGAAGGAGAAAATCCTAAGGGCAGCCAGAGAGAAAGGTCAGGTCACCCACAAAGGAGAGCCCATCAGACTCACAGTAGATCTCTCGGCAGAAACTCTACAAGCCAGAAGACAGTGGGGACTAATATTCTACATACTTAAAGAAAAGAACTTTCAACCCAGAATTTCATATCCAGCCAAACTGTGTTTCATAAGTGAAGAAAAAAAATCCTTGTGAACAAGCAAGTACTCAGAGATTTTGTCACCACCAGGCCTGCTTTACAAGAGCTCCTAAAAGAGGCACTAAACATAGAAAGGAATGACCAGTACCAGCCATTCCAAAAACATGCCAAATGGTGAGCATCAACAAAATGAAGAATCTGCATCAACTAATGGGCAAAACAGCCAGATAGCATCAAAATGGCAGTATCAAATACACACATAACAATATTAACCCTAAATGTAAATGGGCTAAATGCACCAATCAAAAGACACCGACTGGCAAATTGGATAAAAAGTCAAAACCCATTGGTGTGCTGTATCCAGGAAACATAATCTCACATGCAAGGATACACAAAGGCTCAAAATAAAGGGATGGAGGAAGATTTACCAAGCAAATGGAGAGCCAAAGAAAGCAGGAGTTGCAATCCTCATCTCTGATAAAATAGACTTTAAAGCAACAAAGATCAAAAGAGACAAAGGTCATTACATTATGGTAAAAGAAACAAAAAGAGCTCACGATCCTAAATATGTATGAACCCAATACAGGAGCACCAAGTTATATAAGACAAGTTCTTAATGACTTACAAAGAGACTTCGACTCCCTCAAAATAATAGTGGGAGACTGTAACACTCCACTGTCAATGTTAGACAGATCAACCAGACAGAAAATTAACAAGGATATCCAGGACTTGAACTCAGAACTGGAACAAGCAAACCTAATAGACATTACAGAACTCTCCACCCCAAATCCACAGAATATACGTTCTTCTCAGCACATCACACCTACTCTAAAATTGACCACATAATTGGAAGTAAAACACCCCTCAGCAAATGTAAAACAACTGAAATCATAACAAACAGTCTCTCAGACCATAGTGCAATCAAGTTAGAACTCAGAATTTAGAAACTAACTCAGAACCGCACAGCTTCATGGAAACTGAACAACTGGCTCTTGAATGTTGACTGCATAAACAATGAAATAAAGGCAGAAATAAAGAAGTTCTTCTAAACCAACGAGAAAAAAGACACAACTTAACAGAATCTCTAGGACACATTTAAAGCAGTCTCCAGAGGAAAATATATAGCAATAAGTGCCCATATGAGAAGAGTGGAGATATCCAAAAATGACACCCTATCATCAAAATTGAAAGAGCTAGAGGAGCAAGATCAAAAAAACTTAAAACCTAGCAGAAGACAAGAAATAACTAAGATCAGAGCAGAACTGAAGGAGACAGAGACACAAAAAGCC
>CM052651.1:26365806-26383640 GCA_028533165.1 Leontopithecus rosalia | reverse complement strand
AAAAAGCCCAGGTCCAGATGGGTTCACAGCAGAATTCTACCAGACACACAAAGATGAGCTGGTACTATTCCTTCTGAAACTATTTCAAATAATCCAAAAAGAGGGAATCCTTCCCAAATCATTTTATGAGACCAACATTATCATGATACCAAAACCAGGCAGAGACTCAACAAGAAAAGAAAACTTCAGGCCAATATCCATGATGAACATAGATGCAAAAATCTTCAATAAAATACTGGCAGGCCAATTGCAACAGCACATCAAAAAACTTATCCATCATGATCAAGTAGAATTCATCTCGGGGATGCAAGGCTGGTTCAACATACGCAAGTGTATAAACGTAATTCACCACATAAATAGAACCAAAAACAAAAACCACATGATTATCTCAATTGACATAGAGAAGGCGTTTGACAAAATTCAACAGCCCTTTATGCTAAAACCCTCAATAAACTAGGTATTGATGGAACGTATCTCAAAGTAATAAAAGCTATTTATGACAAACCAACCGCCAATATCTTACTGTATGGACAAAAACTGGAAGCATTCCCTTTGAAATCCGCCACTAGACAAGGATTCCCTCTTTCTCTTCTCCTATTCAATATAGCACTGGAAGTTCTACCCAGAGCAATCAGGCAAGAAAACGAAATAAAGGGTATTCAAATAGGAAAGGTGGAAACCAAATTGTCTCTGTTTGCAGACGACATGATAGTATACCTAGAAGACCCCATCGCCTCAGTCCAAAAACTCCTGAAACTGATAAGCAACTTCAGAAATGTCTCAGGATACAAAATCAATGTGTAAAAATCACAAGCATTTTTTTACACCAAAAACAGACTTAAAGGAGCAAAATCAAGAACGAACTGCCATTCATAATTGCTACAAAAAGAATAAAATACCTAGGAATACAACTTACAAGGAACATAAGAGACCTCTTCAAGGAAAACTACAAACCACTGCTCAACAAAATAAGAGAGGACACGAACAGATGGAGAAACATCCCATGTTCATGGTCAGGAAGAATCAATATAGTAAAAATGGCTATACTGCCCAAGGTAATTTACAGAATCAAAGCTATCCCCATCAAGCTAACATAGACTTTCTTCACAGAACTGTAAAAAAACCCCATGAACTTTATATGAAACCAAAAGAGAGCCTGCATAGCCACGTCAATTCTAAGCAAAAAAAAAAAAAAAAAAAAAAACCCACAGCGGGAGGCATCACATTACCAGATTTCAAATTATACTACAATGTTACAGTAATCAAAACAGCATGGTACTGGTACCAAAACAGAGATATAAACTAATGGAACAGAACAGAGGCATCAGAGGCAACACAGCATATCTACAAACATACAATCTTTGATAAACCTGACAAAAACAAGCAATGGGGAAAGGATTCCCTCTTTAGTAAATGGTGTTGGAAAAACTGGCTAGCCATGTGCAGAAAGCAGAAACTGGACCCCTTCCTGACACTTTACACTCAAATTAACTCCAGATGGATTAAAGACTTAAACATAAGACCTAGCACCATAAAATCCCTAGAAGAAAATCTAGGCAAAACCATTCAGGACATAGGAATAGAAAAGGGCTTCATGACCAAAACACCAAAAGCATTGGCAACAAAAGCCAAAATAGACAAATGGGACCTAATCAAACTCCACAGCTTCTGCATGGCAAAAGAAACAGTCACTAGAGTGAATTGGCAGCCAACAGAATGGGAAAAAATGTTTGCAGTTTACCCATCTGACAAAGGGCTGACAACCAGAATTTACGAAGAACTCAAGCAGATTTACAGGAAAAAAACAAACAAGTGCATTCAAAAATGGGCAAAGGATATGAACAGGCACTTTACAAAAGAAGACATACATGAGGCCACCAAACATATAAAAAATGCTCATCATCACTGGTCATTAGAGAGATGCAAATCAAAACCATATTGAGATACCATCTCACACCAGTTAGAATGGCAATCATTAAAAAATCTGGAGACAACAGATGCTAGAGAGGATGTGGAGAAATAGGAACACTTTTACACTGCTGGTGGGAGTGTAAATTAGTTTAACCATTGTGGAAGACAGTGTGCCGATTCCTCAAGGCCTTGGAAATAGAAATTCCATTTGACTCAGCAATCTCATTACTGGGTATATATCCAAAGGACTATAAATCGTTCTACTCTAAGGACACATGCACACGAATGTTCATTGCAGCACTGTTTACAATAGCAAAGACCTGGAACCAATCCACATGCCCATCAATGATAGACTGGACTGGGAAAATGTGGCACATATACACCATGGAATATTATGCAGCAATCAAAAATGATGAGCTCGTGTCCTTTCTAGGGACATGGATGAATTTGGAGAACATTATTCTCAGCAAACACACAAGAACAGAAAATGAAATACCGCATATTCTCCCTCATAGGAGGGTGATGAAAAATGAGAACACGTGGACATAAGGAAGGGAGTACTACATACTGGGGTCTATTGGTGGAATAGAGGAGGGACAGTGGGAGGGGGGAGCTGGGGAGGAATAGCCTGGGGAGAAATGCCAAATGTGGGAGAAGGGGAGGAATGCAGCAAAACACACTGCCACGTGTGTACCTATGCAACTATCTTGCATGTTCTGTACATGTACCCCAAAACCTAAAATGCAATAAAAAGTATATCTAAAATAAAAATAAAAATAAAAAAAAGAAATGTGTAAATAGAAAGGGGAACTAAAGGAAATAAGTGTCTCGCACCTCCCAATACTTTGGGAGACCACAGCAAGCTTCAACTTGGAGTTGGAGCTGCAGTGAGCAGTGATGGCACCACTACACCCAAATAGGGGGACAGAGTAAGGTGCTGCCTCCTAAAAACAAAAAGCCTGGGCACAGTGGTGCATGCCTGTAATTCCACCACTTTGGGAGGCCAAGGTGGGTGGATCACAACGTCAGAAGTTTAAGACCAGCCTCGCCAAGTTAGTGAGACCCTATCTCTACTAAAAATACAAAAAATTAACTGGGTGTGGTGATACATGCCTTTAATCCCAGGTACTCAGGAGGCTGAAGCAGGAGAGTTGCTAGAACCTGGGAGGCAGAGATTTCAGTGAGCTCAGATCATGCTTCTGTACTCCAGCCCAGGCAACAAAGTCAAAAAAAGTAAATTAATGAAATAAAATAGGCTGGGCATGGTGGTTCATGCCTATAATCCCAGCACTTTGGGAGACCAAGGCAGGTAGATCACTTGATGTCAGGAGCTCAACATCAGCCTCACCAATATGCCGAAACCCCATCTGTAGTAAAAGTACAAAAGTAAGCCATGTACACTGGCATACACCTGTAATCCCAGATACCTAGGATGCTGGGCAGGAAAAGTGTGTTGTGTGGTTCTGTACAACTGGTGTGACTGAACACAGATTTGTAGCCCCAATTTCCAGAAGCAAAAGTAAAGAGGGCCTTACCAGTTAATAAATGTACATACAAATTTACAACAAACTGGCTTCCATGCAAAAATAAATTTTTTTCTGGAACAGAAACCTGAAAAGCATTTGTCCCCTGGCATTCCTAAGGGGTGCCCTGGAAAGCTCCTCCTTGGCAGAGCCACAGCAGGTTCTCCCCCAAGTAGTGTTACCCATCCTTGCCTCTCTCCTCAGTCCAGACCACAGGAATTCCACCAGCGATCCAACATCACGCTCACTCTACGCAGCCTTAGAGTGTGCTGTTGCCACTGAGGGCAGGTGAGTGAGTGTGGTGTGGACAGATGCAGAGAGCAAAATGGGTGGATGTGGGGTGTGGGGAAGTGAGGAGTGTGCACAGGTGGAGAGTTGTGTAGATGGGAGTGAGTAGTGTTCACCTGTGAGTGATGTGGATGGAAGGAGTGTGCACAGGTGGAGAGTGGTGTGGATGGGAGTGAGGAGTGTACAAAGGTGGAGAGTGGTGTGGAGGGGGGCGAGTAGTGTACACAGGTGAGTGGCATGAACGGGAGGAGTGTGCACAGGTGGGGAGTGGTGTGGATGGAAGTAAGGAGTGTACACAGGTGGAGAGTGCGGTGTGGATGGGAGTGAGGATTATGCACAGGATGAGAGTGGTGTGGATGGAAGTGAGGAGTTTGCACAGGTGGAGAGTGTGTTGTGGATGGGAGTAAGGAGTGTGCACAGGTGGGGAGTGTGGTGTGGGGGAGTGAGGAGTGCGCACAGGTGGGGAGTGAGGAGTGTGCACAGGTGGGGATTGTGGTGTGGGGGAGTGAGGAGTGTGCACAGGTGGAGAGTGTGGTGTGGACAGAGAGGGGAGTATGTACAGGTCTCCGAGTGTGGTGTGGACGGAAAAGGGAGCATGCATAATCTGTTGTTCCTGCTAGTGTACAGGGAGGGCTTGTGCTCTCTCTGGCACCCAGCACCGCTGGCAGTGAGAATTCCTTGCTGGTTAAGACACTGCCCCTGCCTTTCTCCTTTCTGATTCTCCCAGCCTCATCTGGGAAGGGGTCCTCTGACTGTCCACCCCTTGCTGGAGGGAAACAATGGCCCTTAACCTGCCCTCTCTGCCCACAGATCCAGCCCTTCTTCAGCAGCTGCCTTAATGACTGCTTCAGACACTCTGTGACAGTTTCCTGCCCAGAAACGCCAGACACTCCAAGTAGGAGACATGCAGCTGTCCGGGGGCACACTGGGAGTGCAGGTGGCTGAGGGCCACCAGCCTGGGCTGAGGTCTAACCTGAGTCTGGGGTGTGGTTTGGGAGAAGAGTTTAGTTTAACTTGGAGCACTTCAGGCCTGAAGTGTGGAGTGGGGTTTAGAGTGTCACTCCCTGGAGTTGGAGTCCTGGCTGCCTTTCATTAGCGATGCATCCTCAGGCAAAATCCTTAACCTTTCTGACCCTCCACTTTCTTGACTGGAAAATGGGGTGGTTTTTAGCCTATAGGCCTAGTGCTGTGTCATGCACTGAACCCACGGCTCCAACATGCTGTCCATGTTTGATCTTCCCTCATTGTGACTGAGTCATCATACTGTGAAGTAGAGGATTCCCCCACCCTAAACCCCAGGTTCATGGATGAGGAAACTGAGGCACAGTGATATTGAATAACTTGTCCAAGATCACACCCCAAGGACACTGTTCAGAAGTCGCATGCCCTAACGCATGGAAGGCTGTGGCCACAGGCTCACAAGAAGGCTGAGACATGGGGCCAGGCTGGAAGGAGACCCAGACTCCCAAGGAGGAGGCAAGGCATCTCTCCTTAGACAAAAGCTCAAGTCCTTGTCTCTTGTAGGTGGCTTCATTAAGTTCAGCCTGGATCTAAAGTGCCTGGTGCAGGGCCAAGGTCATGAAGGCCCTTAAGGAATGTCAGTGGTGGTTTTTGTGATGACTGGGAAGGGTTAAGAATACTCTTCACTTTTCCGTTTGTTCTCATTGCAGAACCAATTGAGGGATAGGCTCCAATCTCTGCAGGGCAGCAGCCCTCAGGGGCCATTCCTTAGGGGCCGCATGAGAGTGAGAAGTTGGTCTCTGACCCAGGCAGACTAGCCTCAAGGAGGCCAGCTGTGGTGGTGGGGTGGGTGTACATGGGTGAGACCGTGGTTTGTCAGCCAGGGGGTAGGGGTGTGAGACCACGGTTTGTCAGCCTGGGGTTGGGTTGAGAACATGGTTTGTCAGCCTGGAGGTGGATTGAGACCATGGTTTGTCAGCCCAGAGCCGGGGAAGAGACAAGTTTGTCAGCACCTGGGAGGGGGGCATGGTGAGACCACGGTTTGTCAGCCCTGGGGTGAGTGAGAGCATGGTTTGTCAGCCCAGGGGTGGGGGTCGGGCATGAGGGAGCAGGGTGATGGACTGTGGTTTGTTGGTAGCCAGAGAGGACAGAGCCTGAAGCTGGGGATAGGGGCTGGGGCCCTCAGGGCCGGCAGGGCAGGCCTGGGCAGCACTCACACTGTTCTGCTTACCACAGACTACATGCCCCTGTGGGTGTACTGGTTCATCACTGGCATCTCCATCCTGCTGGTGGGCTCTGTCATCCTGCTCATCATCTGTATGATCTGAAGGCTACCCAGTAAGGGCTGGGGCTCTGGCCATCCCTAGCACTGCCACTCACTAGCAGGACAAATTGCTTTATTCTCTGAGCCTCAGGTTCTCACTTGTAAAATGGAAATCACAGTGATACCCATGTCACTGTGCTGCTGAGTGAGATAAGGCATAAGAATTCTTAGCACAGAACCTAGAACCTGGCATGTGATGTTTGCACAGTGTCAGTTAGCTACCATTATATTTGTTGTTATTAAATGAAATATTATTAAAGTCAACAGGTTGAAAGGAGCCAGGGTGAAGTTTTTTTGTGTCAGGAATTACCAGCCAGGCAGGCGAAGCAGCCTGAACAACCCCGTCTTACAGCCCCCAGATGTGTACATCTGGGATCAGAGAGAATAGCAAGAGCCAGTGTCAGGTGATAGAGAAGGCCACTACTGCCCTGAGCCATCGGGGTAGACCCCAGCCCCACCTTGTTAGCCTTGTAGTCACAGGCCAGTTACTTAACATACCATGGAGTCACTTTTCTGTAAAATGTGCTGATAATGCTTCCTTCTCAGGGCTATGATGAAGGTTAAAGGAGTCGCTGAGGAAGGTGATTGCTGGGGGAGATTAGTACATAACAGTCTTATCTCCTACCTGCAGCCCTCTGCTGGCATGAGAGGGCTTTTGGGGGGTTCTGATAATGGCTGGTGCTCTGTAGGCTGTGGAGCTCTCTAATGATGTGCTGGGTGCTTTTCATTTCATTTCTGCTGTTGCTTCTGTTTCCCAAAGTGCACGGCATCCCAGGGTGAAGGCAAGGAGGAGCCTCACTGGTTATTTGACTGTCTTTGATGGGTCTAGGGAAGAGCTGAAAGGGCGAGGATTGAGATTAAGGTTCTAAGTCACTTGCTTAATCGTCTGTGGGTCTTGATTAACCCAGCTGTCACCAAGGAGTTAACTCCCATAGAGCAGTTTTTTTTTATCACATTTCCAAGGGGAACAATTGCTTAAGTATGTGGGTTCCCCTTTCTCACCCCAAAAATACCAGGAGGAAATGTTGCAAGTGCCAGTGGGAAGGCTTTTGGAAAGAAGTGTGGTAAGATGCATGCCTTCTGCAAGGGCACATCTGGGGAAGAGCTTTCCCTCAGGTGAACTTAGTTTAGGGTGGCCAAATTTCAGGGACACGGGGCAGACCAAGACCATAGTGAAAAGCCAGGGTGGCCCCTCAGCACTGTTCTAGGGGTTCCAGCTGTATCAGTGCTACAAAATAACAACTGTGACCCCAGCTGACATGTGCAATGTGCCAGGACTTTACATACACATGCTCATTTAATACTCATTACATGAGAGTAAACAAAGAATCATGGCACAGAGGAAGAAGCTGCATTTCAGAGGCACCAGTGACTGCTCCAGTCATGTGCTTGTAGTGGCCGACCCAGGATTCATGGCTGTGCGGACACCTAGCACAGCCTCCTGGCTCAGGGCTGCCCCCTACACTTCACCCTTTGTCAGGGTGAGGCACACGCCCTGTGAGCTGGTTTCTGTTTCTCTTCCAAAGAGCCACTCCAGTGTCTTTCTTTTCCTTTCCAGGGCCTGCAAGCAAAAAACACAGTAATGACACCAAACACAGAGGTGAGTATTTCCTGGTTTGCATGTTTGCTTGTGTTTAAAGCAGTGGAAGGGTCTCCTGGGATAAGTGGGTGGGTTGCCTCCTGTCTTCTAACTCCCAAACCCCTTCAGGAGACCCTACCTTAGCCCCCCTCCTTCCAGGACCCCACTCAGAAGGGCCCCTAATAACAAGGCCTGGGTGCCATTTACTGAATCAGACAAGGAAAGGCAAGTGCACCATATTTTGTGAAAAGAGGTCCTCCCCGGAGGAAGCAGACCAACAGGGCTGGCCGCTGTTTTTCTTTTTTTAATTAAAGTACAGGCTAAAGACCAGAGAGGAACTTGAGAGATTCTTTTTCCCACAAGGCAGCAGACTGATTTTCTTCAGGCAGCCAAAGGTGGAATACTAAATCTGCATTTTTCCAGCGGGCCTCAGTCACTTTCTCAGGCTAGGGAGAGAGCCAGGCTGTGTCCTGGTCCCAGACCCTCTGGGGCTGGCAGGCACAGAGCTGCCCTGGGCCCTGAGGTAGGGTCAGCACGTGTGGTCTTGTTTCCTTAGATGGCCTGCCTGCTGCTGACCCGACGTCCCCACCGCTGAAGCCCAGGAAGGTATGGATCATCTACTCAGCCGATCACCCCCTCTACATGGATGTGGTCCTGAAATTCGCCCAGTTCCTGCTCACTGACTGTGGCTCAGAAGTGGCCCTGGACCTGCTGGAAAAGCAGGCCATCTTGGAGGTAGGAGTCATGACCTGGGTGGGCTGCCAGAAGCAGGAGATGGTGGAGAGCAACTCCAAGATCATCAACCTGTGCTGCAGCACTCGGGCCAAGTGACAGGGGCTCCTGGGCCAGGGGACGCCTGTGCAGCTGCGCTGTGACCACGGGAAGCCCACGGTGGACCTGTTCCCGGACTTCAAGAGGCCAGCCTGCTTCAGCATCTACATGGTCTGCTACTTCTGCGAGGCCAGCGGCGAGGGTGGCCTACCTGTCCCTACCTGTTCGGTGCAGCGCCATGGTAAGCACTCATGGACAGATTCGAGGAGGTGTTCTTCCACATCCAGGACCTGGAGATGTTCCAGCCGGGCCGCATGCACTGTGTTGGGAGCTGTCGGGGGACAACTACCTGTGCAGCCCAGGCGGTGCGGCGTGGTGGTGGTGTGGTTGATGCGCGCCGCTGGCCATGCCGACCCGACAGCCCCAGCTGTTCTTGGTGAAGAAGATGGCCCAGCCCACCACCACCACCAGGTCCCTGGCGATCCAGGAGCACCAGAACAGGTCGGTGACGGCGATGAGGTACAGGTCCAGCAGGCTGCCCTGCGCCAGCAGCAGCACCACTGAGAGCGCCTGGTAGCCCCAGCAGCACCCGGGACTTGGAGCGCAGCCCCGGCGCCAACCCCTGTGGCTGGGCCAGGCCCGGCAGCCACAGCAGCAGCAACACCAACAGCAGGAGGCGCCGCTTCCCGACCCGCCGCCGCCCGCGCCCCCCGCTGAGTGGCTCCCAGGGCCCTCAATGGCCCCAACTGCGGTGTCCCCGCTGAAGTCCGCAGCGGTCATGCTGCAGGAGTAGGTGGGCATGGAGCTGGAGGAAGAGGTGTTGGAGGAGGAGGAGAAGGCGGCTGGTGCGGGGCCGGCAGGGGCGCCCCTCTGAGCTGGCGGCCCCCGGAGCGCTGCGTTGGGCACCAGTGGCTTGCTGAGGCTCAGGCTCTCGTCTTCGCCCTCGCGCTCGGCGCCTGTGCTGCTGCTCAGGGAGCCGCCGCCCCCGCCGCGTCTGCTGCCGCCTTCCCCGCGGCTGGTGCTGGTGCTGGTGTTACTGTCGCCCGAGCCTCTCCGGCTGCGGAAGGAACCCCCACGGAGGAAGAGCGGCTGCAGCGCGGTGGTGGCGGGGAGTGGCCCGGCGCGGAGGAGACCGAGCTAGGGTGGCTGAGCGCTGGGCGCATTGTCCTCCGAGGGGCTCCGGGGGGGCCCCCAGCTGCTCCCTCCCCGCCAACCCCGGGCGGGCGAGGCGGCGGGGGGAAGCCGGGCCCGCTGCCTCCCCAGCGGTGGGTACTCGCACCTGGGCCGGGCGGCGGCGAGATCCGGACTGGAGCAACTGGACTGGGCCAGTCCGGCGGAGAGGGGCGGGAGCCGGGGCAGGCGCGGAGCGGAACAGACAGCGGTGACGGCGGGCGGGGCGGGGAGTGAGCCTGCCGGGTGGGAGGGAGGCTGGCGGCGGGGAAACCAGGACTGAATTCGAGGGGGAGAGGAGGCGGCGAGACTAGAGGATGTGAAAGCGCGGCACGCTGTATCAGCAGGAAAAGGGGCGGAGGTGCTGAGCTTTAGAGTCCAGTGGGGAGTCCTGTGGCCTGGAGGAAGTGGAGGAGGCGCGGGTGGCCGCCAGAGCTAGACGACCGGCCAGGGACTCTGAGGGAGCGCAGACTCCTAAGAAGTCACTGGAAATCCCACCAGCTGCACCCCAGGGCGCTAGTGCCTACATGGCTTCCGTGCCCCCAAGCTACGGACTCAGGCAACAGGGCGGGCTTTGCACCTGGCCTTCTCAGCTCTGACGTAGGCAAAGGGCAGCTTCCCTCCACCCTCCATCCAGCGCCCTTCCCAGGGGCCCATCCGCCTCTCCCTAAGGCACTAAACACCAGTGGAGAAAGGGCCAGGGCAGCAGTCCCACACCTACAGTCCTAAACATCTGTGTGCCCAGCACTGGGGTCACGAGCCATCTCAGGGATGACCCAGAGGATGGAGAAGTTCCCTGAAAACACCTACCTAGGAGGAGAGGCTAGTGGTATCCACCCATCGGGCTTCTCAAATGTTTTAAAAGAAGAATGGGACATAATAGGAAGATGCGTCTAGCAGAGAGGAAAATAAAGGGACATTTAGAGGTGTGGGCACCTGGATGAAAACAAAGGCTCCATTGGGATGATGGTGAGGGTTACAGCCCGTCACGGTAGACAGAGACACCAAGGAAGAAATGTAGTCAGTAACCCTTCATAGAAAGGCTCAGGAGAAAGGGCACAACAGCTCTTCCAAGGACTTATCCATGGCTGGGGCCAGATGTCCGTGCAGCAGCTCTGGAAGGCAGAAGGTAGAGTGCTACCTTTGGGGACTTAAGGAAGAAGGAAATGACTAAAGCAGTTGGGGCTCAAAAACAATCTGAGATTCACCAATAACGGAGACATTCCATTCCCAGCCCCATGAAAGGAGAGCAGGAAGCCCGCCTGGCCTCTTGGCCTCCACACTGTTTGGGTGGCCTGTGCCCGCCCTGATTTCATGACCTTTGAAGCATTGCTGCAGGCTCATCTTCCCTAGGTAACAGCTTGCAGCACGGCAACACCAGGCAGTGTGAGGGAGCACGTGCAGTGGAGCCACAGGGCAAAATCTGCCTTTTCCAGTTCCCTGGAGTCTGCACAGCCAATCCCTGGTAGATACACAATTTAGAACCTGCACCGTTTCCACCTCTCCTGAACACACAACCTTTGGAAAGAAGGCATGGTGGTGAAGGCAGGAGGAGCTCTGGGGCTGCTGTCCCAGCTGTGCCACTTAACACCTTTGTGGTTTTAACCTGGATATTTCACCTCACAAAGCTGATCAGTAAAAAAAGATCCTATCCCTACCTTAATGGGTTGCTGTATGAAGAGAGATCCTGTGTGTAATCTCTCTTCGATGACAGAGCCAGTCCCTGGCTCAGAGTCCATGCTCAGTTAAAGGTCTCTGTGTGATCATCATTCCACTTAGCCTTAGCTTCCCTGGGAATGTCCACTCATAGCAGGGGCCACCAATGGCTGTTTTCTGGCTGGACTCTGAATTCTACTCTCCCACAACATTGCACTTTGGTAAGTGCTGGGGAGCAAAACTGCCATGATTAGGAGCACTGGTTCTTGGAGCTGGTCTTCACAGGCTTACGGTGTGAGACATCCAGGGTGCCAGTTGGGGCCAGGATCCACCCACATGGAGCTGGGTGGGGAGTGAACGGTCTAGTGGGTGCAGCCATCACTCATGGTGAGCAACACAGCAGGCCCAGAGCTATCAGGGCTAAGCCAGTCCAGGTCAAAAAGTGGTCTTGTTGGGGTCTGCCAACTGCTAATGGGGGTGATTATGGCAGTTTCTCAATCCCTTCAGGGAAAACACCAGCTGGCAGCTCACACAGAAGCAGGCTCAGGCCTCCTGTATAAGTAAGTAAAGTGGTGGAAGAAGGAAGCAGCTGGTGGGGTGAAGTGGCTCATGCCTGTAATCCCAGCAATTTGGAAAGCAGAGGCAGGACTTGAGGTCAGGACTTTGAGACCAGCCTGGCCAACATGGCAAAACTCCAACTCTACTAATAACACAAAAATTAGCCAGATATGGTGGCATGCACCTGTAATTCCAGCTACTCGGGAAGGCAGAGGCAAGAGAATCACTTGAACCTCAGAGGTGGAGGTGGCAGTGAGCCAAGGTTGTGCCACTGCACTCCAGCCTGGGTGACACAGTGAAACTGTGTTTCAAAAAAAAAAAAAAAAAAAAAGGAAGCAGCTGATGAAGGAAGAGCTGGACTTCTGAGAGCCAGGGAAGAGCGCCCTCCCACTCCCCAGCCCACATCCTACCCTGTCTCAAAAAAACAAAACAAAACAATAAAAGATAAACCAAGTTCTTTCCTAGGAGGGACACAGACATATAAGCAATTAAGCACAATGAAGTTTTATGAATATTATGACCAAATTCAGGGTCCAGAAGAGATACAAAACAGGAGTGGGGAAGCAAAGCCTTCACAGAGGGCAAGACGAGAGTGCTGTTTTGAAAGCTGAGAAGGTGCTGGGAAGCAGAAAGTAGGTAGAGCTGGATCAGAAGAGCAGTCAGGACCAAGTTGGACAAAGGGCCTAAGGCATAAAGTAGCAGGCCCTGTACAGAGTGAACTAAGTACAGGAGAGCATTCAATGAAAGGTGCAGTTGAGGACACAGGCTGGGCTGAGTTCCAAAGGGCCACCAAGCCCAGGCCTAACCTGGGCTGCATTCTAAGGCAGGAAGGAACTCTTGAAATCAGGAGTACACCAAGCACAGATGTGCATGTTAGAAAAGCTGCTTGATCGGCCAGGTGCAGTGGCTCATGCCTCTAATCCAAGCACTTGGGAGGCCAAGGCGGGTGGATCACCTGAGGTCGGGAGTTCAAGACCAGCCTGACCAACATGGGGAAACCCCATCTTTTTTAAAGAAAGAGAATAAATAAAAAAAGAAAAAGAAAAAAGAAAAGTTGCTTGATCGTGCAGAGGATGGATTAGAGGGAATGGAAAATGGAGGTACAGAGACTATGTTCTAATTCTGGCAATACAGTGAATTAAATCATGTAAAAACTCCCTAGCCTACCAAAAAAAAAAAGAAAAAACAACACTCAATGAAATAGAACATTCTTTAAATGCAGTTAATCTCAAAGAGTAAGGGAAACTCTTGGAAATATAAATGAATAGGAAACCAGACTGGAAAGTGAAATAAACGAGGCTGTGAGTGCCTTCGGATATGTAGTCAGTCTCACTTAGCCATGCTATCTAGTATGTGACTATCTAAATTTAAATTTAGGCCAGGCATGGTGACTCACGCCTGTAATTCCAACACTTTGGGAGACTGAGGTGGGTGGATCACCTGAGGTCAGGAGTTCAAGACCAGCCTGGTCAATGTGGCAAAACCCCATCTCTATTAAAAATACAAAAATTATTGGGGCTTGATGGCACAGGCCTGTAGTCCCAGCCATTCAAGAGGCTAAGATGGGAGCATCGTTTGAACCTGGGAAATGTACTTTAGCCTGGGTGATAGAGCGAAACTTTATGTCTCCCAAAAAAAATTTTCAAAAAAAACTGTTTTGCATATTTTCTCTCCTTTTGTGTCTTAATCTATTCAAAAAGCAATTGTATAAAACTATAACTGTTGGCTGGGCGTGGTGTAGTCATCATCATGCTTGTAATCCAAGCACTTTGGAGACCAAGGCAGGAGGATCACCTGAGGTTGGAGTTCAAGACCAGCCTGAGCAACAGGGTGACACCCCACCTTTAAAAAGAAAAACAAACTATAACCGTATTGTTGGGCCTTTAATATATAGACATATAATACATTTGACAATAACAGCACAAAGAAGGTAGTTGAGAGCAAAGCTGTATTAATGCAAGGAAATGACATCAGATGGTAATGCAAATTCATTCAAAAATAAAGGAAGACCACCAGAAATAGTAAAATACAGATACAGGTAGATATTTTTTTAATATCTTATATATAGGCCAGGCATGGTGGCTCATGCCTGTAATCCTAGAACTTTAGGAGGCCAAGGCATATGGACTGCTTGAGCTAAGGAGTTTGAGATCAGCCAAGACAACATGGTGAAACCCTGTCTCTACAAAAAATATTTTTAAAATTAACCAGCCATTAAAAAAATTAGCATGGTATAATCCCAGCTACTCTACTAAGGAGGCTGAGGGAGGAGAATTGCTTGAACCCAGGAAACGGATGTTGCAGTGCACTGAGATCTCACCACTGCACTCCAGCCTGGGTGACAGAGCAAGACTCTGTCTCAAAAAACAAACAAACAAACAAAAAATTAGCCAGCCATGGTGGCACATGACTATGCCACTTAGAAGACTGAGGTGGGAGGATCACTTGAGCCCAGGAGACTGAGGCTACAGTGAGCCCCGATTGCACAACTGCACTCCAGCCTGAACAACATAGCAAGACCCTGTCTCAAAAAAAAGTTATATATGTATAGTGTATAATAATAATTGCACCAGAAAACAAACAAGGAATAGAAATGAAGTTTTTTAACTCACTGGAATTAAGGTGGTATAAATCTGAAGTGAATTTTGATAAGCTAATACATATAAGCTCTAGAGTGACACTAAGACAATAATCCAAAACATAGTTTAGAAGTCATTTAAAGAATTAAAACGTTACACTATAAAAACCCAATACAAACAAGAAAACAAATATGGAAAAAAAACCCACTAGCCGGGCACAGTGGCTCACACCTGTAATCCCAGCACTTTGGGAGGTGGAGGTGGGTGGATCATGAGGTCAGGAGTTTGAGACCAGGCCAGCCAACATGGTGAAACCCTGTCTCTACTAAAAATATAAAAAATTAGCTGGACGTGGTGGCTCACTTCTGTAATCCCAGCTACTCAGGAGGCGGAGGCAGGAGAATTGCCTGAATCTGGGAGGCAGAGGTTGCAGTGAGCTGAGATTGTGCCACTGCACTGCAGCCTGGGTGACAAAGCAATACTCTAACACACACTTCAGTTCTACCAGACGTGCTAAAAAATAAACAAACAAAAAACCTGGTCAGATGCATTTGAGATCAGCCTGGGAAGCATAGCAAGACCTCATCTCTAAAAATAACTTTTTTTTTTAAACAGTCTCACTGTACCCCTGGCTGGAATGCAGTGGCACAATCTCAGCTTACTGCAACCTCTGCCTCCTGGGTTCAAGAGATTCTCATGCCTCAGTCTCTGAAGTAACTGGGATTACAAGCACCTTACACCACAACCTGCTTATTTTTATGTTTTTAGTAGAGACAGGGTTTTGCCGTGTTGGCCAGGCCAGTCTTGACCTTCTGACCTCAGGTGATCTGCCTGCCTCGGCCTCCCAAAGTGCTGGAATTACAGGTGTGAGCCACCACACCCAGTCAAAAAATATATATATTTTTTTTAAGTAGCTGGACATGGTGGCATAAGTCTGTAGTCCTAGCCACCCAGGAGGCTAATGTGGGAGTATCATTTGAGGCCAGAAGTTTGAGGTTATACTGAGCTATGATCATGCCACTGTACTCAGCCTGGGTGACAGAGTAAGATCCTGTCTCAAAACAGAAAAGAAAAGAAACCTTCAGATTTTAAGTATATAGTCGTCCTTGAGGGATTCATTTCAAGACCTCCAGTGGATGCCTGAAACTGAGGAGATACACACACACACACACACACACACACACACACACTGTTTTTTTCTATACATAGCTATGATAAAGTTTAATTAATAAATTAGGTACAGTAGGAGATTAACAATAACCAATAATAGAACAATTATAACAATATATTATAATGAAAGTGAATCTGGTGTCTCTCTCCCTCTCAAAACGTCTTAATATTTTCAGACAGTGCTTTACCATGGAACTGAAAACATAAAAAGCAAAACTGTAAATAGCAGACATTACTGGACAGCCACTGACAAAAATTAATGGATGAGCTCAACAGCTAATTAGACACAAGTGAAGTGAGTGAATGTAATAATATATATAAAGACAGTCTCTAGACTGTAGTGCAGAGAGGAGACTGAAAATATGTGAGACAGGAGACATGAGAGATAGATTGGAAGATCCAAAATATGTCTGACAGAAGCTCCAGAAGGAGAAAATAGACAGAATAAGGGAAAGACAGTAAAGAAACTTGAACTGAGAATTTTCAAAAATTGGTGAAAGAACTTCTCCAATCCACAGATTTAGGAATTCATTCTCCTAAACAGGATGAATACAAATAAACATGCTCCTAGGTGTTTTCAAGTAAAATTGTAAAACTCTAGGCAAGAAAAGGATCTTAAAAAAATCAAACAGTGAAAAACAAATGACTTACAACAAACATCAATTAGATTAATGGCCGACTTCTCATCAGAAATAACAGAAGTCAGAATGCAATGGATGGTAGAAATAAAGCTAAATAATCAGTAATCACAACAGATGTCATATTAAACAACAGATGATCAACTTGGATTTATTTATTAATGTTCAGTTATAGGCTTTTATAAGAAATAATCCATGGCCTGGCATGGTGGCTCATGCCTGTAATCCCAGCTCTTTGGGAGGCTGAGGCAGGAGAAATCCTCGAGCCCAGACTGGGCAACAAAGTGAGATGCCTTTACAAAAAAAAAATGTTTTTAATTAGCCAGGTGTAGTGATACATGACTGTAGTTCCTGCTAGTTGGGAGGCTGAAGTGGGAGGATTTCTTGAGCCCAGGAGTTGGAGATTGCAGTGTACCCCAGCCTGGTTGACAGAGCAAGACCCTGTCTCAAAAAATAAATAAATGAATAAAATAAAAAAGAAATATCCCTAAAATATAAAGACAAAGTTTAAAAATGCTGAAGAAAAAATACGCAAATATGATTTAATGCATGTATGTAATTAAACTAGGCAAACACCAACTTTAAAAAGTGGGTTTTGCAATATTAATACTGGAAAAATAAACTATATGACAAAGAATATTCTTAGAGATAAAGAAGTTCACTATATAATCATAAAAGACAGTATGCTATAGTAGTGAAGGGTACACACTCTAGAACCAGACTACCTGGATTCAAACTATTTTATTTTATTTCATTCTATTTTATTTTGAGATGGAATCTCACTGTGTCACCCAGGCTGGAGTGCAGTGATGCAGTCTCAGCTCACTACAACCTCTGCCTCCCAGTCCGGTCTCAGCCTCTCAAGCAGCTGGGACTACAGGCGCCCACCATCACATCTGGATAATTGTTTTGTATTTTTAATAAAGACAGGGTTTCACCATGTTAGCCAGGCTGCTCTTGAACTCCTGACCCCAAGTAATCTGCCTGCCTCGGCCTCCCAAAGAGCTGGGATTAGAGGTGTGAGCCACCATGCCAGGCTGACTCCACCATTTAGAAGCTGAGTGACCTTGGGCAGGTTAATCTCTCTCTCCTTGATTTTCCCACTAGCAAATGGAGAAAATAATGGTAGCCACTTAACAGAGTTATTACATGAAGTAAATGAATTAACATATAGAAAGTGCTCAGCACAAAATGTTATATAAACGTTTGCTGCTGTAAAAAGGACAAAGTTCCAGAAAACTGTAATTCTGAATGTGTATGTACTCAATAACATAGCCTTAAAATATAAAAATAAAAATGGATAGTATTTATGAGACTGGCAAATAACCTAATTATAGTGGGGAATATAAACATATCTCTCAACAAGCCCATTCATAAGTTGGCAAAGGATATGAACAGATACTTTACAAAAGAAGACATACATGAGGCCAACAAACATGAAAAATGCTCATCACCACTGGTCATTAGAGGGATGCAAATCAAAACTATATTGAGATACCACCTCATACCAGTTAGAATGGAGATTATTAAAAAATCTGGAGACAACAGATGCTGGAGAGGATGTGGAGAAATAGGAAAACTTTTACACTGCAGGTGGGAGTGTATATTAGTTCAACCATTGTGGAAGACAGTGTGGCGATTCCTCAAGGACCTAGAAATAGAAATTCCATTTGACCCAGCAATCCCATTATTGGGTATATATCCAAA
>CM052651.1:26322191-26365706 GCA_028533165.1 Leontopithecus rosalia | reverse complement strand
ATACATCATGGAATATTATGCAGCAATCTAAAACTATGAGTTCATGTCCTTTGTAGGGACATTGATGAATCTGGAGAACATTATTCTCAGCAAACTGACACAAGAACAGAAAATGAAATACTGCATGTTCTCACTCATAGGCGGGTGTTGAACAATAAGAACACATGGACATAGGGAGTGGAGCACTACACACTGGGGTCTGTTGAGGGGAATAGGGGAGGGACAGCAGGGGGTGGGGAGTTGGGGAGAGATAGCATGGGGAGAAATGCTAGATATAGGTGAAGGGGTGGAAAGCAGCAAATCACACTGCCATGTGTTTACCTATGCAACTATCTTGCATGTTCTTCACATGTACCCAAAAACCTAAAATGCAATAAAAAAATAAATTAAGAAAAACATATCTCTCAGTTAGTGATAGACCAAACAGATAAAACTTTGGTACAGATGTATACAAGTTCAATCACATCATTAACAAGCTTAATCTAACGGCTGAATTTAGAGCTCTGTACCTCCAAATTTAGATACTATACATTGTTTGCAATTTTACATGCAACATTTACAAGCCTGCCTATGTACAGACCAATTTTTTGTCTTTTTTTCTTTTTTTTTTTTAATAAGAGGCTGTGGCTATTCACAGGCATGATCCCACTACTGATCAGCATGCGAGTTTTGACCTGCTTCATTACTGACCTGGGCCGGTTCACCCCTCCTTAGGCAACCTGATGGCCCCGCTCCCGGCAGGTCACCATATTGATGCCGAACTTAGTGTGGACACCTGATCGTCATAGCGCACTGCAGCCCAGAACTCCTGGGCTCAAGAGATTCTCCAGCCTCAGCCTCCCAAATAGCTGGGAATATAGGCACGTGCCACCCAGCCCAGTCAGACCAATTCTTTGACCTCACAACATTTAGATTAGAATTCAGTAACAAAACGATGACCAATCACCCCACCTCCACATATTTGGAAGTTTAAAGACATACTTCCAAATAAATCATCCAAAAATTAGAAAATATTTAGAACTAACCAGGCTCAGGGGTTCATTACTATATTCCCAGCAGTTTGGGAGGCCAAGGAGGGTGGATAACCTGACGTCAGGAGCTTGAGACTAGCCTGGCCAACAAGGTGAAACCCCATCTTATGAAAAAAAGAAAATAAAATATTTACAACTAAATGAACATAACAATACTGCCTGCCAAAATGGATGGGATATAATCAAAGCAGAAAAGGGAAATGTATAGCCTTAAATGTTTGTATTACAAAAGGAGAAAACTGAACATTTAATAATGTAAGCATCCAATTTAATAAACTGGCTGGGCACAGTGGTTTGTAATCCTAGCACTTTGGGAGGCTAAGGCAGGAGGGTCACTTAAGCCTAGTAGTTTGAGATCAGCCTGGGCAACATAGCAAGACCCTGTCTCTATAAAAATTAATAAGTTCACCAGGCATGATGGCCATGCCTGTAGCCCCGCTACTTGGGAGGCTGAGGTGGGAGAACCTCTTGAGCCCAGGAATTCAAGGCTATAGTGAGCCATGATCACATTACTTCCAGCCTGGGCAGCAGAGTGAGATCTTATCTCAAAATTAATAAATAAAACTGGGAGAAAAAAAAGCTAGTACAATGAAAACTCAAAGAAGGAAATATGGCTGGACATGGCGGCTCACATTTGTAATCCTGGCACTTTGGAACTGGGTAATGGGTAGAGGCTGGAAGAGTTTTGAGGTGTATGCTATAAATGTGGGCATTAAGGGTTATTCTGATGAGGTCTCAGAAAGAAAAGAGGAGAGCTGTAGAGAAACCCAAATCTTCTTGGAGAATACCTAAGTAATGCTGAACAGAATGTTGGTAGTAATATGAACAGTAATGCCATTCTTTTTTTTTCTTTTTTGAGATGGAAACTTACTGTGTTGCCCAGGCTGGAGTGACGTGGTGTGAGCCTTCTTCAACCTCCACTTCCCAGGTTCAAGTGATTCTCCTGCCTCAGCCTCCCAAGTAGTTGGGACTACAGGTACATGCCATCACACCTGGCTAATTTTTGCATTTTTAGTAAAGATGGGGTTTCATCATGTTGACCAGGCTGGTCTAGAGCTCCTGGCCTTAAGTGATTCACCCACCTTGACCTCCCAAAGTGCTGAGATTATAGGCAGTCAGGCCATTTTGATGGAGTCACAGATGGAAATGAAGAACATTTACTAGAAGCTGGACAAAAGGCCATCCTTCTTAGGAAGCAGCAAAGAATTGGCTAAATTGTGTTCATGTTCTATCATTTTGTGGAGGTAAAAATTGCAAGTAATGAAACTTACAATGGGATGTTTGGCTTAGGAAATCTCTAAACCAAGTATTGAAGGAGTAACCTAGCTCCTTATGACTGCTTCTAGTACAATTCAAGAGAGATATAAATGACATAAAGGCAGAACTGTTAAGCAAAAAGGAGTAATAACTTAAAGTTCTGAAAAATGATCAGCCCATCCATATAGAAAAGAACAAGAACCCAGTTTGGAGAGAATAATAAAGGTACTGCCAAGCTCTTGGACTGTCCCAAGTCTCCAAAAGTATGAGAAATAAATTTGTTTTCAGAGAACACCCAGACTATGGTATTTTAACAGCCCGAATAGACTAGCACATAGCTCAATCCCACTTGTGAACATTGACGAAGAGCCCCTGAACTGTTGCTGTAGTAGCTGCCGGCAACATGTAACATAACCAATTTGGTTTTATCCCAGGAATGAAAAAAAGAGTTAAAGTTGAAAACGGATTGGGCATAGTGACATCACACCTGTAATCCCAACATTCTGGAGGCCAAGATGAGAGGAGCACTTGAAGCCCAGGAGTTTGAGACCAGCCAAGGCAACATGGAGAGACCCCACCTCTACAAAAAATAAAAAATTAAATTAGCCAGGTGTGGTAGCTCATACCTGTAGTCCCAGCTGCTTGAGAGGCTGAGGTGGGAGAACTGCTTAAGCCTAGGAAGTGGAGGCTGCAGTGAGCCAGGATTGCACAACTGCACTGCAGCCTGGGTGACAGAGAAAGACCCTGTCTCCAAAAAAAAGGATGAAAACAAAATCTATTAATATGCCGGGTGCAGTGGCTCATGCCTGTAATCCCAGCTCTTTGGCAGGCTGAGGCAGGCAGATCACCTGAGGTCAGGAGTTCAAGACCAGCCTGACCAATATGGTGAAACCCTATCTTTAATATATATATATATATATATATATATATATATATATTAATTAATATAAGGCCAGGTGCGGTGGCTTACACCTGTAATCTCAGCACTTTGGGAGGCCAAGGCGGGTGCATCACCAGGTCAAGAGATGAAGACCATCCTGCCAACATGAAACCCCATCTCTTAAAAAAAAAGAAAAAAGAAAAAATCTATTAATATAGCTTACCATATTAACAGATTAAAGGAGAAAAACACTTAAGATCAACCTAACAAATACAGAGAAGCAATTAACACTTAATAACTTTTTATGCATTTCAACAAAAATTGAGCAAAACAGAATTTTTGGTTCTACTGGTCTTGCTCTCTTGTCTAGACCAGAAGGCAGTGGCACAACCATAGCTCACCATAGCCATGAATCCTGAGCTCAAGCAACCCTTCTGCCTAAGCTTTCCAAGTAGCTGTGACTACAGCATGTGCCACCATGCCCAGCTATTTTTGTTTTTTGTAGAGATAGGGTCTCCCTATGTTGCCCAGGCTGGTCTCAAACTCCTAGGCTCAAGCAATCCTCCTGCCTCAGCCTCCCAGAGTGCTGGAATTACAGGCATAAGCCACCAAGCCTGGCTGGAATTTCTTTTATTTCTTTTTTTTTTTTTTGATATGGAGTCCTGCTCTGTCACCCAGGATGGAGTGCAATGGTGCCATCTCCACTCACTGCAACCTCCAACTCCCAGGTTCAAGCCATTCTCCTGCCTCAGCCTACTGAGTAGCAGGGATTACAGGCATGCACCACCATGCTCAGCTAATTTTTGTATTTTTAGTAGAGACGGGGTTTCACCATGTTGGTCAGGCTGGTCTCAAACTCCTGACCTCGTGATCTGCCTACCTCAGCCTCCCAAAGTGCTAGGATTACTGGCATGAGCCACCACGACCGGCACAGAATTTCTTTATTCCTAGTAAATAGTAATATGGCAACAGAGACAGACTAGATGCTGTACAATCCCATTTCCTCTTCCTAGGCAGAGAAAGACCACATTTCCCACCCTCTCTGTAGTCACATTAGAACCATATGGCTAGCCAATCAACACGTACACAAGTGGAACCCACCACAGCCTGGTTCTGCCATAAATCCTGTCACAGTCATACATTCATGCTCCCTCCCACAGACCTTGCAAGCCATGTGTAGAAGATGACAGCATCACCAGCTGGAGGGTGCCTGGGTCCCTGAGTCACCACTTGAAGGAGAAAGGTCAAGAGTAGCCACCTGACCCATATGAGACTATGAAATCAGAAGGAGGCTGGGTGCAGTGGCTCATGCCTGTAATCCCAGCACTTTGGGAGGTCAAGGTGGGAGTATCACGAAGTCAGGAGTTCGAGACCAATCTGACCAATATGGTGAAACCCCGTCTCTACTTAAAAAAAAAAAGAAGAAGAAATCATCAGGAAAGAAATACTTTGTGAAGCTGCCTTTTCAAACATGTGTAGGTCTATTTCTGGGCACTTTATTTTGTCCCATTGATTTGTATCTCTCCCTCTGCCAGTAGAATAGTGTCTTGATTACTGTAACTGTATAAAAATGCTTGATATCTGATAGGCAAGTCCAGGGTCAAGACAGGATGGACTCCTCTAAAGCAAGGGCAGTTTCTCTCTTTTTTTGTGGGGGGTGACACAGTCTCACTCTGTTGTCCAGGTTGGAGTGCAGTGGTGTGATCTTGGCTCACTGCAACCTCTGCCTCCTGGGTTCAAGCGATTCTCCTATCTCAGCCTCCTGAGTACCTGGACCACAGGCACCCACCACCATGCCTGGCTAAATTTTTATATTTTCTTAGTAGAGATGAGGTTTCACTATGCTGGCCAGGCTGGTCTCAAACTCCTGACTTCAAGTGATTTGCCAACTTTGGCCTCCCAAAGTGCTGGGATTACAGGCATAAGCCACTGCATCCAGCCCTCATTTCTTAACACTGTGCTCAGTAGGAGTGCAACAGTCATTTAAATGTGAATAAATGAAGCTGAAAGAGGAACTTAGAAAGATCATAGAAAAAAGCAGAAAAGATAGGAAAAAGGAACACCCCTCTTCTCTCCAAAGAGAGGGCTCCAGGAATGCCACAGCTGCTCACCTAGGGATGCAGAGCCAGAAAGCTCAAGTCAGAGTGGGAGGAGGTAGAGAGGGAGTTTCAAGCTAGACTCCTATTCTCTCTCTCCACCCCCTCCCTTTCCTCAAAAAGAGAGAAAATGACACAAGTCTTTGGAACCAAGAGTTGGAGGAACCTGGAGGCAAAAGCTGAGGCTGTCAGCTGCCCAGCAGTTCACACCAAGAGCATCTTCCCACTTCCAACACCCACAGAAGCTGCCTGCCAAGGGCCCCCAGTGTCCTCACATGGCTCACCTCAGCAGCACAGCGCAGCACTGGGGAAGTGACAGAATTTAACAACAAAAAAAAAACTATTATAGCTGAGATATATTTTAAAATTCTGCCCCCCAGGCAGCATCTGGTTACCATAGCAACCCCAGCTCTGCAGGATGTCCCAATTACCAGCAGACTCCCTGCACCTGCCCCAGACCAAGAGCAGATGGCTGCCCCCAAGGGGAACACCAAGGAAGTGGCCATCCTCTGATTCCAAGGTAATGGTTCAGACCCAAGGTGATTTTATTGTTCAATGTGAACACCTAATGAAGATTTGTTCCATGTTAATAATTTCATTAGAAATATGGCCTTACATCTTATCTGATGCACTCAGTCTTTTTTTTTCATTCACTTGGCTTCATCAAAACACAAAAAGAGAATATTTTCATTCATTTTGGGATTGAGCAAATGACAGCACCTGGATGTGAGTTTTGGTTCCAGGGTTTAGACAAAGCCCCCAAGGGACATGATTGGAATCAGAGCTGAGTGGCTGGTCCTGATCTCTAGATTTGCATAAGTCATGTGGTAGGACATTTGCACTTTTGCACCCAGCCTGACATAGCTTAAGATATCTTTAGGAAATCCAAACAAGTAAGAAATAGGGGGCCCGGCACCATGGCTCATGCCTGTTATTCCAACACTTTGGGAGGCTGAGGCAGGGATATCACTTGAGCCCAGGAGTTCCAGACCAGCCTGGATAACATAACTAAGTTCCTGTTTCAACAAAAAATTACAGGTTGGGCACGGTGGCTCACACCTGTAATCCCAACACTTTGAGAGGCCAAAGTGGGTGGATCACCTAAGGTCAGAAATTCGAGACCAGCCTGTACAACATCGTGAAACCCCGTCTCCACTGAAAATACAAAAAATTAGCTGGGCATGGTGTCGGGCACTTGTAATCCTAGCTACTCAGGAGGCTGAGGCAGGACAATCACTTGAACTCAGGAGGCAGAGGTTGCAGTGAGCCAAGATCACTTCATTGCACTCAAGCTTGAGTGTGTAGTGTGTGGTGACACACACCTGTAACCCCAGCACTTTGGGAAGCTGTGGCAGGAAGATTGCCTGAGTCCAGGAGTTTAAGACCAGCTGAGTCAACATAGCAGGACATCGTCTCAAAATATTGTAAATAAATGAAAGAATGGTTACAAAAAACTAGCTGGGTTTAATGGTACTCACTTGTAGTCCCAGCTACTCAAGAGACTGAGGCAGTAGAATTGCTTGAACCCAGATGGTGGAGATTACAGTGAGCCAAGGTGGCACCACTGCACTCCAGCCTGGGTGACAGAGCAAGACTCTGTCAAAAAAAAGAATGAATGGTTTCTGACTCTGTGCCCTCATTTCTGAAAATGGCACTGGTAAGAATTCTCTCTTCTTGAGGGGCTCTGCGAGGCTCTAACAGAGTAGGAACAGATGATGCCAGTTTCAAAATGCTTTGGAAAATGCTGACCACAATGCAAAGATGAGCCAGCAAGACTGTTCCAGCCAATGGCTCAGATGGCTGTCACCAAGGTGCTTTGGAGTCCAGAGCCTGCCCCACTTCTCAGAGCGTTGCATCATGTCTTGGAGCAGCTGCTCCAGGTGCAGCCCAGATGAGCTCTCAAGTCAGATAGGTCGTCAGATCACCTCACCATGCAGATTTATAGAATAACCCAGCTAATTGCCTTGGTGCTGTTGGCACCACTAAGCACCTGCCAGGCATGCACTCCATGGGCCTTTCACACACAATTCAAATTTTGAGCAACAACATGCAAGTTCCTGCTTGTCACTGGGGGTGTCTGTGTGACCCCCTCATCATCACCTGCAGAACCAGAGGACAAAAGGGGGCACTCCTGGGGATAAGCTCCATGAGCTCTGCTCTGGGCCCTTCCCTCCAACCCCTTCCAATGGGGCTGAGAGACTTGCACGTGTAAGGAGCCACCTTGCCACTGGACAAAGCACAGGTGCTAAGAATGGTGGGGTGGGCATTGAGTCCTGTAGGATGGCCTGGCACTGCTCCCAGCACTGATGTGCCACCTCTGACCTGCCCATCACTTAGAAAAATAACCTCCTGTTGGGTCAAGCCACCCATCAAACTTGTTAGAGACCAGGTGCAGTGGCTCATGCCTGCAATCCCAGCACTTTGGGAAGCCAAGGTGGAAGGCTCACTTCTTGATGCCAGTTCAAGACCTGTCTGAGCAACACAGTGAAACCCTGTCTCTATCAAAAATACAGCAAAAAGTAGCCAGGCACGATGGCGTGTGCCAGTAGTGCCAGCTATTCAGGAGGCTGAGGTGGGAGAATTGCTTGAATCTGGTAGGTTCAAGTGAGCTATGACCATGCCACTGTGCTCCAACCTGGGTGACAGAGCAAGACTCTGTCTCCAAAAATAAAAAAAAGAATGAGGAAAGGAGACATCAGTTGTGTCAAATGCAAATGGCCACTGGAGTAAAATGAGGTCGAGAACTGTCTGGAGGATTTGCAGATGCTGAGGCCACCAGTGACACAGACGAATGAAGAAATGAAGTTGGTTACTCCTAGAGGAAGGGAGTCAAGAATGTTTTCTAGAGTCACTGCAGAAAGAGCTGCTTTCTTTAGAACAAAGCAGTGACAAGATCCCTCTTCTTTTCCACACTAGGGAAGTTGCTAAGTGTATGCCAAAGCCAGGCATAACTCATTCCTGGACAGCCTAAGGTTTTATAGCCCAGAATGGGTGTGGGCTTGTGGGTGGGAGGTAGGAAAGGAGACGTGGGTACCTCGTGGAGTTGAAATGCCACCCATCTCCCAGCCCCAGAGCCACCCAGCACCACTTTCTCTCTCTCCTCTGCCCACAAAACTTTGAGTTCACTCCAGACAGAGCTTCACAAGAGAGGGCATCATGACTATTTATTATTTTAATTAAAAAAATAAGCCCCAAATCTCTGGGTAATAAACTACAGTAAAAAGTAGCATCTGGTGTTAGATACTCTGCCAACCGGGCACACTCCTTCAGTGACAGCAAAGGCTCTGCAGAGTCATCCACAGTATTCCACACTGCTCCCCCTTCCCAGAAGTCCCTACTGAAATTAGGACACTGAGGAACACCAGTGAAGAGACTGGCCTGAGGTTAGACTGCCAGGAGAGGCACATGGGAACTGGGCCCAGAAAATTCCAACAGTTCCATAGAGAATGCTACCCAGCAGGAAACAAAGAGCCATGTCTTCTTCCAAGTAACCAGTAACACCACACTCATGAAGCAGCAGAAATGGTGACATGGGAACCAAGCCCTGGCCTGAGCCCAGTGATGGGCCAGAGCCCAGCAAACAGGCCTCACCTGCTCACCTCCACCAAACTGTCCTCGCTTCCAAGCCCAGCCTTCCTTGCAGAAGACCAGCTGCACAGCCTCATTCACGTCCTTCACCATGTGGGAGGCCTCTATGAGCCCTGAACTGAAGCAGAAGTCTCAGTGCCTGTGGAATGGAGGCTTCTCTCCTCCAAGCACAGGCTACATGGACTGCAGGTCCCTGGGATTGTACATACCTGTGCACACCAGGATGGAGATGCAGCTCTGGCTTGCTGAGGGCTGTTACTGCCATGGGCCCCCACCCCCTAGTTCTGGCACCCCATCACATGTCACCTTCTGCAGGTACTGGTGAAACAGGTTGGCACCATACACATCAGACATGGGGTTGTCCCTGGCAGAGGCAGCCACACTGGAAAAGGGAAAACAAGAAAACCCTAACTGAGTGTTGCAAAGCAAAGGGAGCAGAGAAGAGTTTCAGGGCAGAAGAGTGAATCAGATACAGGAAAACTGGGGTAAGAGAAGAGAGGGAGGGAAGAGGAAGTCATGAAAGGGATGGAGGAGGGGAAGTAGAGCCTACCCCACAGCATAGAGCTTCTGGATGGGGACAGCCCAGCCTTGCCTCTCCACCTATCACCTGAGCAGCTCCTCTGCATACTGGTAAGTGAGGATGCTGGGTTTGCCCATCAGGCCCTTGTATCTCAGCTCCATGCCTGTCACTTTCTGGTAAATGGTTTCCAGGCACAGCAGAAAGATGCTATGGCCAAACCTGTTAGAAACGACCACGAAGCATGTCAGTCTTCCTGATCCCTAGGCCCTCCTAGAGAAGACACCTGCCATTCTCTAAGCAGCACCCACACAGACCAGCCTCCTCCCCAGAGTAAGAGCTGGCATGTAGCAGACACTGTGCTGGCACTGGAGGTGGTGTTTCACATTTCCCTCTCAGAAAACTCCTAGAAGAGGACACTAGCATCCTCATTTTACAAACAAGAAAACTGAGGCACCGCAAGATTCAGTAATGTGTTCAAGATGGCAGAGCCAGTATTGTAACTCAGTCTGATTCCAGAGCTTAAATCCTGCTGTGGAGCTGGGCAGATGATGGTTGCCCTTCTCCCCATCTTGCTGGTGTCTGCTTCAGCTGACCATACTCCTACTACATGTGAAAAAGACCTTCCCTTGCCACCCTTGCAATGAGACATGGCTATGTGATTAAGCTACAGTCAAGAAACGCACAAATGCTGGGCTGAATTTTTTTCTATTTTTGAGGTGGAGTCTCACTCTGTCACCAGGCTGTAGCGCAGTGGTACAATCTCAGCTCACTACAACCTCTGCCTCCCGGGTCCAAGTGATTCCCCTGTCTCAGCCTCCTGGGTAGCTGCATATATAGGCATGAACCACCATGTCTGGTTAACTTTTTGTATTTAGTAAAGACAGGGTTTCACCACATTGGCCGAGATGGTCTTGATCTCCTGACCTCATGATCTGCCTGCCTCAGCCTCCCAAAGTTACAAGGGTGAGCCACTGTTCCTGGCTTGGGCTAAACTTTTAATAAGCAGCCTTAAAATTGAGGACAGGGGACAGGAATGGTGGCTCATACCTATAATCCTAGCACTTTGGGAGGCTGAGGCAGGTGGATCAACTGAGGTCAGGAGTTCAAGACCAGTCTGGCCAACATGGTGAAACCCTGTCTCTACTAAAAATGTAAAAATGAGCCAGGTGTTGTGGGACACACCTGTAGTCCCAGCTACTTGGGAGGCTGAGACAGGAGAATCCCTTGAACCTGGGAGGTGGAGGCTGCAGTGGGCCAAGATTCTGTCACTGCACTCCAGACTGGGTGACAGAGTCAGACATCATCTAAAAACGTAAAACAAGATAAAGTGGTGACAGGGTATTCCTCTCTGGCCTCCCCAACTCCTTCCTGCCACCTGGAATAGTAATATGATAGCTGGTATTTGGGTGCAATCTTGGTTCACTGCAACCTCCGCCTCCTGGGTTCAAGCAATTCTCCTGCCTCAGCCTCCCGAGTAGCTGAAATTACAGGCACCTGCCACCATGCCTGACTAATTTTTGTTTTTTTTAGTAGAGATAGGGTTTTGCCATGTTGGCCAGGCTGGTCTGAAACTCCTGATTTCAGGTGGTCCACCCACCATGGCCTCCCAAAGTGTTGGGACTACAAGAATGAGCCATCACATATTTCAATGTCATCTATGTAATGAATTCTGTTTTTAATTAGTTCATCTCAGATCTGGTTTATAAACTGAAATCTGCCCCTTGCTTTTTAGTTCACAGCAACATAACCAACCAAGTGCACCGGTATAGTGTTAGCATACCCTCCTCTAGGAATAATACTTCAAAGGCAATGCCAAGCTTCAAGCCACAGAGACACACTTTAAAAGTAACAAGAGCACCCCCCATCTCTCTGGGGCTACTGAGATGTGCCCTGAGGCAGCACTGGGCCATGCCCACCCTCTGCTGATGAGCAATCACAAGGTTGACTGGAGGGCAGCTGCAGGCTGAGACTCAAGAGTCTGCCCATGCAGATAGCAGCCAAACAGTACACAGCAGCTGTCAGCTGGACTTCGAGTAAGCACCTTGAGGGCCAAAAAATGGCAGCCTGTACTTGTGCTAGCTAGCTGCAGAATAAGACAGGACCAATGACATCAACACAGCTGAGCAGGGAGTGTAGGCACCTGCATGGTCTGAGAAAGCCAATTATTCTCTGGGTCTCAGTTTTCTGGTCTATACAACCATCAGAACAATCCTTGGCCTGCGTGATGGTACACACCTGTAATCCCAGCCTTTTGAGAGGCTGAGGCAGGGGGATCGCTTGAGGCCAGGAGTTCAAGGCTGTAGTAAGTTCTGATTGCACCACTGCACTCCAGCCTGGATGAGACAGTGAGACCCCTGTCCCTGCCAAAAAAGATGAATCCTTGCTTCCCCTTCCCTCTGTCTTAAGGGTTCAAGAAAACAAGAAAGTGAAAGAACCAATGCTACAGGGTGGAGCCAAGGAAGGAAGAGCAACTGAATAACATGCACTGATATGGCACAAAAGGTGTCCATGGTTTGGGTTCCACTAGACACGAGGAGAGTGTTCTGTTAAGATTACTGGGGCAGGGGGCATGTGTGAAACATCCTCTCCTCAGACTCTGTAATCTGTAGTTTAGGTTTAGTAACCAACATGTAAAGTGATCCTTGAAAGCCCTTCCAAAGGCTAGGTTATTGCAGCAACGAGGCCTACCTAAGTAAGGTCCAACTACCCTGGGTGTCAGAATGACAGGTGGGAACTGCCTGCAGGACTGCCCAGGCAGCAGCCAGGAGTGGGCCACCAGGCCAAGGCCAGAGCTTTGTGTCCTCACCTGGGCATCTTGGCTTCAGCCACCCACAGGAGATCCATGTTGCTAGCCAGGACAGGGAGGTGGGGGTAGAGGGCTGTCTCCAGGCTAGTCCCAGGGTTCCCATTGCTGAGGAGGACATCCATGATCAGCTGCAGGCTTGTCTCCAAATGGACTGGGTGACCTAGGAGGAGCACCCCTTTAAAGAACAGAGGTGGTACAGTTCTGGGCAGGGGTCTGGGGAGTGCAGCAGCAATGGCCAGCCACCTTGTGTTCAACAATGGTGCCAAATTGCCCATCCTCGGGCTGGGCACCTGGAAGTCCCCTCCAGGCCAGGTGACCAAGGCTGTGAATGTGGCCATCAACATTGGGTACCGCCACAACAACTGTGCCCACGTGTACCACAATGAGATTGAGGTGGGGGTAGCCATTCAGGAGAAGCTCAGGGAGCAGGTGGTGAGTGTGAGGAGCTATTCATCAGCAGCAAGCTGTGGTGCATGTACCATGAGAAGGGCCTGGTGAAATGAGCCTGCCTGAAGATGCTCAGCAACCTGAAGCTGGACTACCTGGACCTCTACCTTATTCACTAGCCAACTGGCTTTAAGCCTGGGAAGGAATATTGCCCATTGGATGAGTCAGGCAATGTGATTCCCAGTGACATCAACATTCTGGACATGGCTATGGAAGAGCTGGTGGATGAAGGACTGGTGAAAGCTATTGGCATCTCCAACTTCAACCATCTCCAGGTGGAGAGGATCTTAAACAAACCTGGCTTAAAGTATAAGCCTGCAGTTAACCAGATTGAGTGCCACCTATACCTCACTCAGGAGAAGTTAATCCAGTACTGCCAGTCCAAAGGCATTGTGTTGACCACCTACAGCCCCCTCAGCTCTCCCGACAGGCCCTGGGCCAAGTCCAAGGATGCTTCCCTCCTGGAGAATCCCAGAATCAAGGCAATCACAGACAAACACAATAAAACTACAGCCCAGGTGCTGATCTGGTTCCCCATGCAGAAGAACTTGGTGGTGATCCCCGAGTCTGTGACACCAGAATGCATTGCTGAGAACTTTAAGGTTTTGACTTTGAGCAGAGCAGCCAGGATATGACCACCTTACTCAGCTACAAATGAGTCTGGAACTGGAGGGTCTGTGCCTCGGTGAGCTGTGCCTTCCACAAGGATTACCCCTTCCATGAAGAGTTTTGAAGCTGTGGATGCCTGCTTGTCCATAAGTGACCTATACCTGTGTTTTCTGTCTTCATTTTTTCCCTTGCAAATGTAGTATAGCCTGTGTCATTCAGCAGTAGGACAGCAACTTATAGAGTGGCCAGTGGGAGCATGTCTGGCTTGATGTTGGATCCAACGAGGCCTGTCAGTAGAGTAGAAGTCTCTTCCAGTTTGCTTTGCCCTTCTTTTTGCCCCACTGGGGAAAGTACAACCTGAATACCCTTTTCTGACCAAAGAGAAGCAAAATCTGGTAGTGGCAAAATGGTGCCACTAACAGCTGAGTTTTGACTGCTTGGAACTGTAACCCTTTCAGCAAGACTTCTCTTTGCCTCAAACAAAAAGTGCTTTTGTAGAAAAAAAAAAGAGTAGAGTCACAGGTAAGGCTGCAGGGCAGGAGGCAGGCCCTTAGGATGCCACCTAGGGTGACCCACCCACACGCCATCCACCCACAGTGCACTGGGCAGGGGCACAGCTCCCCAACAAGTCTAGAAGAGCCCATTACCCATCCACCCTGGGTTCATAAGGCCCAAGGCCCAGGAAGAAGCTTCCTAGAGGTTTCCATTCTAACTTTAGTCCACTGGTACTTCACAGAAGAGGTTATGAAACCAAACCAGCAGGCCAGCCATGGTGGCTCACACATGCAATCCCAGCACTTTGGGAGGCTGAGGCAGGTGAATCACCTGAGATCAGGAGTACAGAACCAGCCTGGCCAACATGGTAAAATCCTATCTCTACTAAAAATACAAAAATTAGCTGGGGGTGATGGCAGGTGCCTGTAATCCCAGCTATTCCGGGGCTGAAACAGGAGAATTGCTTGAACCTGGGAGGCAGAGGTTGCAGTGAGCCAAAATCTCACCACTGCCCTCCAGACTGGGTGACAAGAGTGAAACTCCATCTCAAAAAAAAAAAAGAAAAAAATATATATATATAATAAATAAAAATCAGTCCAGGTGCAGTGGCTCATGCCTGTAATACCAGCACTTTGAGAAGTTCAGGCAGGCGGATTGCCTGAGGTCAGGAGTTCAAGACCAGCCTGACCAACACGGAGAAACCCTGTCTCTACTGAAAAATACAAAATTAGGCCGGGTGTGGTGGCGCACACCTGCAATCCAAGCACTTTGGAGGCCAAGGCGGGTGTATCACCTGAGGTCAGGAATTCAAGACCGGCCTGACCAACATGGTGAAACCTCGCCTTTTCAAAAAACAAAAAACAAAATTAGCCAGGTGTTGTGGCACATGCCTTTAATCACAGCTACTTGGGAGGCTGAGGCAGGAGAATCACTCGAACTCAGGGGGTGGAGTTTGCAGTGAGCCAAGATTGCACCATGCACCCCAGCCTGGGCAACAAGAGTGAAACTCCATATCAAAAAAAAAATATATATATATATATATGAAATATATGTGTGTATATATGAGATATAGTGTGTATATATAATATATATTTGTGTGAATATGAGATATATGTGTGTATATGATATATATGTATAATGATATATGTGTGTATAGATATATATGTATAATGATATATATGTGTATATATATGTATATGTGTGTTAATGATATATGTGTATAAATAATATATGTGTATATATGTATATATAATATATATTTGCATATATATCATATATGTGTGTATATAATTGTATTTATATCATATATATGTGTGTATATATGATATGTGTGTGTGTGTGTGTGTGTGTGTATATATATATATCTTTCTCTCTTTTTCAAAAGAAAAGGCAGAGGAAACTCTCAGACTTGTGGTAAAGAAAGACCTGATGTCTACAGCTGTCTACCAGACCTAAGGACGATTGCTCCTTGACCAGCTGGAACTGGTAAAAGCCCTCAGGAAGAGACGTTTTTCAAGATGAAATTGGCATAATACCTAAAGTGTTTGATTGTATTCATTATTCACAGGAGTTTTACATACTCAAAGGAGAGTCTGAATAAATAAAGATAACATAGAAAACAAAGTCAAAGAAAAAGTATGACAATTATTAACTCTAAGAAATACAAAGAATTGTGCAGGAGAGCAAAAGTTATTTTTTTTTCAATTGAGAGCAGGTACTGTTTATTAACTGACTGGCTTAGAAAAATAATCATGGTAGACACCTTAGTTCATTTTTCTAATAAGCCTGTTTATCTGATCCTCCCTGTTGCCTGCATGTCCACCTTCCACAAAATGGGTGATCTTTTTCTTCATTCCATCCCATGGAGAAGATAATTTAAAGGGCCACAGGAAGTTATTTGATTCTTTGAAGCGTTTTCCAACAGTATAGATCTCATGAATCAGATCCTCCGTACAGATGATGCCATATTTTCCAAGAGATTGAGCAATCAGAGCATTATTTGCCAAAGCAATTTGCTTCTTTTTTTTTTTTTTTACCATAACCATGTTTGTAGAATAGTTCATTTGCTGACTTCAGATTTGAGTATCCTCATGGAATATATGGCTCTACAATCCTCAGAATGTTAATTGAAGCCTTGTTGAGCTTCACAAAGGTTCACTGAAGATTTGACGAAGGTGAAGAAGCTGCAACACCTTTTGGACCTTTGGGCTCATACCATTGACACCTCTGATCCTGATGACAAATGCTAGTTTGGGTTCTGCAGGTACATAGAAATTGCCAGCTTTCCTTGCCATCCTCACCATTCAAATTTCAGTTCTGTACATCTTCCCATATTCCTTATGGTAATGCTTCACTTTTTAATAGAAAAGCTTCTTCCTTGACTTTCAAAGCATCTTTTGGGCAAACTTCTTTCTCAGGCGCTTGATCTTCAGCTCTGCGAAATTCCTTCACTTTTTCTTAAGGGTTTCCAGCACAGCAGGAACCTTCTTCTTGTTGTTCTCTTCTCCACCCTCCATGGTTCCAGCTGGAAAAAGAGCCAAAATTATCCTTAACTGTGCAACTCAGTGGTGTCTGCACAGGCACATGAAAATAAGCAATGAATAGAGAGGTCACAAAGTTACCCCAAAGAGATTGGGATGAGAGTCAGAAAGCGTGCTTGTGCTGATCAGGGTGGGAAGGGGATCTTCATATCTGCAGATGGAAGCTGGCAGATAATGCCTAAAATGGAAAAAAATGAAGAATAGCCATATAAACAGTTTCTGATTATATGCATGGAGATACTGAAAGATTCAGCTCAAATAAAGGAGCAATTACTTTCAGATTGTAGGTAGAAGGAAAATTTTAAAAAATTAAAAAATAAAAGTGAAAAATTCAACTCAAAGACTTGAAAATCACTGCCTCTAGAATGCTAAGAATGGGGCAGTGGGTGGTGGCTCATGCCTGTAATCCCAGCACTTTGGGAGGCAAAGGTGGGCAGATCACAAGGTCAGTACATCCAGACCAGCCTGGCCAACACAGTGAAACCCCATCTCTACTAATAAACACAAAAAAAATTAGCCAGGTAGGGTGGTATGTGCCTGTAGTCCCAGCTACTCAGGAGGCTGAGGCAGGAGAATCACTTGAACCCAGGAGGTGGAGTTTGCAGTGAGCTGAGATCACACCACTGCACTCCAGGTTGGGCAACAGAGTGAGACTTCATCTCAAAAAAAGAAAGAAAAAGAAAAAAAGAAAGAAAAAGAAAGAAAGAAAGAAAGAAAGAAAGAAAGAACGAAAGAAAGAAAGGAAGAAAGAAAGGAAGGAAGGAAGGAAGAAAGAAAGAAAGAAAGAAAGAAAGAAAGAAAAAGAAAGAAAGAAAGAAAGAAAGAAAAAGAAAGAAAAAAAAAGAAAGAAAGAAAGCTAAGACTGGTTGACATGGAGATCAACTCTTGGGAACCTGACTGTAAACCATGAGTGTGAGTGCACAGCCCCAGTGAGGAGCCTTCTTCCTGTTTTTTGGCTGTTGAGCTGCTGATAAGGTAAACTTGGAGCAGAATAAAGAAATGAATGGTGTCACACGCAAACCACAGATGCTACACCCGAGCAGAGCTCAGCAGACCATCACTAACTTAGGAGGGGAGAACACCTGACTTCATGACTCTAAGGGGAAGACTGAAAAGTAAGACTGAGGACTCCAGCAACTCATGACTCTTGAGGCCATTTGCTCCCTGTCCATCTTCCCCATTAGAGTGCAACACTCATTAAACATTTGCTCACAAGTTGCTCTCAATGAGTGAGCACGTACTATTCACCGGCACTGGACTAAAGTGTGTGGTCCACACTGTCTCATGTGGTTCTCAGAACAACCCTATGAGGAAGGTGATTTGCCCATTTTACAGATGTGGAAGTCCACTCTCCACTAAGTATTGGAACCAGACAGGCAGTCTCGGGGCCGTGCTTCCTGTATCTGTTCCGCTGTCTTCCTTGTCACTTCCCCCTGCTGAATTCCCAGAAGCTGCCAAAAAGATATTTGTTTTGATTGTCCTTTTTTGTTGGAATGCAAATGCTCAAACATATGCTGGGTGAGAGAGGAGCTGGTGAGTTTATGTCTCTTTCCTCATGTCATGACAGTGAACAGGCAAATACTGAGATCTCAAACTCAACTTTGCCACATTGACTTTTCTACCTTCCCTCCCCACAAAATCTGCTGTTCTTCCAACTCCACTTCTCAGTGAGTGGCATCTCCATCCACCCAGTTGTTTCTGCCAGAAACCTGATTTCCATTCTAGAAAACGAGGAGGAGTTAGCTGATACCGTCCGCATCTTCTGCCCCACAGCAGGCCATGACTGTGGTTTCCCGTTTACCCTTCAGCCTGCCCACTCCTTCCATCTCCACAATGGCAATCCAGCACAAGATCCCATCATCCCCCAGCCATTCACTTCAGCAGTTTCTACTTTTGACCCCTTTCCATTAATCTTCCACTCTGCAATCTAAAAGCACAAATCTCAACAAGCCCCTCATGTTCCTTTCTGCTGGAAACCTTTCAAAGTCTACCCGCAACACAGCGAGTAAAATGCAAGCTCTTTTTCTGGGCCTGCTAGGCCAGCCTTATCTGGCCTGGGAACCATGTCTCCACCACCTCCTCCAGTTCCTGACCAGCTGGCCAACCTTCCTGTGGCTCTCAAGTGAGGGGCCTTCACTTCTAAGTCTTTGACCTGCAATTCCCTTTGCCAGAAGCTCCTTCCCCCTCCCTTTTTTTTGAGACAGAGTCTCACTCCATCACCAGGCACCAGGCTGTAGTGCAGTGGTGCAACCTCGGTTCACTGCAACCTCTGCCTCCTGGATTCAAGTAATTCTCCTGCCTCAGCCTCCTGAATAGCTGGGACTACAGATGCATGCCACTATGCTCAGGTAATTTTTTTGTATTTTTAGTAAAGACGAGGTTTCACCATGTTGGCCAGGATGGTCTCAATCTCTTGACCTCATGGTCTGCCTGCCTTGGCCTCCCAAAGTACTGGGATTATAGGAGTGAGCCACCACACCCAGCCCCTTCCCCTTCTTGACCAGTGTAGTTCCTGCCCATCCTTGAGATCCAGATGAAAAGGGTCCTTTCTAAGGGAGGGCTTCAAGGAATGCCCCATTTGAAAGGTATCCCTGGCTGCACTCCCAGTTCCACTCCTATGATACCCTTTTCTCTTCTTCCACAACTTGCATCACAGTTTGTAATTTTGTATTCATAGATTTCTATAACCTTTCATTCCATATACATTCCCATAGCAGATGGAGAGCTGCTGTTTACCGTGGGGTCTTCATAGTGCCAGACTCAGAGCAAGGACCCAAACGTCTGCCATGGGAAGGTGCACGTGATTGAAAGTGTGGAAGAAAACAGTAGGTATTTGGGTGTGTGGGTGTTTGTTAGACATTTGGGTCTCCTCAACCTGGTGTAACAGGGAAGAAGCAGATGATGCCAGGTGTCTTGCAAGAAGTGGCCAGTCAGCCCAGCCATTCACTGTATGGCTTCTTCATGTGCCATTGGCTAACAATTGTCATAAACAGATGAGTCTGCAATGCCGGCAGTGCGTACAGTGCCTCCTGGACCTGGGAAGCCCTCCACCTGTGCAATCACAACACATATTTGGCAATCATGATAAATGCCAACAGCACATGGATGAGCCTGGGTGAGGTTTACATATTTGTTTGCATTTAGCTCTTCATTTTCTTTTTCTTTCTTTCTTCCTTCTTTCTTTCTTTCTTTCTTTCTTTCTTTCTTTCTTTCTTTCTTTCTTTTTTCTTTCTTTCTTTCTTTTTGTTTTTTTTGAGATGGAATCTTGTTTTGTCACAAGGCTGGAGTGCAGTGGCACAAGCTTGGCTCACTGCAACCTCCACCTCCTTGGTTCAAGTAATTCTTCTGCCTCAGCCTCCCTAGTAGCTGGGACCACAGGTGCATGCCACCACTTCTGGCTAATTTTTTGTATTTTTAGTAGAGACGAGGTTTCACCTTGTTGGCCAGGATGGTCTCGATCTTTTGACCTCGTGATCCACCTGCCTAGGCCTCCCAAAGTGCTGGGATTACAGGTGCGAGCCACTGCACCTGGCCTAGCTCTTCATTTTCAGTGCATCACTGAAATATCCCTAGAGATCAAGCCCAAACCACTTACCTCCCATCTTTCTGTGTCCCATCCCCCACACACTCTCCTTTCAGTTTTCCTGAGATGGGAGTCTTGCTGTCACTCAAGCTGAAGTGCTCGCCACAACCTGTATATCCCAGGTTCAGGTGATTCTGATGCCTCAGCCTTCTAAGTAACTGGGACCACAAGTAGGCATCACTAATTTAAAAATTAAATATAAAAATTAGCCCACTGGATAATTTTTGTATTTTTAGTAGAGACACTGTTTCATCATGTTGGCCAGGTTGGCCTCAAACTCTTGATCTCAACTGCTCTGCCTGCCTGGGCCTCCCAAAGTGCTGGAATTACAGGTGTTAGCTACTGTGCCTGGCTGCTCCAACCTTGCCAGCACCAACATTTATCTTTACAACTCTCTATAATTTTATTTCATTCATATTTTTCATTTTATTTCTGGAGGGTAGGGGGAGTGGCTTTTCCTTTATCATTGCTGTCATGCCTGGTGAGCCTGTCTGTATTTTGGCCCTTTGCTTTGACCACCTCAGGAATCATCATCAATCATGCCAACACCTGTGACTTGCCACCTTCAAAGTGGGTTCTGAAAATCCAAAGACAAAAATGGCCCTCTGGGCCAGATGTGGTGGCTCACACTTGTAATCCCAGCACTTTGGGAAGCCAAATTGGAAGAATTGCTTGAACCCAGAAGTTTGAGACTGCAGTGAGTCATAATCACACCACTGCACTCCAGGCCAGGTGACAGAGCAAGAAAATATCTAAAAGATCATAATAATTGGCCAGGCATGGTGGCTTGTGCCTGTTATCCCAGCACTTTGGGAGGCCACGGCAGGCGGATCACGAGGTCAAGAGATCAAGACCATGGTGAAACCCCATCTCTACTTAAAAAAATACAAAAATGAGCTGAGCATGGTGGCACATGCGTGTGGTCCTAGCTATTCGGGAGGCTGAGGCAGGAGAATTGCTTGAACCCAGAAGGCAGATGTTGCAGTGAGCCGAGATCACACTATTGCACTAGCCTGGCACCTGGTGACAAAGCAAGACTCTGTCTCAAAAAAAAATCATAATAATAAAAACTAAGCCTGGTGTGGTGGCTCATGCCTGTAAACCCAGCACTATGGTAGGCTGAGGTGGGTGGATCACACGGTCAGTATTTCAAGAGCAGCCTGGCCAACTGAGTAAAACCCCATCTCTACTAAAAATACAAAAATTTGCCAGGTATTGCGGTGTGTGTCTGTAATCCCAGCTCTTCAGGAGGCTAAGGCAGGAGAATTGTTTGAACCTGGGAGGCAGAGGTTGCAGTGAGCTGAGCTCATGCCATTGCACTCCAGCCTGGGCAATGAAACAAGACTCTGTCTCAAAAAAATAATAACGCAATAATACTAATAACAACTAAGAAAAAAAAAGTAGGAAAAGAAAGGCTTCTCATGTGATTGTGCATGCTTTGGCCAGCCTTTTCTATAGGTCAGACGTGGGGTCTGTGGCTTTGTGGGGGTGCAGGATTTTCTTTCCACCTGCTAACAGGACAGCAGGAGGACTGCCTGCACTTCCTGGTGTGATGGGTTGTGTTGTTCTCAAGAGCCTTCCTCCAGCAGCAGGGAGGGGATGCTGGCTGCTCAGCATCTCTTACAAGCCCAGCTGCCTGAGGACCTGCATCACCCAGGATTCAGTTTTATTTCTCCAGCCACAATCCCTGCCCATATTTTCTGCCCTCTGGATGAGAGACCTTAGGAAAGCAAATCAGATCGTGTCACTTCCTTCTGAAAACTCTCCAAAAGTTTTCCAACGGCATTGGCCTCTCTGTATCACCCCCACCGACACCCCCACACACATAACCTCCAGCTCCTAGTACTGACCTCAGGCCTCTGGTGAGATGCACACACCCCCTGGGCTGTACCTTTCCCTTCTCCCTTCCTGTGGCCAGCTCCCACTTTCCAGTCTCAGCTTGGTCTTTTACTCCCGGAAGGCTTTACCATCTCTGCTAAGACAATGAAGACCAGGTGGCCTCCCTGGGCAGAGCCCCTGCCTTGGCCTGCAGCACACTGTGTTGAAATGCTCCAGACCCAGATGTCTACCACCAGGAGCATCACCAAACGCTGTAGTTGCCACTCTCTATGTAACTGTTACGTCAGTGTTTGCCCAGTGGTTGAATAAATGGATGTGAGAAGCCACCTAATTTTCTTCTCTCTCTAGGGCTCAGTCCTGCCACCGAGGGAGCATTAGGGACAAGTGCTAAGGCCAGGCACGGTGGCTCATGCCTGTAATCCCAGCACTTTGGGAGGCCAAGGTGCACAGAACACGAGTTCAAGAGAAAGAGAACATCCTGGCCAACATGGTGAAACCTCATCTCTACTAAAAAAAATACAAAAATTAGCTGGGTGTGGTGGCGTACACCTGTAGTCCCAGCTACTAGGGAGGCTGAGGCAGGAGAATTGTTTGAACCTGGGAGGTGGAGATTGCAGTGAGCCGAAATTGCACTACTGCACTTCAGCCTGGCACCTGGCACCAGAGCAAGACTCTGTCTCAAAAAATAAAAAAGGGAACAGGCACTCAGAACTGTTCTTTGTAACTGATCTAAGCAGGTCCTTTTATCTTTTTTTTTCTTTTTTAAATATAGAGATGGGGTTTCACCGTGTTGGCCACGATGGTCTCGATCTCCTCACCTCATGATCTACCTGCCTTGGCCTCCCAAAGTGCTAGGATTATAGGTGTGAGCCACCGCACCCAGCCAGGTCCTTTATCTTTAAAGTGCATTTTTTTTTATCACTGGTCTATGTCTCTGGGCCTCATTTTTAAACCAAAAGCTCCATGCAAAGCCTCCAAATGGATGAGTATTCAGCAGGACAGTGGGATGAGCACTGTGGAGGGGAAGAGCAGTGGGGATAGTGCTGAGATAGAGGGAGGAAGGGCAGAGGAACCCAACTTCTTGACTGCCTCTTTTGAGCTCTGCCCTTTTCCTGCTAACTCCTTCCCACTCTGTCCACCACCTATGACTGTCCCTATTGTAGAAGATGTGGAAACGTGGGCTTCATAGGTTCAATAGCCAGTGGACCACTCAGCCTTAGGAGGTGGGCAAGGGCTTTCCCACCATTTGACAGATGGAGAGCCTGACTTCAGAGAAGCTAAGACCCTGAATCCAGCTTCCAGCAAGTGGCAGAGCCAGGCCCACTGAATAAACATGTCCTTCACCCACAGCCTCCTAGGGGAGTGGAGAGAAAACAGAAGCAGGGAAAGGCCAGTTACAAGGGAGGTTTGCAGAAGGACTGCAAGGTGGCCTCAGCCTCCTGGCCCCTGGTGGCTGTATTTGCGCATGCATTACTCACCCTTCTCTGCCTCTGCCCACTGCTCCCTGCACCAAACATTCTGAAACCCCAGACACACCTCACCCATCAGCTTCTCACCAGACACTTCTATTTGCCCTTCCACCAATATTGCCCAGGGACTAGTGTCAGCTGTTCCCTTTCTGAATGATCTTTGGAGTGGCACCTCCATCTACACAGACTTCAGAAGGCCCAACTAAGTGCAGGTTGGATGCAGCTGGGGCTGAGTCTTAGAATCACCTGGAAAACTTCTTTTTTTTCTTTTTGAGACGGAGTCTTGCTCTGTCCCAAGGCTGGAGTGCAGTGGTGCAATCTTGGCTCACTGCAACCTCTGCCTCCTGGGTTCAAGGGATTCTTCTGCCTCAGCATCCTGAGTAGCTGGGACCAGAGGCATGTGCCACTATGCCCAGCTAATTTTTGTATTTTTAGTAGAGATGGGGTTTTACCATGTTAACCAGGATGGTCTCCATATCTTGACCTCATGATCCACCCACCTTGGCTTCTCAAAGGGCAGGGATTGCAAGTGTGAGCCACCGTGCCTGGCCTCACCTTGAAAACTTACAAGCCACAGGTGTCTAGGCCTCACCTCAGACCCATTAAGTCAGATTCCTTGGACCTGGGCTCTGGTGTATTTGGGGGTGCAGGGGAGTGGACTAGTATTTTTTAAAAGCTTCCCTAGTGATTCTTCTGTACACAGGACTAAAAGCCACCACATTTCAAGAGATGAGTTCAGATGAAAAAGTTAAATAGCTACATTTGGCATCATCTACACACATTAAGACTCAGATTCCCTGAGAGTCATACAGGGGCACAGGTGTCTTCCTCCTCAAGGCCACCCCCAGGGAGTCCAGGAGAAAGAAGGACACTCCTGAGGAGGAGATGATGGGAAGGATGGAGAGCAGCTTCTCCTGCCTCTTCCCGGTGGCTCTTCCCCACTTCCTGGTGGCTCCACCCCTCTTCCTGGTGGCTTCACCCTCTTCCTCAAACAGCATGGATGTTTCCTGCCCACCTCCAAAAAGCCCCAGCTTTCACCACCAACACAGGACACCCCTCCATCTTGCATGTCCAACCAGGAACCACACTCCAGAGTGCATTATGCATGTGTCCCCGGGCCAGCCTTAATGCACAGTGAGTCTCTGTCCTGGGAGGCCCATACCCTCTTTCCTCCCCTCTCCATGATAATGAAAGTGTGCCTTCAGGCTAGCGGTGGCTCACGCCTGTAATCCCAGCAATTTAGGGAGGCAGAGCCAAGAGGATCACTTGAGCCTAGGAGTCCAAGACCAGCCTAGCCAACATAGCAAGACCCCATGTCTACAAAAAAATTAAAAGTGTGCCTCCACCTCCTCCAGCATGAAGAGCAGGTAAGGGGTGGACTTTATATCACAATTTTATTTATTTATTTATTTTTATTTATTTATTTTTCTTTTTGAGACAGAGTTTCACTCCTTACCCAGGCTGGAGTGCAATGGCACGATCTCGGCTCACCGCAACCTCCGCCTCCTGGGTTCAGGCAATTCTCCTGCCTCAGGCTCCCAAGTAGCTGGGATTACAGGTACGTGCCACCATGCCCAGCTAATTTTTTGTATCTTTAGTAGAGACGGGGTTTCACCATTTTGACCAGGATGGTCTCGATCTCATGACCTCGTGATCCACCCGCCTCGGCCTCCCAAAGTGCTGGGATTACAGGCTTGAGCCACCGCGCCCGGCTATCCCAATTTTATTTTATTTTTTATTTTTATTTTTTTTAAAGATGGGGTTTCACCATGTTGGTCAGGCTGGTGTTGAACTCCCCACCTCAGGTGATCTGCCTGTATGCCCCATTTTAAAGAGAAAACCCGAGACTCACAAGAAAAAATAATCTGTGGACAGGAACACACCAGGAGGAATATACCAGGAAGTTCTCATCTTAGGCTGAGGCTAAATTACCCTAGGGATCTGTGAAAGTTCAACTGATGGCCACCATAGAGGAAGTGGGTCCAGATGGGGAACAGGGCCATCTTTACCTTCAAAACAACCCCCAAACAGGGCTTGGAATAAGATGAACCACAGGCTGGGTGCAGTGGCTCACGCCTGTAATCCCAGCACTTTGGGAGGCCAAGGCAGGCAGATCATGAGGTCAGGAGTTGGAGACCAGCCTGGCCAACATGGTGAATCACTTGAACCCAGGAGGCAGAGGTTGCAGTGAGCTGAGATCTCCCTACTGCACTCCAGCCTTGGCCATAGAGTGAGACTCTGTCTCAAAAAAAAAAAAATCAACTAAAGAACCCCTGATATTTCCCCAGATTCTTGGCCAGGCAGAGAACAAGGTCCAGGTCTGACCCTGTGGGCTGAAAATCAGGGACTGGGATCTGTGCATGCCTGTGTGTATGGCCCTTGCCACCCCCATTCAACCAAGAACATCAATTTGCATCTGAAACTGTTCTATAGGTTTGCCAGAGCAAGCTCCTGGAGGCGGCTCTTCATCCCCAGGGCAAAAGGTGAGATTTGGGGTGACTCCATTCCGCAAACACAGAACCTGCTGAGATCTGTGTTAAAATGTTAATTAAGGGGTCATCAATATTTTTCAAGTTGTAATACAAGCAACAGATTGTCCGGGAGCCAAAAGGATGACCTTTTACATGCAAATAAAAATAATGGGTTTTTAAACGCAGTTATTGTCAGGATGATGAGCTAAGACTGAAGGAAAGGAGGCCTCCTGGGTGGGCTCCAGCATAGGATTAAAAGAAAAAAAGACAACCAAAGCACTGAAGAAAAAGACCAAAAGGGGATGCAATTACCCAGGAGAGTGGACTGAAAAATTCTAGGGGCAAGCCAGGGGGCAGAAAGGGGACCAGATTCCTGGGGTAAGTAACTAAGGATGACAAAGTAGGACCCAAGGGGCCCTCTCGGACAAAAGTATCTGGGACGCACTAGCTCAGAAACTGGATGCAGGAGCTCAAGAAAACCACCTTAGCGCCAGGCCTTCCCCATCCCAGCACTTCTCACACTCAGTGTTTTAACTCTTATTTCCAAGAATGTACTCCACTGCAGATTTCCTGATTGCAGGAACTATGTGGAACCTTTGCTGAATCCCTCGAGCCAGATAGTTATGGAAGACTTGACAATGAAGGAACAGTTGTTTTCCTCTTACTTATTTACCAAATACATATGGGGATTCTGTTGTCTTCCAGACAATGTAGCAACAAAGCTGGTACTGGGAGTATGGTCCCTATCTTCACAACATTTACAAACAGAACATGAATAATTTGATGGATTAATTATTACATGGAAAGAATTATATTTAGGGTGTGAAAAGAAATAAATAAGACAGGAGGGAGATCCACCCAGAGCAGGGGGTGCAGAATTGTTTCCCACAGGAAATGACTCTGACAGTGAGAAGCAGAAAGAATAGAAGTCAGCCAGCAGGAGAAGCTGCCTTCCTCAGCCAGAGGAAAGTGTGTGCAAAGGTCCTGAAGTAAAAGGCTTAAGGAACTGAAAGAGGAATGGGGGGTAGCAGAGAAAAGTAAGTAGGCCGGGCATGGTAACTCACACCTGTAATCCCAGTACTTTTGGAGCCCCAGGCAGGAGGATCATGTGAGGATTGGAGTTTAAGACCAGCCTGGGCACCACAGGGAGACCCCATCTCTATAAACAAATTTTAAAAATTAGCCAGGCATGATGGCACACAACTGTACGCCTGGTTACTCAGGAGGCTGAGGTGGGAGGATCCCTTAAGCCCAGGAGTTTGAGGCTGTGGGAGCCATAATGGCACACTGCATTCCAGCCTGGGTGACAGAGTGAGAGCCCATCTCAAAAACAAACCAAAGAGGCTGGGTGCAGTGGCTCATGCCTGTAATCCCAGCACTTTGGGAGGCCGAGGTGGGCAGATCACGAGGTCAAGAGATCGAGACCATCCTGGCCAACATGCTGAAACCCCCATCTTTACTAAAAATACAAAAATTAGGCTGGCATGGTGGTGAAAACCTGTAGTCCCAGCTACTCGGGAGGCTGAGGCAGGAGAATTGCTTGAACCCGGGAGGCAGAGGTTGCAGTGAGCCAAGATCGTGCCACTGCACTCCAGCCTGGTGCCTGGCAACGGAGCAAGACTCTGTCTCAAAAAAGAGAATATGTCATGCCAGGTAAGAAGTGACAGCCCATATTAACTCCCATCTGGAAGCTCTGCTCCATCTGATGCAGAGAGAATAGAAAGAAATCCATCCCATAGGATTGAAATAGTTCTCAAATCTGTTTTACTGTTTATTAAAGCCACAGTTTATGCTTTCCTGATCTTCCTAGGGTTCCAGGCCCACCTTGTCTTCTCAATCTGCTTCCCCAAGCCCCTGAACATGGCCTGGGGGACAGCTTTGGTCCTCTGGATGGATGTCTGTCTGATGATGAATGTGCAGTCACTGCCCACTGTGAGATTTTTGCAATAGTGGCAGGAGGTTTGAGGGGTGGGTACTTATGAACGGTGAGTCATCAGAAAGCATTCAGGAGACATCACTCATTTTTGTATCATAATAAAAACTGAAAGTTGGGGCCTCTACAGAATAAAACAGGAAGGGCAGAAAACTTCTGGTCATGGGGCTGAGGTTGGGTGGCGGGGACATAGGCAGGAAATTGACTTCAGTCTAGACTCCAACTGTGTGTGCCTTGAGAGACCAAGCCCTGCTGTCAGCTAAGCATGCTACTTCGGGTGAGGAGATCAGCCTTAACAATGAGCTTATGAATCTTCAGACACCTGACAATGACACAGAAAACAGGAGAGAAGGAGGGACTGTCCAGGGAAGGGGGCGTCATGGGCAAGAGCATAAACACCACCCAGAAGATGAGAAAGGACAACAGTTAAGGCCCAGCAAGAGAAATGTCCTCTGGCCAGAGTGTCAAGGCAGGTGTGTTCAGGGGCTTGGGGCCAAGTGGCAGCTTGCCCATTCTGGTGGCTGCACCTAAGAGATGCCATTCACATGGACTGGGTTGGTGACACCCCGGAGTGTGTAGTCGGGCTGATCAGTGTCCTACAGAAAAGCTGAGAATGCTTTGGCAGCATTGAAACAACATTTAGAACTGGCAATGGCTCAAATTTACATATTTAAGCAGAAGACCCCATTTTCTGGGCCATCAAACTGCCCATGCACAAGTTGCATGCCAACAAGAGACTTTTACCACCCCAACTTGCCTCTAGCCTCAGAGATGTTAGAGTAAAACACAAAATCACTGGTCACATGTAAGCAGATGTGTGTGTGAGGTTAGCCACAGGTAGCTACTGAGTGTATGGAAGAATATCAGGAAAAGACTACCAGTCTGTGAATATGAGGCTGCCTAAGTAAATTACGGTACCTATTTACCAAGTCTGATGTTTTATAAAGATAGATGAAGAACTTTCTCCTTTTTTTTCCCTTTGAGACAGAGTCTTGCTGTGTCACCAGGCACCAGGCTGGAGTGCAGAGGCACGATCTTGGCTCACTGCAACCTCCGCCTCCCAGGTTCAAGCAATTATCCTGCCTCAGCCTCCCGAGTAGCTGAGACTGCAGGTGCACGCCACTACATGCAGCTAATTTTTGTAGTTTTTAGTGAAGATGGGGTTTCACCATGTTGGCCAGGATGGTCTCGATCTCTTGACCTCATCATCTGCCCACTTCGGCCTCCCAAAGTGGATGAAGAACTTTCTCTATGCACCATGAAAAAAATCTCCAAACTACATTTAAGTAAAAAAAAAGAGCAAAGTGCAGAAGTGTGTATAGTATACCATCTTCAATATTCGATTTGAAAAAGAAGGAAAACAGAATAATATATATTCACTTTTTTGAGACAGAGTCTTGCTCTGTCACACAGACTGAAATGCAATGGTGTGATCTTGGCTTACTGCAACCTCTGTCTCCTGGATTTAAGCAATTCTCCTACCTCAGCCTCCTGAATAGCTGAGATTACAGGAGCCTGCCACCACACATGGGCAATTTTGTGTATTTTTAGTAGAGACAGGGTTTCATCATGTTGGCCAGGCTGGTCTCAAACTCCTGACCTCAGGTGATCCACCTGCCTTGGCCTCTCAAAGTGCTGGGATTACAGGTGTGAGCCACCAGTCCTGGTCTTAATTATTTTTATTTTTTTATGTGTTGCTTTTTGTAGAGCCCGGATTTCATCATGTTTCCCTGGCTGGTCTGGAACTCCTGGTCTAAAAGTGATCTGTCTGCCTCTCCCACCCAAACTGCTGGGATTACAGGCATGAGCCACCACACCTAGCCTATTCATGACTATGTTTTCAGAAAAGAAACTCTTGGGCTGGGTACGGTGGCTCACGTCTGTAATGCCAGCAGTTTGGCAGGCTCATCCAGGTGGATCACGAGGTCAGGAATTCAAGACCAATCTGGCCAAGATGGTGAAACCCCATCTCTACTAAAAACACAAAAATCAGTTAGGTATGGTGGCATGTGCCTGTATTCCCAGCTACTCAGAAGGCTGAGGCAGGAGAATCGTTTGAACCTAGGAGGCGAATGTTGCAGTGAGCTGAGATCGTACCACTGCTCTCCAGCCTGGGTGACAGAGCAAGACTTCCTCTCACAAAAAAAAAAAGCAAAACTCTGGGCCAGGCATGGTGGCTCATGCCTGTATTCCCAGCACTTTGGGAGACTGAGGTGGGTGGATTACAAGGTCAAGAGATCGAGCCCATGGTGAAACCCCATCTCTACTAAAAAATACAAAAATTAGCTGGGTGTGGTGATGCGCATCTGTGGTCCCAGCTACTCGGGAGGCTGAGGCAGGAGAATTGCTTGAAACCAGGAGGCGGTGGTTGCAGTGATCTGAGATTGCACCACTGCACTCCAGCCTGACGCCTGGCAAGAGAGCAAGACTCTGTCTCAACAACAAAAAAAAAACTCTGGAAGGATACACAAGAGGCTAATACAAGTGGCAAGCTGTGAGGGAGTTGGATTAAGACTTCACTGTCTTTGCTTGGGTGTTATTCTGATTTTTTTTTCAACTGTGTTGTCTATTTGTGATAGGCGGAATGACTTCCTAAAGATCTCTGTGCCCTAATATTAAAAATATGTTGTATTATATACAGCACAGAGAACTTTGTGGATCTAATTAAGGTCATGGACCTTTAAATGAGGAGATCAGCTGGAATTATGCAGGTAGACCCAATCTAATCCCATGAGTCCTTAAAAGCAGAGAGCTGTCTATGGCTGGAGCCAGAGATTGAACATAAGAAACCAGCAATTTGAAGGGTGGCAGGGACTCAGAGCCTACAGAAAGCATGATAGGGTGTGCAGGCACACTCCAGGAGCTAACATTAGCCCACAGCCTGCATGAGTGTTGGAGCAGGCTCTTCCCCAGAGCCTCCAGTCAGGAATGCAGCCCTGCCAGCACCTCGATCTTGGCTTGCAAGATCTTAAACAGAGAACTCAGCTGACCATCCCTGGACTTATTTTTTAATTTAGAGACAGGGCCTCACTCTGGCCCCAAGGCTGGAGTGCAGCAATGCAATCATTCATAGCTCACTGGAGCCTGGACCTCTCAGGCTGAAGGGATCCTCCCACCTCAGTCTCCCTCCTGAGTAGCTGGGACCACAGGCAAGTGTCACCACACCTGGCTAACTTTTGAAAAAATTTTTTGTAGAAATGAGGTATTGCTCTGTTGCCTAGGCTGGTCTCAAACTCCTAACCTTGTGATTCACCCGCCTGGGCCTCCCAAAGTGCTGGGATTACAGGCGTGAGCCACTGCACCCAGCCATACACAATGGATTTTTTTTAAAATTTCAAACATGAGTTAAGAAGCAGACTGTGAAGTATCAGGCCCAGCCCCATCTATGTTTCATGCAGGTGGATCTGCTCGTTCTACTTTATAAACTCTTTTTTTCTTTTTTTTTGCAATTTTTTTTTAAACAGGGTTTCACCATGTTAGTCAGGCTGGTCTTGAACTCCCGACCTCAGGTGATCTGCCCATCTTGGCCTCCAAAGTGCTTAGATTACAGGCATGAGCCACTATGCCGTGCATTTTTTTTTTTGCAATTTTATAACTTAATTTGATGTATTTGATGATCAGCAATCCGAAAGTGGATTCTGTACAGGACATTCCTTATTCCTTTGCCCAGACTGTTTTGCTGAGTCTGGTATCAATGCACACACCTGGACGTTCCCATCTCCTTCATGGCACATTTCCAAATCTCTTTGAATGCCCAAGGGGCACGCTTCTTGAAGCCCACTCCATGGCTGTGCTTATGAATGTTGGTGGCCTGTTCTCAGGTCACCACCTGGGTGATGGCAGAATGGCCCTTTTCCTTCTCGCCACCCTTCTTTGCAGGAGCTGTTCTGCCAAGTCCAAGTTGGAAAGTACTTTGTCAACTCTCATCCAGGACACTGATTCTGGATAAGATTCTCTCCTCAACATCCACCAGAGTGTTTGAGAAAGAATTAAAGCAACTGTCAGTTGCATATGCTCAAGACAGACATTACAGTCTGTAATCCTAGCCCTGTGGGTCTCAGAGCATGGCTCCTGGCCAGACTCGGCAGCCTCACCTTCCCAGACCTCCTGACTCAGGACCTCCAGGCACCAACTTAGGAATCTGCTTTCGCCACCTCTCTAGGTGATTCTGATTCATGGACAAGTTTAAGAACCATTACGCATCCTAGCCAAATTTTTCTTTACGATGGACAATGCTGTCTTTCTAGGATGAGTGATGGACCTGCAGAGGCATTTCATAAGGTGGGTCACTAGGTTTCAAGGGCTCTAGGTGACACAGAAACTGCAGTGTTGAAGCAAACTGATGGCAATAGTGCACCCAGCTAAGTTATATCAAAGTGGTGGGTAGTGAAGGGGAACCCTCTCTTTCACAGAGGTTTTGCTATCACACCCCACCCACAGCCACAGCCCTGGGTACCACACTGAGGGGCCTACAGGGAGGGTGGGCCACCATGTAGTGAGGCAGTCCACACCAGCCTCAAAGGTACTGCTCTCTGCTAGTGAAAGTCTACCTAGAAGACAGAGAAGTCCAGCCTCAGTAACAAAGACATGCCTGCAATGATTAACTGCAAACTTTTTTTAAACCTGGAAGCTGTGTGTGCACTCAGATCCCAACCTACATGTGGGGCAAAAGTTGGCAAAGTATGACACAGAACTGACATGGAAAAACAAAACCCAGGTGGAAAATACGGTTTTCTAGGTCCACGTAAAAGAAAGGGAGCAAACAAAAATATCTGACAGATACATGAGAAAGAATGCCAGGGCATTGGCGGGGTGTGGTGGTTCACACCTGTAATCCCAGCACTTTGGGAGGCTGGGGCAGGCAAATCACAAGGTCAGGAGTTCGAGACCAGCCTGGCCAAGATGCTGAAACCCTGTCTCTACTAAAAATAGAAGAAATGAGCTGGGTGTAGTGGCACACACCTGTAATCCCAGCTACTCAGGAGGCTGAGGCAGGAGAATCACTTGAACCCAGGAGGCAGAGGTTGCAGTGAGCCAAGATTGTGCCACTATAGTCTGGCCCAGGCAACAGAGTGAGACTCTGTCTCAAAAAAGAAAAAAAAAGAACTCCAGGGCATAAACTGCAGGGGAGTCCCCTACCCACTGCCCCTTAGGCCCATGTCTCTCAATTCCATACACTTAGAGTGTGATCTCTTAAACAAACAGGTGACTGTTTAGATGCCCCACCCAGGGCTCCACTCATTAGTTTCCTTTTGGTCCTCTGACAACATGGTCTCACCTGTCTTTCTTCCAGGTATTGTTGGAATTCCTGCCTCCACATGCCCAACCCTAGATTCAGCTTCCTGTCTGGTGCCTGAGAGCATAGCTCTTGCCTGCCCACTGGCTTGGCCTCAGAGATCTGCCCTGCCCTGATGCTAGTGACTGCTCAAACTAGGCAGCCTGTGAATGGGACTGCCTGATGCTGTTCACCTGCACAGAGAATGGAGCCCCAGGAGACGGCTTTCTGGCATCACCCCAACACAGTAATGCATGAGCCTTGCACTTCTTTGCAGTGTGACAGGGCACATCTCACATGGATGCTTGCAGGGCTGTAAAGGGGGGAGTGTGAGAGGGTGGGGAGGGGCATGGAGAGGCCAGAATCCAGGAAAGAATGCCCTACAGAGACAGACACCCTTGGCTTGCCATGCAGGGAGCGTAAGAAGGAGTAAACCCATGACACAGCTAGGCTGTGGCACCCCTTTGGGAGTGCCCATACATAGGGACACATGACCTTGGGGATTTCCCAGACAGCTTAGGGGCTTAATCGTGATATAAGAGACTTCCTTTCTGGAGGCCTCAACTTATCTGTTAGTTGGCTGAAGCAGCCATCAAAAAATATCACAATCTGGGTGACTCAAACAATGAAAACATAATTCCAGAGTCTGAAGTCCAAGATCAACATGATGACAAGCTTGGTTTCTTCTGAGGCTTCTCCTCCATGTACCAGCAAGCACCCTTGCAGCCTCTTTCAACTCCGAGTTTCCTGTTCCCACAAGGATGTCAGTCACGTTGGATTGGGCCCACCCTAACGGATCACCTCTTTAGAGGTCCTGTCTCCAAGGACAATCACCTTGTGAGGTCCTGATGGCTAGCCTTCAACACATGAGTTTCTGGCCAGGCATGGTGGCTCACACCTATAATCCCAACACATTGGGAGCTGAGGTGGGAGGATCCTGTGAGCCCAGGTGGTCGAGGCTGCAGTGAGCTATGATGGCACCACTGCACTCCAGGCTGGGCCATACAGCAAGACCGTGTCTCAAAAAAAAAGGCTGGTCATGGTGGCTCACCCTGTAATCCAAGCACTTTGGAGGCCAAGGTGGGCAGATCACCTGAGGTTGGGAGTTCAAGACCAGCCTGACCAACATCTTTAAAAAAATTAAAATAAAATTTAAAAATCCCCAAAAAACACAAAGCATGAGTTTTGGGAGAGACAGAATTCAGCTAGCAACACTGAAAGTAAGGAATATGAATACCAATCTATTTCACCCATGGAAGGAAGTGATTTCAAAAGAGAGGGCAGAGATTTGTCATAATCAGCAGACCAAGTTTAGATTTAAGTACCTCCCACAAAATTTCAGAAAAGTCTTTCTTGTCCTTTGTTAATAGAAAAAAAAATCGCTTCTTCATGCAAGCATTCATTGAATGCCTCTCTGCCAAGCAGCTTGAAAGTAAAGCTATAAAAGTAGAGGCCCTTGGTGCACCACGGTGCAGATATTGTCTGATCTAATCAAGAAGTATTTATTGAGTGGTGTTGGAGGTTAAAGAATTATCAGACAAACTCTATTCTAGACCCAAAGGAGCTTGTAATTCTTCCTGGGAAGGCAAGAACCACTGGTATGACACCAGGAACAACAGTATGTGGCATATAACTGAGTTCTAAATTGTGTTGGGGGGACTTCAATTGCTGCTGGAATTGGGAATGAGGAAAACCAATGAGGGAGTGGGTTGGCACCAGCTAAATCACTCAGACTGAAATGTTCATTACCCTGAGCCATTGTTCACGTTGCAGACTTTCTGTTCCAAATGGCAAAAGCCAGTCCGAAAGCCTCAATCATGAGAATAACTCAAGACCTCCAGTTTCATTTCATGTTTCTAACATCACAAGACAGCCGTGGGCCTTGTCCTGCTCAGCAGAGTTCTACCCTCGACTTTCTCCACTCAGCTTCCCCTGCTGAGGCTACATGAAACAGGGGTTCCCCACCACAATTCTATATCCACACCCCAGGGGACAGGTTCAATCAGCAGTCCAGGCCAGTGAGCCACACCTGCACCCCATTTCTACCTAATTAGACCCCGCAGCCCTGCAGGAGCACTCAGTTATGTATGGGTCAGAATGCCCCTGTTTGCTTGGGGACCCATGGCTACTTGTTGATTGCAGAGGGCACCTGTTGAGAAGATGCAGGAAGGGAGAGAAGGACAGAAAGACAGGAGGAGCCCATGAAACTGGTGAGAGACAGAGTGGACAGAGAACATGGGGAACTGAGAAGTAGAATGGGTTTCTGGCCTGACCCATTCTGGGGCACCCCTTTTAAACCAGGGTCTGCATTGGCTGATGAGTGCAGCTGGGCTCTCTCTACCACTCTTCAGCCTTCTCTGCCATGCTGAAATGCCCCAGATTTTAGTCCCAGTTCAGGTTGCTGCACCCATAACCTGGGGAATGTGGCAGCACTTGCTGGGGTTTCACAGGTGTGCAGAGGGTGCCTCTGGGTGGGACTCCATTCCTCCATGGGCAGGAGTCCCTGGGCAGTGACCACACCCTAGAGATGGCCAGAGTGCCTTCATTTCAAGTGCTATATTGGGAGTATCTTAAAAACCTGTCTGAAACATGTACATGAGAATTTACCTTTTTTTGAGATGGAGTTTTGCTCTTGTCGCCCAGGCTGGAGTGCAATGGCACAATCTCAGCTCACTGCAACCTCTGCCACCTGGGTTCAAGTGATTCTCCTGCCTCAGCCTCCCAAGTAGCTGGGATTATAGGCATGCATCACCATGCCCAGATAAATTTGTATTTTTAGTAGAGACATGTGGGTCAGGCTGGTCTCGATCTCCTGACTTTAGGTGATCCGCCAGCCTCGGCCTCCCCTGTGATTACAGGGGTGAGTCACTGCACCCAGCTGAGAATTCACTTTTGCCAAAAAAATAATGAGGGTCCCATGCCATTTTAGGAGCAACATTTGTTAAGGTGGTGAGGAAATCAGTAGTGCAATCTCGACCACCTAGATTACCTAAGAAAAAGAAGCCTAAATCTGAACTTCCCAAAACACAACTTGAAAACTTGAATTCTCCATCTTTTTTTTTAGATGGAGTCTCACTTCACTGCCCAGGCTGGAGTGCAGTGGTGTAATCTTGGCTCACTGCAGCTCCACCTTCCAGGTTCAAGTGATTCTCCTGCCTCAGCCTCCTGAGTAGCTGGGACTACAGGCATGGCCACCATACCCCACTAATTTTTGTATTTTAATAGAGATGGGTTTCACCATGTTAAACAGGCTGGTCTTGAACTCCTGACCTCAAATGATCCCCCCACCTTAGCCTCCCAAAGTGCTGGAATTACTGGTGTGAGTCGCTGCACCCAGCAAGCTGATGGTATTTTCTTGCACCTCACCCAATGGCAGTGGACTTGGTTGAATCCATTTCTCAGGGAACAAAGAACAGATCATTTGGTTCAGGTTCTAAATGGGTCACTGGGCTTAGTAGCAAGAGCTTCTAATAAGAAATATTACTTGAGAACTTACATTGTGCCAGAGGCTTCACATATGTGACATCATTTAATCTTCCAGATACTATAACCATTTTCATTGTAGAGATGAGGACACTGGGCTGGGTGCAGTGGCTCACTCCTGTAATCCCAGCACTTTGGGAGGCTGAGGCGGGTGAATCACGAGGTCAGGAGTTTAAGACCGGCCTGGCCACAATGGTGAAACCCCGTCTCTACTAAAAATACAAAAAATTAGCAGGGCGTGGTGATGGGCGTCTGTAATCCTAGCTACTTCGGAGGCTGAGGCAGAAAATTGCTTGAACCTGGGAGGTGGAGGTTGCAGTGAGCCAAGATTGCAGCACTGCACTCCAGCCTGGGCGACAGAGTGAGACTCTGTTTCAAAAAAAAAAAAAAATAAAATAAAGAGAGAGATGGCCAGGTGGGGTGGTTCACGCCTGTAGTCCCCGCACTTTGGGAGGCTGAGGTGGGCAGATCATGAGGTCAAGAGATTGACAACATCCTGGCCAACGTGGTGAAACCCTGTCTCTACTACAAATACAAAAATTAGCTGGGCATGGTGGTGTGTGCCTGTAGTCCCAGCTACTCTGGAGGCTGAGGCAGGAGAATCACTTGAACCCAGGAGGCGGAGGTGGCAGTGAGCTGAGATCAAGCCATTGCACTCTAGCCTGGCACCTGGTGACAGAGCAAGACTCTGTCTCAAAGTAAAATAAAATAAAAAAGAGAAAGATGAGTAAACTCAGTCTTGAAAAGCTGACCAGTCTGGGGGTGTCACTAACTCAAGGTCGCATGGCTAGTCACTGGGGAAAGCAGAATTGAACTCAGATTACTCCGTGGTCCATCTATTAACTGCTGGCCACACTCTGTTCTCAAAAGCTCATGTTGTCAATTCTCACTCCCAGCAAGGTTGTGCCTCCAAAAACCACAATCAGGAGGGAGAGAGGCCTTAGGAACAATATTCTAGACCCTCAACTACAAACTACAGCCTACAAGACAGTTTTTTTCAACTTTATTAAGGAACATTTTACATATACAATTCATCCCTTTCAAGTGTACAATTCAATAATGTTTTAGTAAAAGCCATTACCTTAACACATTTAGAACATTATCATTAAGATCACACTTTCATGGATATTACTTCTAGAGTTTGTTACCAGAACACTGTTGGTAACCCAAAAGAATCCCTCATGCACACTTACCTGGAGGTCAAAATACAACCTTTAGATGTTGTGTTTGGTCCACCATATTTAGAATATCCTTTTGATAGTCAGGAGCAATGGCTCATGCTTGTAATCCCAGCAATTGGGAGGCCAAGGCAGGTGGAACACCTGAGGTCAGGAGTTTGAGACCAGCCTGGCCAACATGGTGAAACCCTGTATCTACTAAAAATACAAAAATTACCCAGCTGTGGTGGTGCAAGCCTGTAGTCCCAGCTACTTGGGAGGCTGAGCAGAGAATTGTTTGAACCTGGGAGGTGGAGGTTGCAGTAAGCTGAGATCAGGCCACTCCTCTTCAGCCTAAGCAAAAGAGCAAGACTGCCTCAGAATAAAATAAAATGTTTTTGATTTTTTTGCTAGCTTTCAAAAAAAGAGACGATGTCACATAATATTTAATTTTTTTTGAGACAGAGTTTCACTCTTGTTACTCAGCTGGAGTGCAATGGTGTGATCTTAGCTCATGGCAACCTCTGCCTCCCAGGTTCAAGCAATTCTGCTGCCTCAGCCTCCTGAGTAGCTGGAACTACAAGCACATGCCACCACACCCAGCTAATTTTTGCATTTTTAGTAGAGACAGGGTTTTACCATGTTGATGAGGATGGTCTCGATCTCTTGACCTCGTGATCCACCTGCCTCAACCTCCCCAAGTACTGGGATTATAGGCATAAGCCACCATGCATGGCCATGATATTTCAAGTTTTGACTTCTCCAGGAAAAAAAAATTCAGAAGATTGGGCAAAAGGGGACTCTCCTTCATACAAGGCAAAGCCAGTAGCTGCCCGCTTTAGACAGAGCTCTTGCTCTCAGGTTCACTTCTAAAATCAGTAAGAGGGCACAAGTGGGGTCCACAGAACCACAGCCTTCCAACCGCCAGCCTGGTTCCATGGCTCTTGGCAAATGGCAGAACAGTCAGGGCTACTTTATTACAAAAATCCAGTGCTTCATCCTCACCAAAAAGGAGCTGTTCTTTCACTTGGGCAACCTTCTCTGAAAGCAGTCACATGTCTTGTAATGAAGCTTCGAAATTAGGGTTTACACACAATGTGGCAAAGGAATGCTCAGCTTCCTCTCTCTTTGGCATCAACCTCCCCCACACATAAAGAGGGATTTCCTTTGCTCCACGCAGGCACACTGCTCCTGGGGAGCTGTTGAAAGGGTTAATCAGAGAATGACTGTCTTCAGTTACTACAGAAAACATTGCTTGTTGTCCACCCAGTTCCTCCTTTGCTCCTGATTATTTTGTTCACAGTGGCAATATTTTCAGGGAAGGGGGATTCAGTCCTAGGGAGCTATGATTGAATAGTTCACTCTGTCAATTCCAGGCTACATTGACAGAAACTGCCTTAGGAATAGGCATATGAGGCCGGGTGTGGTGGCTCACGCCTGTAATCCAAGCACTTTGGAGGCCAAGTCGGGCAGATCACCTGAGGTGATCAAGACCAGCCTGACCAACATGGTGAAACCCCATATTTAAAAAAAAAAAGAATAGGCACATGATCCATTACCATTTCAAATTTATATATGTGACATTGTTTAAACTTCTAGATATTATAACCATTTTCTTTCTTTCTTTATATATTTTTTAAATATTATAACCATTTTCATTGTAGAGATGAGAAAACTGAGTCCTCTAGTCTGGGGACATCACTTGTTCAAGGTCACATGGCTAGTCAGTGGGGAAAGCAGAATTGAACTCAGATGACTCCATGGCCCATCTATTAACCACTGGCCACATTCCCTCCCTGGCCAACATGGTGAAACCCCATCTCTGCTAAAATACAAACATGACCCAATGTAACCATTTCCCTTTTTTTTTTGAGAAGGAGTCTCAAACCATGAGCCTAATGAAACCTCTTTTCTTTATAAATTGCCCAGGTATTCCTTTATAGCAGTGCAAACATACTGCTGTCACTAACACAGTGACTTTCTCTTTCCTTGTGCGACAAGAGACTCACTCTGTCACCCAGGCAGGAGTACAGTACAACTGGGGTGACAGAGCAAGACTCTTCTCAAAAAAATTAGTTAAATTAAATTAAATAAAGCTGAAACATTGCAGAGCTCAGTCTGTCTCCAAAGTCTGCTGTTTCCTTATGTGACACCACATCACTTCCCCTCAGTTCCAGGACAAGGAGATCAGAGCTGTTGACAAGCTCCTGGGAGGTATTTTAGCTGCAGGCCACACTCTCTGGGTGACCACATTCTGGCCGTGGGTTCTTGCCTCAAAATCTGAGCCTGAGCCAGCCTCTTGAGCCTGGTGGTGAGGTGGGACCCCTGCTCTGGTGCATGTCCAGAGATTAGTTACAGGAGCTTGCCAAGAGAACTCTCCAGACTCCACCTAGCCCCACTTCTGCCGCTATCTTGCCTGTTCTGGCAGCCTAACCCAAGCCTCCACCCTGGAAATGGCCTCCCAGTGACAGCCTCCACTAGTAAGGCAGAGCCATATGCAACATCTAGAATGTGTTCTTACCAAACATGTTTAATCAACATCAAATCAAGCATCTTAGTTCTAAATTTTGCTTTGCAGGAAATATGCAAATAAAGAAACAAGTTAAATAACATGATGGGAAATAATTAGACAAATTCACAATATGGAACATTAAAACATTTGTTTCTTCAAAAGTCTATAGGTGAAGGGATTGTTCTAGATTAAAATGAACTTAAGAAAAATAACAGCCGCCACTTGGTGGTTCATGCCTGTAGTTCCAGCACTTTGGGAGGTCAGATCACCTGAAGTCAGGAGTTTGAGACCAGCCTGGCCAACATGGTGAAACCTCGTCTCTACAAAAAGTACAAAAATTGGCCAGATGTGGTGGCAGGAGCCTGTAATACCAGCTACTCAGGAAGCTGAGGCAGGAGAAGCCTCAACCCAGGGGGCAGAGGTTGCAGTGAGCAGAGATCACTCCACTGCACTCCAGTCTGGGCAATAAGAGCAAGGCTCTATCTCAATAAAATAAAAGAAAAATAATAATAAAATGCAACATGTGATACTTGATTAGGTCCTGGCTTAAATAAACTAACTGCAAGGTCAGGCGCAGTGGCTCATTCCTGTAATCCTAGCACTTTGGAAGGCCAAGGTGGGCAGATCACCTGAGGTTGGAGTTCGAGGCCAGCCTGACCAATATGGAGAAAACCCGTCTCTACTAAAAATACCAAACAAACAAAAAAATTAGCTAGGTGTGGTAATGCATGCCTGTAATCCCAGCTACTTGGAAGGCTGAGGCAGGAGAACAACTTGAACCTGGGAGATGGAGGTTTCAATTAGCCGAGATCATGTCATTGCACTCCAGCCTGGGCAAAAAAGAGTAAAACTTCATCTCAAAAAAAAAAAAATAGCTACAAAAGACATCTGGGGGAAAATGAGGAAACTTGAATATGGCCTCATTATTAAAGTGAATTAAGTAATTACTTTGGTCAAGGCCATGCCTGTAATTTCAACACTTTGGGAGACTGAGGTGGGCTGGTCACTTGAGCCCAAGAGTTTCAGAACAGCCTGGGCAGCATGGCAAAACCCTGTCGCTACAAAAAAACAAAAGAGAAAAATTTAAAAATTAGTGGGGTGCATGCACCCACCTGAGCAACATAACAAGACCCTATCACTAAAAATATAAAAATTAGGGCTGGGTGCTGTGTAATCCCAGCATTTTGGGAGGCCAAGGCAGGTGAATTACAAGGTCAGGAGTTCAAGACCAGCCTGGCCAACATGGCAAAACCCCACTTCTACTAAAAATATAAAAATTAGCAGGGCATTGTGGCAAGTGCCTGTAATCCCAGCTACTCGGGAGGCTGAGACAGGAGAATTACTTGAACCTCGGAGATGGAGGTTGCAGTGAGCTGAGATTGCACCATTGCACTCCTGCCTGGGCAACACAGCAAGACTTTGTCTCAATATATATATACACACATATATATGTAAATTAAAATATAGGCCAGACATGGTGGCTTATGCCTGTAATCCCAGCACTTTCAGAGGTGGAGGTGGGTGGATCACAAGGTCATGAGTTCAAGACCAGCCTATTAAAATGGTGAAACCCTGTCTCTCTAAACATACAACAATTAGCTGGACTTGGTGGCATGCCCCTGTAGTCCCAGCTCCAAAAAAAAAAAAGGTTAAAATATAAAAATCTTTAAAAATTAGCCAGGTATGGTTGGACACACCCATAGTCACAGGGATTTGGGAGGCTAAGACAGAAGAATCTCTTTAACCCAGGAGTCCAAGGCTGCAAAGGTCACACCACTGCAACCATAGCTCACTATGAAGGAAACAGAGAAGGAAAGTATCGCTAAAAAAATTAAAAAATAAATGAAATAAAATGGCTAATACGGTCAATTTTAAAAAATAAGTATTTTGGCTGGGAATGGTGACTCATACCTGTAATCCCAGCAATTTGGGAGGCCAAGGCAGGTGGATCACCTGATGTCAGGAGTTTAAGGTCACCCTGCCAACATGGCAAAACCTCTTCTCTACTAACAATACAAAAATTAGCCAGAAGTGGTGGCATGCCCCTATAGTCCCAACTACTCAGGAGGCTGAGGCAGGGAAATCGCTTGAACCCACTTGAGCCAAGATTCGGCCACTGCACTCCAACCAGGGTGACAGAGCAAGGCCCTATCTCAAAAAACTAAAGTAAAATAAAAAGTAAGATAAAAAACAGAGAGAAAAAGGCCAAATGGCAAATAGGTAAAAAGTCAATCTTTGCTGAAACTAGGTGACCAATTATGTGCACATTCTTTTTAACTTTCTGCATGTTTAAAACCTGCCATAATAATGTTTGAAAACTGGATGAAGATGTGAACCCAGGGCCTCTTGGCTGATGGTGTTTGCCACCTGGCTCCCTCTCTGTCTTCTGCCAAGCAATTGGCTCCATGGCTATTCCAGCCTGGATCTCCTGAGGCTTGAATGAGCTGAGGGACTGGCTGAGCCCCTAGAATTTGACCAGAAAACACTGAATCTGGGGCTAGACAACTAAGGCAGGATTCTTCATTGGTATATTGGAGATGAGGACAAACATCTCTCCCCTAAGGGCAGCTTTTGGGAGACAGCCCCACATAGAAAAGCAGAAGTCTCTCCTGGGATTTTACACAGGAAGGCCTGCACTTTACACAGGAAGGCCCAGACTTGGCCGAGTCTGGCCCAAGACCACCTAACTTGTCAGTGGCCAAGCTGGGATGAACAAAAGCTCAGCTTCCTGGCTCCCCATCCCCTGTTCTTTCCACCAACCCAGCCGGTGGCTCCCAATCCCTCTGCTAAGCCAACCCACCTACAGTGTCAAGATACCCCATTCTTTGAATCTCTCACTCAGTCCCCCACAGCTATTTCCATCTTTCCTGAATCCCCAGTGTTACAGTGTTGGCAGGGTAGAGTGCTCAGAGAGCAAAAGCTGGGATGTGTGGTCTTCCCAATGTGGCACTCGGTTTCTTTGCTGCTTAAAGGATCAGAGCAAGCATCTGCAAAAGGCAGCTGCACTTCGTGCACAGTTCCTAATCTCCAGGCTCAGTGCCAGACAGCACTGGGTCTGACAAAGCAGACCCTTTGTCAACAGAGATACCCTCGCTTTGTAAACCAAGAGGGAGGCAGAAAAAGTCCTCTAGCAACACAGACTGGCCTTTGGGGTAGGCAGGAGAGGGAACTGTCTACTGAAGTCCTCATTTAAACAAACAAACAAGAAGACAAAAACAATAAGGTAGACAAAGAGCCAAGGGGGAACAGCAAGTAAATTCCTGAAATTGCACTGTAATTGAAGCAAAGCTATTGATCATGATGGATAAGCTTTTTTATGTGCGGCTGCAATCAGCTTGCCAATATTTTATTGAAGATTTTTGCATCTATGTTCATCATGGATATTGGCCTGAAGTTTTCTTTTCTTGTAGAGTCTCTGCCAGGTTTTGGTATCAGGATGATGTTGGTCTCATAAAATGAGTTGGGAAGGACTCCCTCTTTTTGGATTATTTGGAATAGTTTCAGAAGGAATGGTACCAGTTCCT
>CM052651.1:26305153-26321691 GCA_028533165.1 Leontopithecus rosalia | reverse complement strand
GAGTGATGGCATGGGGAGAAATGCCAAATATGGGTGAGGGGGCAGAAGGCAGCAAAACACATTGCCACGTGTGTACCTATGCAACTCTCTTGCATGTTCTGCACATGTACCCCAAAACCTAAAATGCAATAAGAATTAAAAAAAAAATGGAATCAGTTACCTAAAAAAAATAAAAATAAAAATAAAAATAAAAATAAAAATAAAAGTTCCCCAGATGATTCAAATGTGCATCCAGGGTTAGAAACCTCTGGCATCAAATTTCTGCTCTGAACAATTTTCATGTTTCTAGGAGAGCATTGGAATCCATGAATTTCCCCTCTCAGCTTATCTCTGATGATGAAATAAGAGTCATGGACAAAGTTTTGGGGTGGTATTTGGGGACAGCCACCTCAAAGGCTTATGGGTCCCTTGAAACCTTCTGCCGCCTAAGGTAGACAATGGGCATTAGAAGGAGAGGAGAGGGGCTTGAGTCTCTCTCTCTCTCTCTCCCCCCACCCACCTCTATGCCCTTTACTTTGACTACTTCCTGCCTTATTCTCACCTCCTCTTCTCCCTCTCCTCCCAATCCAGCAGCTTCCAGCATCTGGAATGGCTTTCCTGCCTTATCCTTTCTCCCTAGCTTCTATGTTCTCTTTCATTCTCTCTTTGAGACAACATCTCACTCTGTCACCCAGGCTGAAGTGCAGTGGTGCAATCTTGGCTTATTGCAATGTCTGCCTTCTGGGCTCCAACAGTCCTCTCACCTCAGCCTCCCATGTAGCTGGGACTACAGGAATGCACCACCATGCCCATATAATTTTTTGTATTTTTAGTAGAGACCAGGTTTCACCATGTTGCCCAGGCTGGTCTTGAACTCCTGAGCTCAAATAATCTGCCTGCCTCAACCTCCCAAAGTGCTGGGATTACAGGCATGAGCTACCATGCCTCACAACTTCTTTGTTCTCTCAAGACCCTTCCTTCTCCAGGATAAGTTTCTTCTCTCTCTCTCAGTCCACAGCCTCAAGTGGGAACCAGAACCCTGCAGCTAAGCCCTGTGGGGCAATGAGTCCCAGAGAGGGGAGAATACCTCACTAGGACATTCCAAGGCCCATGCATCAAGCAAACACATCAGTATCTTCATCACCTGGATTGGAGCTGGACTCAGACTCATTCTGGGAACTGTGAGATGCTGTGGCTCTCTGGGGGCCAAGAGGGGAAGCTGTGTGCTGTGGGGAGAGGTAGGTGCTAAGCCAGGGCTTGGAGACCTGGTTCCTGATTCAGTTCTGCCATAAACTACTTGGTGCATAACCATGAGCTCAGTACTTCTCCATAGGTGATATGGTTTGGCTGTGTCCCCGCCCAAATCTCATCTTGAATTGTAGCTCCCATAATTCCCATATAATGTGAGAGAAACCCAGTGGGAGGTAATTACATCATGCTGCTCTTGTGATAGTCAATAAGTCTCACAGGATCTGATGGTTTTTCATAAAGGGGACTTCTGCACATGCTTCTTTTACCTGCCACCATGTAAGATGTGCCTTTGCTCTTCATCTTCCACCATGATTGTGAGGCCTTCCCAGCCACATGGAACTGTGAGTCCTTAAGCTTCTTTCTTTGTAAATTACCCAGTCCCAGGTGTGTATTTATTAGCCACATGAAAACAGACTAATACACTGCACCTTGGGTTTCTTTCTTTACCCGTCAAATGAGGGGCTATCAACTATTCTTTTTAACGCAGGCATGGTATGACTTTCTGCCATTCTCTGTGGCTCATCTTGAGGCCAGAAGGGGCAAGATGGCCTTCAGACTCAAAAGAAGGTGCTAAAATGGTTAGATTTATTTCATAATTTTTGAGCACCTCCTACATTCAAGGCATGGTTGTGGATGATGGGAATATGGGAGTACACTCAATCAAGTCCTTTGCTCATGAGTGGACAGTGTGGAGGACGTTCAGTCACTGGGTTTGGGGATATCCAGTGGCATCCTCTGAGTCCTTGCAGGAGACATGCCCCAGCAATATGGCTCTGAAGACCTCACAGAACAGACACAAGAGGTACCCAGTCATGGGCTGAAGTCAAGGGAGGCTGAGATGCTGGCAGGTGCTCTGAGCTGCAGAGACAGAACCTGAAAATGTCACACAGAACCAAAGGTGTGGGAGGGAGCGTGGGGTCTGAGGAAGGCATATCTATAAGTCTACGTTGGATACACTGGAGTTGCATCAGGGAAAGGGCAGGAGAGGAGAGGAGAAATCAAATGAGATAAGATGAGGGGAAGCAGCGCAAAGGCATGTGTCATTCAGCCAGCAGAGCTGATGCACAAGCTTGTTTCTGTTTGTTTCATTAAGAACATATTTATTTACAAGTAAGAAGCTTTTGCTTACTGTTGAGACGCAAGTACTTTTATTTTGAGACAGGGTCTTGTTCTATTGCCCAGGCTGGTCTTGAGCTCTTGGGCTCCAGTGAGCCTTCTGCCTCAGCCTCCCAAGTAGCTGGGATTAAGTGCTTTCCTAAAACCTGCTTTTTAAATAAGCTGCACATAATTCAAGTGTATAGTTTGAAAAATTTCAATATCCATATGCACCTATGGAACCATTATCTATCTAAGTAGTGTACACATCCATCACACTCAAACCTTTCCTTATGTCCCTTTTTATCCTTCCTTCATGCCCATCTCTCACGCATTCCTTCTCCATCTCCAGGCAATCACTGATATGCATTCTTTCATGATAGTTTGCATTTCCTAGAAATCTTTACAAATGGAATCATTTCATGTACTCTTATTTGTATTGTTTTGTTTTTCATTGTAATTAATATGAGATTTATCCAAGTTGCTACCTGTACCAATACCTCATTCCCTTTTCTTTTTTTTTAGTTTTTATATATTTATTCCAGTGGAGTCTCAGAAATGAAAGAATAAATGTGAACGCCAACCAAAACACTCAAGAAACAAATTATAATCATGCATCTCGTAATGATATTTTCTTCCATGACAAACTGCATTGGTGGTCTCATAAGATTATCATACTGCATTTTTACTGTACTTTTTCTATGTCTAAACATCTATAGATACACAAACACCATTGTGTTATAATTGTCTATTGTACTTAGTACAGTGTCATACTGTATAGGTTTGTAGCCTATGAACAGCAGGCTGTAGACCATATAGCCTAGATGTGCAGAAGGCTGTACAATCTAGGTTTGTGTGAGCACAGTATACTCTACAAAGTCACACTATGGCAAAATTCTCTAGTGATACCTTTTTCGGAACCTACCCCCCTTTGTTAAATGACGCACGGCTGTACTTGAGTTGTACCAACAAATAACACATTTACTTAAAGTTTACATATTGCAATGTTTTCTGAAGAACAGCCACTTTTTTTTAAAAAAATTATCTCATTCAACCGTTCTGTTCCCCTTCACTTTATTACTCTTCATTGCACTTATCTGTCATGCTATATTTTTTTACCTTGATTATCTGTCTCCCTTACTAGAAATTAGGTACTATATAAAAAGACAGTTGGCCTCTTTTTTTCACTGCTCTATCCCCACTTAGTCTGGTGTATCATTGGTCTCAGTAAATATTTGTTCAGTAAATAGATTAACTACAGCAAGGATTGGTAAACATTTCTGAAAAGTGTCAGATGGTAAATACTTAAGGCTTTACAGGCTGAGTGGCAAAAATGAGGATGTTATTTAGGTACTTATATAAGAACTGTTAAAAATGTGAAAACCATTCTTAACTCCCAGTCATATAAAAATAGGCAGTAGCTGGATTTGGCCTGTTGCCCATGGTTTGCAAGTGCCTCAACTGAAGAATTAACAACTGAACACAAATAAACACTATCCTTCAACTACCCTTACTTCATCTCACAAATCACTTCTGGTTACTTTCAGAAACAAATGTGGAAGCAACATGATAGCTACCACTTCTGTGTGTCTTTCTCGAAAGAGACCTTTCACTTTTTCACATCTAAATGTTAGAAGATGATAATTTAGTGTAGAAACAGCTCATCATAGTAACTATTACTAAAGGCCTGCTCTATGCTAGGCAGAACACCCAGAACTATGGGAGCACTTGAAGTTTAAAACCCAGTGGCAAAGACATAGACACACGTTAAAATAGATTCTTAAATTTTTTTTAGAAAAGTAGTCAATCAGATACAATTTACTCATAAATCTGAATGAATTCTGTTTGTAAATTTTCCATAGAGGGCACATATGAAAGAATGTGTCATTCTGATTCTAGAATAGTATTGTGACAAATCATATCCTATTTCTTATTTTTTCCTTTTTATTTCATTTTAAGTTTTGGGGTATATGTGCAGGACATGCAAGATAGTTGCATAGTTTTACACAGGAAAGTGTGATTTTCTGTATTCCTACCCTTCACCCACATCTGGCATTTCTTCCCCTGCTATACCTCTCCAGCTCCCCCCCACTATGCCTGCCCTATTCCCCCCAATAGGTCCAGTGTGTAGTGCTCTACTCCCTGTTTCCATGTGTTCTCACTTTTTATCACCTGCCTATGAGTGAGAACATGTGGTACTTCATTTTCTGTTCTTGTGTCAGTTTGCTGAGAATGGTGTTCTCCAGATTCATCCATGTCCCTACAAAGGACACGAACTCATCCTTTTGGATTGCTGAATAATATTCCATGGTATATATGTGCCACATGTTCCCAGTCCAGTCTATCATCTATGGGCATTTGGGTTGGTTTCAGGTCTTTTCTATTGTAAACAGTGCTGCAATGAAATTTGTGTGCATGTGTCCTTATAGTAGAACGATTTATAGTCCTTTGGATATATACCCAGTAATGGGATTGCTGGGTCAAATGAAATTTCTATTTCTAGGTCCTTGAGGAATCGCCACACTGTCTTCCACAATGATTGAACTAACTTACACTCCCACCAGCAGTGTAAAAGTGTTCCTATTTCTCCGCATCCTCTCCAGCATCTGTTGTCTCCAGATTTTTTAATGATCACTATTCTAACTGGCGTGAGATGGTATCTCAATGTGGTTTTGATTTGCATCTCTCTGATGACCAGTGATGATGAGCATTTTTTCATATGTTTGATGACCTCATGCATGTCTTCTTTTGTAAAGTATATGTTCATATCCTTTGCCCATTTTTGAATGGGCTTGTTTGTTTTGTTCTTGTAAATCTGTTTGAGTTCTTTGTAAATTCTGGATATTAGCCCATTGTCAGATGGGTAAACTGCAAAAATTTTTCCCATTCTGTTGGGAATTTTTCCCCGATTTCAAAGGGAATGCTTTCAGTTTTCGCCCATTCAGTATGATATTGGCTGTTGGTTTGTCGTAAATAGCTTTTATTATTTTGAGATACATTCCATCAATACCGAGTTTATTGAGGGTTTTTAGCAGTAAGGGCTGTTGAATTTTGTCAAAGGCCCTCCCTGCATCAATTGAGATAAGCATGTGGTTTTTGGTTTTGGTTCTGTTTATGTGGTGAATTACGTTTATAGACTTGGGTATGTTGAACCAGCCTTGCATCCCTGAGATGAATCCTACTTGATCATGGTGGATAAGCTTTTTGATGTTCTGTTGCAATTGGCTTGCCAGTATTTTATTAAAGATTTTTGCGTCTCTGTTTATCATGGATATTGGGCTGAAGTTTTCCTTTCTCGTTGAGTCTCTGCTGGGTTTTGGTGTCAGGATAATGTTGGACTCATAAAATGATTTGGGAAGGATTCCCTTTTTTTAAATTATTTGGAATCGTTTCAGAAGGAATGGTACCAGCTCCTCTTTTTGTTTATGGTAGAATTCGGTTGTGTACCCATCTATACGTGGGCTTTTTTAATGTGGTAGGCTCTTAATTGCTGCCTCAACTTCAGACCTTGTTATTGGTCTATTCATAGTTTTGGCTTCCTCCTGGTTTAGGCTTGGGAGAACACAAGTGTCCAGGAATTTATCCATTTCTTCCAGGTTTGCTAGTTTATGTGCCTAGAGTTGTTTGTAATATTCTCTGATGATGGTTTGAATTTCTGTGGAATTTGTGATTTCCCCTTTATCATTTTTATTGCATTTATTTGGTTATTCTCTCTTTTCTTTTTGATAAATCCAGATAGTGGTTTGTCTATATTGTTGATCTTTTCAGAAAAAGAGCTCGTGGATTTATCGATTACTTGAAGGATTTTTCATGTCTCTCTCTCCTTCAGTTCTGCTCTGATCTTAGTTATTTCTAGCCTTCTGCTAGGTTTTGAGTTTTTTTGATCTTGCTCCTCTAGCTTTTTCAATTTTGACAATAGGGTGTCAACTTTAAATCTCTCCACTCTTCTCATGTGGGCACTTATTGCTATATATTTTCCTCTATATACTGCTTTAAATGTATCCCAGAGATTCTGGCATGTTTTCTCGTCGTTCTCATTGGTTTTGAATAATTTCTTTCTTTCTGCCTCTTTTTCATTGTTTATCCAGTCAATATTCAAGAGCCAGTTGTTTAGTTTCCATGAAGCTGTGTGGTTCTGAGATAGCTTCTAAATTCTGAGTTCTAACTTGATTGCACTATGGTCTGAGAGATGGTTTGTTATAATTTTTGTTGTTTTGCATTTGCTGAGGAGTGATTTACTTCCAATGATGTGGTCAATTTTAGAGTAGGTGTGATGTGGTGCTGAGAAGAATGTATATTCTGTGGATTTGGGGTGGAGTTTTCTGTAAATGTCTATCAGGTTTGCTTGTTCCAGGTCTGAGTTCAAGTCCTGGATAGTCTTGTTAATATTCTGTCTGGTTGATCTGTCTAATATTGACATTGGAATGTTAAAGTCTCCCACTATTATTGTGTGGGAGTCTAAGTCTCTTTGTAAGTTATTAAAAACTTGCCTTATATATTTGGGTGCTCCTGTATTGGGTCCATATATATTTAGGATCGTTAGCTCTTCTTGTTGTATCAATCCTTTTACCATTATGTAATGTTCTTCTTTGTCTCTTTTGATCCTTGTTGCTTTAAAGTCTATTTTATCAGAGATGAGAATTGTAAATCCTGCTTTTTTTTGCTCTCCATTTGCTTGGTAAATCTTCCATCCCTTTATTTTGAGCCTTTGTGTATCCTTGCCTGTGAGATGGGTTTCCTGGATACAGCACACAGATGGGTTTTGTTTTTTCATCCAATTTGCCAATCTGTGCCTTTTGATTGGTGCATTTAGCCCATTTACATTTAGGGTTAATATTGTTATGTGTGAATTTGATACTTCCAATTTGATGCTAGCTGGCTGTTATGCTCATTAGTTGATGCAGATTCTTCATTTTGTTGATGCTCTTCACCATTTGGTATGTTTTTGGAATGGCTGGTGCTGGTTGTTCCTTTCTATGTGTAGTGTCTCTTTCAGGAGCTCTTGTAAAGCAGGCCTGGGGGTGACAAAATCTCTGAGTACTTACTTGTTCACAAAGGGTTTTCTTCCTTCACTTGTGAAGCTCAGTTTGGCTGGATATGAAATTCTGGGTTGAAAGTTCTTTTCTTTAAGGATGTTGAATATTGGCCCCCACTCTCTTCTGGCTTGTAGGTTTTCTGCGAATAGATCCGCTGTGAGTCAGATGGGCCTTCCTTCGTGGGCGACCCGACCTTTCTCTCTGGCTTCCCTTAATATTTTTTCCTTCATTTCAACCCTGGTGAATCTGATGAATATATGCCTTGCAGTTGCTCTTCTTGTGGAATATCTTTGTGGTGTTCTCTGTATTTCCTGGACTTGAATATTGGCCTGCCTTGCTAGGTTGGAGAAATTTTCCTGGATAATATCCTAAAGAGTATTTTCCAGCTTGGCTTCATTCTCTTCGTCACATTTAGGTACACCTATAAAACGTAAATTACATCTCTTCACATAGTCCTACGTTTCTTGGAGACTTCGCTCCTTCTTTTTTGCACTTTTTTCTCTAATCTTGCCTTCTTATTTTATTTCATTGAGTTGATCTTCGACTTCTGATATTCTTTCTTCTGCTTGGTCAATTCGGCTGTTGAGACTTGTGCATGCTTCACGAAGTTCTTGTGTTGTGTTTTTTAGCTCCATCAATTCATTCATATTCCTCTCTAAATTGTGCATTCTTGTTATTATTTTCTGAAATCTTTTTTCAAGGTTCTTAGTTTCTTTGCATTGAGTTAGAACGTGTTCTTTGAGCTCACCGAATTTTCTCATTACCCACCGTCTGAAGTCTGATTCTGTCATTTCATCACACTGATTCTCCATCCAGGGGAGGGATTGTGGTCCCTTGTAGGAGGCGAGGTGTTCCTGTTTCGGGTGTTTTCCTCCTTTTTGCACTGGTTTCTTCCCATATTTGTGGATTTATCCACCTGTCGTCTGAGTAGTTGCTGATTTTTCGATTGGGTTTTTGAGTGGACGCCCAGATTGTTGATGATGAAGTATTTCTGTTCCTTAGTTTTTTTCTAACCGTCTAGCCCCTCTGCTGTAGGACTACTGAGGTCCACTCCAGGCCCTGCTTGCCTGGGTTACACCTGTAGCAGCTGTGGAATAGTGATGGATGCTAGCAGTTTCTTCTTCTGCTATCTTTGTCCCAGAATGATGCCCGCCAAACGTCAGTCTGATCAGTCCTTTGTGAGGTGACTCTTTGGATATATGGGGGTCAGGGGGCTGCTTGAGGAGACAGTTTGTACTTTATAGGAGCTCAAGTGCTGAGCTGTGAGCTCCGTTGTTCATTCAGGGTTGTTAGGCAGGTATGTTTAAGTCTGCTGAAGCAGAACTCATACAGCCCCTTTTTTTCCTCGGGTGCTTTGTTCTGGGGAGTTAGGGCTTTATTTATGAGTATCCTGTCCTGCCCAGCAAGGAGAAAGTCTAGTCACTGCCTGCCTGCTGAGGCTATGCTGAGCTGCTCTGAGCTCCACTCTGCTGTCGTGGGCTCCGCCCTGCTGCCATAGGCTCTGTCCTCCTGCCGTGTGTATTTCCCTGTAGTCCTGTTTATATGGATGTGGTTAGAATTGCAGTGGTGATGGTGGCCTGCCTCTGTAATGGCAGACTCTCTCTGTTATGGCGTGTTGCCTTGGCAACTTCAGGCTGCATCAGCAATGGCAGAGTACCTCCGTAGGGGTGGAGTGCCTCGGTAATGGCAGACGCCACTACCTCACCAAGCTGCGCCATCCTGGGTTCAACTGTGCTTGCTGTGCAACTCTCAACCCTGAGCGTTATCAATTGCAGTTTTTTTGTTGTTGTTTGTTTTTTTGGGTGGGATCTGCCACCCAACAGGGAGCCACCTGGCTCCCTGTCTCAGAGCCCTTTTTTTTAAAAGTTGAATGGTTGACTCTCTCTCAGGTGTTTCAGTCGCCTGCTGAAAGGTCACTGGGATCTGTGTGATTTCCCTTGCAGCGACCCACTGCGTCAGCTCAAACATCGCTGCCTGTGAATCTCCTGGCCTGGCTTACTGTTCAAGTCCTGTTTAATCAGATGAATGTGCTAAACTGCCTTCCCAAATCTCCAATTGCCAGTTTAACAGGGCAACCTGACCAGTGTATTTTGTACGGAGTGCTGCCATGCTGCAGCAACAGCCGAATGGGCCATGCCAGCCAAAACAGCTGTGCTGGCATCCTGTGGGGCCCCTACACCTGGGAATTTCCTGGTCTGTGGGCAATAAAGATCCATCTGGAAATTCGGCATCCACTCACCCTCTGCACTTTCACTGAGAGCTGCAATCCTGAGTTGTTCATGTAGCGCCATCTTCTCCCTTCCTTCCCATCCCTCATTACTTTTTTATTGCTAAGTAGTATTTCTTTCTAGGAAAACACCATAATTCATGTATCCATTTATCTGTTGATGGTAGTTCACAGTTTTTGGCCATTACAAATAAAGCTGCTATGAACATTTGTGTACAAGTCTTTGCGTGGACATATTCTTACATTGCTCTTGGAGTGAGACAGCTGGATTATATGTTAAGTGTATGTTTTATTTTATAAAAGTGCTAAACTGCTTTCCAAAGTGGATGTATCATTTTATGTTCCCACCAGCTGTATGAGAGATCCAATTCTTCTACATCCTCACCTACATATGGGATGATATGACTAATCATTTTGTTTTGGTCTTTCTGATAGGTAGTTAGAAATATTAACTTAAGGACGAATTTGACATTCAATGTAGTGCAGGTCTGCTGCACTATTTCAGTTATTTCAGTATTTGTTTAATGAAAGTCTTTTTTTTTTTAACTCTTTTAAAAAAAGATATTTTTTAACTGGGTAAAAGTCTACTTAATACTTTTTCTTAGTCTTTTAAGGAAATTGCTCCACTATTTTCTAGATGGTTTCCTGATGTCTTTAGTCATTCTTGTCTTTGTATCATTGGTTCTTTGTTTGTAATGTCTTTTTTTTGAGACAAAATCTTGCTCTGTCACCCAGGTTGGAGTGCAGTGGTGTGATCTCAGCTCACTGAAACCTCCACCTCCTAGGTTCAAGCAATTCTTCTGTCTCAGCTTCCAGATTAGCTGGGACTACAGGAGCACACCAGCACATTTGGCTAATTTTTATATTTTTAGTAAAGATGGGGGTTTGCCACATTGGCCAGGCTGGTCTTGAAGAGCTGACCTCAGGTAATCTGCCCACCTCAGCCTCCCAAAATACTGGGATTACAGGAGTGAGCCACCATGCCCAGCCTACTGGCCTACCTCTGGATATTGAATTTTTTTTCTTTTTATTGTCTGACTTAAGCAATTTTTCAAGTTCTTGTGTTTGGGATTCACTGAGCTTCTTTGATCTAGGTTTATAGTTTTTATCAAATTTGGAAATACTTTAGCAACTGTTTTTCCCCAGATTTATTTAGGTATAATTAAAAAATACAAATTGTATACATTGAGGTATATAATGTAATGTTTTGATATATGTATATATTGTAAAATGACTACCACAATCAAGCTAATAGACATATTCATCACCTCATATAGTTTTCTTGTGTGAGAACATTTAAGATCTACTCACTCTCTTAGCAAACTTCCAGTGTACAATCCATTATTACTAACTTGGGTCAACATGCTAACCACTAGGTCTCCAGAACTTGTTTATCCTGCATAGCTGAGGCTGCATAACCTTTGACCTGTATCTCCCTCTGTCCTCTGACACCCAGCCCTTTGCAACCACCATTTTACTCTTTGCTGTTATCAGTCTATTTTATATTCCTCATATAAGTGAAATCATACAGTACTTGTCTTTCTGTGTCTGGCTTATTTCACTAAATATAATGTCTTCTGTGTTCATCCATGTTATCACTTATGACAGGTTTATGTTCTTTTGTAAGGTTGAACAATATTTTATCGTGTATGTACACCGTATTTTAACTATTCATCCCTCAATGAACACTGATGTTGTTTCCATATTTTGGATTTAATGAATAAAGCTGCAACTAGCATAGGAGTGAAGATATCTCTGTGAGACACTGAATTCATTACTTCTGGATATATACCCAGAGTACTGGATTATATGGCCATTGTATTTTTAATTTTTTGAGGAGTCTCCATTCTGTTTTCCATAAAGGCTGTACTAATTTGTATTCTCACCAACATTATACAAGGATTCCTTTTTCCTCACATTCTTGCCAACACTTATATTTTATTCTTTTGAAAATAACCAATCTAACAAGTATGAGGTCATATCTTGATATGGTTTGGCCATGTCCTCACCCAAATATCATCTTGAATTGTACCTCCCATAATTCCCACATGTTGTGGGAGGGACCCAGTGGGAGGTAATCAAATCATGGGAGTGGCTTCCCTCATACTATTCTTGAGGCAGTTAATAAGTCTCATGAGAGCTGATGACTTTTTAAAGAGTTTTCCCTTTCACTTGTCTCATTTTCTCTTCTGCCTGCTATCATGTAAGATGTGCCTTTGACCTTCTGCCATGATTGTGAGGTCTCCCCAATCCATGTAGAATTGTAAGTCCATTAAACCTCTTCTTCTTTATAAATCACCCAGTCTTGGGTACATCTTTTATTAGCAGCAGAAAACAGACTAATACATGTCTCATTTGTATTAGCATTTCTTTGATGATTAGTGATATTGAGCATATTTTCAAATACCTGTTGGTCATTTGAATGTTTACTCTGGAGAAATGTTTATTTAGGTATTTGCCCACTTAAAAACCAAAGTTATTTTGGATTTTTCTCTTGTTTGGGGAGGTTTTGTTTCTTTGGCTATTGAATTGAGTTTCTTACATATTTTGGATATAAACCTGTAATATTAAGCATGCTTTGCAAACATTTTCTCCCAATCCATAGGTTGTCTCTTATCTCTGTTGATTGTTTCCTTTGCTGTGCAGAGGCATTTTAGTTTGATGCAGCCCCATTTGTCTATTTTTGCTTTTGTTGCCTGTGCTTTGAAGGTCATATCCAAAAAATTATTGCCCAGACCAATGTCATGGAGATTTTTGTCTATGTTTTTTTACGTAGTTTTAAAGTTTCAGGTCTCATATTCAAGTCTTTAATTGATTTTGAGTTGATTTTCATATGTATTGTGATATGAGGGTCCATTTTCATTCTGCATGTGAAAATTCCATTTTCTCAACACTGTGTATTGAAAGCTGTCCTTTACTCACTGTATGTTTTGGGCACTTTTGTTGAAAATTAGTTTATTATAAACGTGTAGGTCTATTTCTGGGTCATTTGCTCTATTTCATTGGTTATTGCATCTATTTTTATGTCAGGGCCATGCTGTTTTGATACTAAAGTTTGTCATATATTTTAAAATCAGGTAGTACAATGCCTTCAACTTTCTTTTCTTCTCAAGATTGTTTTAGTCCATTTGGTTTCTTTGTGGTTCTATACAAATTTTATAATTCATTTTTTATTTTTGAAAAATATGTCATTGGAATTTTGATGGGGATTACGTGGAATCTATAGATCACTTTGGGTAATATAAACATTTTCACAATATTAATTCTACCAGTGCATGTACAAGGGAAAGCTTTCCATTTCTTACCTACTATGAGTAAAGTCAAATTGTTCTTCTTACCCTTTTCAATGCATCTATTTTCAGATTTTTTTGCCCCACTGAGGTGTTGGGACCTCTCTTCTGGGCTCCCAGGCTCTCACAAATGTACTCTCATCTGTGGGTGTTTGTTAAAAATCAGTGTTTCTGTCGGTGAATGAGCACTGAAAACTCCTAATCTGCCATCATGCTGGTGTCACTTCCCCTCACCTTGTTAAAAAAGATTTATTACTTTAGAGCAGTTTTAAGTTCACAGCAAAATTGAGTGAAAGGTACAAAGATTTTCTATTTATCCCCTGTCCTTGCACATGCACAGACTTTCCCATTATCAACATCCCCACCAGAGTGACATATTTCTTACACTTACATTGACACATCATTATCACCCAAAGTCCATATATGAGGCTTCATTCTTTGTGTTGTATAATCTATAATTTTGGAGGTTTGCCCTAAAAATTATCTATCCCTGGCCTATTCATTGCTATCTTTCCTTTTACTCCTGGCAACTCCTAATCTTTTAATGGTTTCCATATTTTTGCCTTTTTTTAAGACATCATATAATTAAATAATACAGTATATAGTCTTTTTAGTTTTGCTTCTTTCATTTACTATAGTAATATGCACTAAAGTTTCTTCATATCTTTCCATGGCTTGCTAACTCATTCTTTTTAATACTGAATAATATTCTATTGCCTGGATGTACCAAAGTTTATTTATTCAATCCCCTATTGAAAAAGATCTTGGCTGTGTCCAAGTCTTTCCAACTACGAATGAAGCCGCTATAAACCACCATGTGCTGGTTTTTGAGTGGACATAAATTTTACACCTCCTTTGGTCAAATTCCAAGGAACAAGATTCCTCAATCATGTGGCAAGAGTAGGTTTAGTTTTCTAAAAGCTTCCTGTCCTCCAAAGTGGTTGTACCATTTTGCATTTCTACCAGCAATGAATGAGAAGTCCTTTGCTTCACATTCTTGATGTTGTCAATATTCTGGATTTGAGCTATTCTTAGAGGTTAGTGGTATCTCATTATTTTAATTTGCGTTTCTCTGATAACATATGATTTGAACATCTTTTCATATGCTTATATTCCATCTGTATATTTGGTTTTGGGAGGTATCTTTTAAGGTATTATTCTATTTTTCACTTGGGTTGTTTTCTCATCGTTGCATTTAAGAATTCTTTGTATGCTTTGGATAATAATCCTTTACTAAATATGTTTTTGGCAAATATTTTATTCTAGTCTGTGACTTCTTTCATTCTTTTGACAGTGCCTTTCACAGAGTATAGAATTTTAATTTTAATGAAGTTTGGCTTATTATTTCTTTCTTTTATGGATTGAACCTTTGATATAGTTTGGAAAAAGTCACTGCTAAGCACAAGGTTATCTAGATTTTCTCGTATGTTATCTCCTAGGAACTTTCTAGTTTTGTCTTTTACATTTAGGGCTGTGATCCATTTAAAGTTAGTTTTTGTGAATGGTGTAAAGTATGTGGCTAGACTCTTTCTCATTGTTTTTGCATATAGGTGTTTTTTTGTTTTTATACCACTTGCAGAAAAACTTTTTTCTGCTATGTTATTGATTTTGCTCCTTTTTAAAAGAAAAGTTGACTATATTTAAGTGGGTTTATTTCTGATCTCTCTATTCTGTTCCAGCAATCTATTTGTCTATTTTTTATTGATACCATATAATCTTGATTACTGTAGTCACATATGGCCAGTCCTCCAGCTTTGTTCCCATTCCACAATGTGGTGGCCATTCTGAGTCTTTCTTATTCATAATAAATTGTAAAACCAGTCTGTCAACATGACAGCATAATTTTCTGTAATTGTGATTGGAATTGCATTGATGCTATAGATGAAGTTGGGAAGAACTGATATCTTGACAGTATTTAATCTTTCTGTGAACATGGAATATCTTTCCATTTATTTAGCCATTATTTGATTTCTTTTTTAATTGCATTTTAGGTTTTGGGGTACATGTGCAGAACATGCAAAATAGTTGCATAGGTTCACACGTGGCAGTGTGTTTTGCTATCTTCCACCCCTTCACCCACATTTGGCATTTCTCCCCATGTTATCCCTCCCCAGCTTCACCTCCCACGGTCCCTCCCCTATTCCCCCCAATAGATCCCAGTGTGTAGTGCTCCCTTCCCTGGGTCTATGTGTTCTCATTGTTCATCACCCGCCTATAAGTGAGAACATGCGGTATTTCATTTTCTGTTCTTGTGTCAGTTTGTTGAGATTGATGTTCTCCCGATTCATCCATGTCCCTACAAAGGACACAAACTCATCGTTTTTGATTGCTGCATAATATTCCATGGTGTATATGTGCCATTTTTTTATGGACTCATAAAATGATTTGGGAAGGATTCCCTCTTTTTGGATTATTTGGAATAGTTTCAGAAGGAATGGTACCAGTTCCTCTTTGTGTGTCTGGTAGAATTCGGCTGTGAACCCATCTTGATCTGGGCTTTTTTTGTGTGGTAGGCTCTTAATTGTTGCCTCAACTTCAGACTTTGTTTTTGGTCTGTGCATAGTTTTGGCTTCCTCCTGATTTAGAGTTGGGAGGATACAAGTTTCCAGGAATTTATCCATTTCTCCCAGGTTTACTAGTTTATCTGCATAGAGTTGTTTGTAATATTCTCTGATGATGGTTTGAATTTCTGTGGAATCTGTGCTGATTTCCCTTTTGTTGTTTTTTATGTCATCTATTTGATTATTCTCTCTTTTCTTTTTTATCAGTCTGGTTAGTGGTCTGTCTATTTTGTTGATCTTTCCAAAAAAACAGCTCTTGGATTTATTGATTTTTGAAGGGTTTTTCTATCTTCTTCAGTTCTGCTCTGATCTTAGTTATTTCTTGTCTTCTGCTAGGTTTTGAGTATTTTTTATTTTGCTTCTCTAGCTCTTTCAATTTTGATAATAGGGTGTCAATTTTGGATCTCTCCACTCTTCTCATGTGGGCACTTATTGCTATATATTTTCCTCTGGAGACTGCTTTAAATGTGTCCCAGAAATTCTAGTATGTTGTGTCTTTGTTCTCTTTCATTTCAAAGGACTTCTTTATTTCTACATTCATTTCATTGTTTATTCAATCAACATTCAAGAGCCAGTTGTTCAGTTTCCATGAAGCTGTGCAGTTCTGAGTTAGTTTCTAAATTCTGAGTTCTAACTTGATTGCACTATGGTCTGAGAAAGTGTTTGTTATGATTTCAGTTGTTTTCCATTTGCTGAGGAGTGCTTTACTTACAATTATGTGATCAATTTTAGAGTAGGTGTGATGTGGTGCTGAGAAGAATGTATATTCTGTGGATTTGTGGTGGAGAGTTCTGTAAATGTCTATCAGGTTTGCTTGTTCCAGGTCTGAGTTCAAGTCATGGATAGTCTTGTTAATTTTCTGTCTGCTTGATCTCTCTAATATTGACAGTGGAGTGTTAAAGTCTCCCACTATTATTGTGAAGGAGTCTGAGTCTCTTTGTAAGTCATTAAGAACTTGCCTTATATATCTGGGTGCTCCTGTATTGGGTCCATATATATTTAGGATCGCTAGCTCCTCTTGTTGTATTGATTCTTTTACCATTATGTAGTGACCTTCTTTGTCTCTTTTGATCTTTGTTGCTTTAACGTCTATTTTATC
>CM052651.1:26288128-26304653 GCA_028533165.1 Leontopithecus rosalia | reverse complement strand
TCTCTGCATCAATTGACATAATCATGTGGTTTTTGTTTTTGGTTCTGTTTATGTGGTGAATTATGTTTATAGACTTGTGTATGTTGAACCAGCCTTGCATCCTCGGGATGAATCCTACTTGCTCATGATGGATAAGCTTTTTGATGTGCTGTTGCAATCGGCTTGCCAATATTTTATTGAAGATTTTTGCATCTATGTTCATCATGGATATTGGCCTAAAGTTTTCTTTTCTTGTTGAGTCCCTGCTGGGTTTTGATATCAGGATGATGTTGGTCTCATAAAATGATTTGGGAAGGATTCCCTCTTTTTGGATTATTTGAAATAGTTTCAGAAGGAATGGTACAATCTCCTCTTTGTGGGTCTGGTAGAGTTCGGCTGTGAACCCATCTGGACCTGGGCTTTTTTTGTGTGTGGTAGGCTCTTAATTGCTGCCTCGACTTCAGACCTTGTTATTGGTCTATTCATAGTTTCGGCTTCCTCCTTGTTTAGGCTTGGGAGGACACAGGTGTCTAGGAATTTATCCATTTCATCCAGGTTTACTAATTTATGTTCGTAGAGTTGTTTGTAATATTCCCTGTTGATGGTTTGAATTTCTGTGGAATCTCTGGTGATTTTCCCTTTATCATTTTTTATTGCATTGATTTGGTTGTTCTCTCTTTTCTTTTTTATCAGTCTGGCTAGTGATCTGTCCATTTTGTTGATCTTTTCAAAAAACCAGCTCTTGGATTTATTAATTTTTTAAGGGTTTTTTCTGTCTCTATCTCCTTCAGTTCTGCTCTGATCTTAGTTATTTCTTGTCTTCTGCTAGGTTTTGAGTTTTTTTGATCTTGCTCCTCTAACTCTTTCAATTTTGATGATAGGGTGTCAATTTTGGATCTCTCCACTTTTCTCATATGGGCACTTCTTGCTATATATTTTCCTCTAGATACTGCTTTAAATGTGTCCCAGATATTTTGGTATGTTGTGTATTCGTTCTCATTGGTTTCGAAGAACTTCTTTATTTCTGCCTTCATTTTATTGTCTATCCAATCAACATTCAAGAGCCCATTGTTCGGTTTCCATGAAGTTATGCGGTTCTGAGTTAGTTTCTGAATTCTGAGTTCTAACTGGATTGCAATATGGTCTGAGAGACTGTTTGTTATATCAGTTGCTCTGCATTTGCTGAGGAATGCTTTGCTTCCAGTTATGTGGTCAGTTTTAGAGTAGGTGTGATGTGGTGCTGAGAAGAAGGTATATTCTGTGGATTTGGAATGGAGAGTTCTGTAAATGTGTATTAGGTTTGCTTGTTTCAGGTCTGATTTCAAGTCCTGGATTTCTTTGTTAATTTTCTGTCTGGTTGATTTGTCTAATATTGACAGTGGAATGTTAAAGTCTCCCACTATTATTGTGTGGGAGTCTAAGTCTCTCTGTAGGTCATTAAGAACTTGCCTTATATATCTGGGTGCTCCTGTATTGGGTCCATATATATTTAGGATCATTAGCTCTTCTTTTTGTATCAATCCTTTTACCATTATGTAATGACCTTCTTTGTCTCTTTTGATCTTTATTGCTTTAAAGCTTATTTTATCAGAGATGAGAATTGCAACTCCTGCTCGCTTTATTTTGAGCCTTTGTGTATCCTTGCCTGTGAGAGGGGTTTCCGGGATACAGCACACCGATGGGTTTTGGCTTTTTATCCAATTTGCCAGTCTGTGTCTTTTGATTGGTGCATTTAGTCCATTTACATTTAGGGTTAATATTCTTATGTGTGAATTTGATACTGCCATTTTGATGCTAGCTGGCTGTTTTGCCTGTTAGTTGATGCAGATTCTTCATTTTGTTGATGCTCTTTAGCATTTGGTATGTTTTTGGAATGGTTGGTACTGTTGGATTATTTCTATGTGTAGTGCCTCTTTCAGGAGCTCTTGTAAAGAAGGCCTGGTGGTGACAAACTCTCTGAGTACTTGCTTGTTCGGAAAGGATTTTAGTTTTCCTTCACTAATGAAGCTCAGTTTGGCTGGATATGAAACTCTGGGTTGAAAGTTTTTTTCTTTAAGGATGTTGAAGCCCCCACTCTCTTCTGGCTTGTAGGGTTTCTGCCGAGAGATCTGCTGTGAGTCTGATGGGCTTCCCTTTGTGGGTGACCCGGCCTTTCTCTCTGGCTGCCCTTAGTATTTTCTCCATCATTTCAACCCTGGTGAATCTGATGATTATATGCCTTGGGGTTGCTCTTCTTTTGGAATGTCTTCGTGGTGTTCTTTGTATTTCCTGGACTTGGGTGTTGGACTGCCTTGCTAGGTTGGGGAAAATTTTCTGGATAATATCCTGAAGAGTATTTTCCATCTTGGATTCATTCTCTTTATCACATTCTGGTACACCTATCAAATGTAGATTAGGTCTCTTCACATAGTCCCACATTTCTTGGAGACTTTTTCATTCATTTTTGTGCTTTTTTCTCGAATCTTGATTTCTCGTTTTCTTTCATTGAGTTGATCTTCGACTTCTGATGTTCTTTCTTCTGCTTGGTCAATTTGGCTGTTGAAACTTGTGAATGCTTTGCGATGTTTTCATGTTGTGTTTTTCAGCTCCTTCAATTCATTCGTATTCCCCTCTAAGTTGTCCATTCTTATTATCATTTCCTCGAATCTTTTTTCAAATCTTTTTTCAAGGTTCTTAGTTTCTTTGCATTGATTTGGAACATGTTCTTTTAGCTCATGGGAGTTTTTCATTATCCACCTTCTGAAGTCTGATTCTGTCATTTCGTCACCCTCATTCTCCATCCAGCTTTTTTCCCTTGTTGGTGAGGAGTTTCGGTCTTTTTTAGGAAGTGAGGTGTTTTGGTTTTGGGTGTTTTTCTCTTTTTTGCGCTGGTTTCTTCTCATCTTTGTGGGTGTAACCACCTGTCGTCTGAGTAGTTGTTGACTTTTCAATTCGGTCTCTGAGTGGACGCCCAGATTGTTGATGATGAAGTATTTCTGTTGCTTAGTTTTTCTTCTAACAGTCTAGCCCATCTGCTGTACAACTGCTGAGGTCCACTCCATACCCTGCTTGTCTGGGGTACACCTGTAGCAGCTGCAGAAGAGTGAGGGTTGCTACCACTTCCTTCTTCTGCTGTCTTTGTCCCAGAATAATGCCCACCAAATGTCAGTCTGATCAGTCCTTTGTGAGGCGACTCTTTGGATATACAGGGGTCAGGGAGCTGCTTGAGGAGATGGTCCATACTTTATTCGAGCTCAAGGGCTGAGCTGTGAGCTCCTTTGTTCCTTCAGGGCTGTTAGGCTGGGATGTTTACGTCTGCTGCAGCAGAACTCATAAACCCCTTTTTTTCCTCAGGTGCTCCATCTCGGTGAATTAGGGCTTTCTTTATGAGTATCTGTTCCATTGTCCTGCCCAGCTAGGAGGCAGTCTGGTCACTATTTGCCTGCCAAGGCTCTTTCCTGCTGTTTTGGGCTTCACCCTGCTGTCCTGGGCTCTGCCCTGTTGCTGTGGGCTTCACCCTATTGGCATGAGCTCCACCCCACTGTTGTGGGCTCCACTCTGTTGCCTCTGTATTGGTGGAGTCTCTCTGTTATGGCTGGTTGCCTCAGCAATGGCAGGCTGTGTCAGCAATGGCAGTATAGCTCCATAGGGGCGGAACGCTTTGGCAATGGCAGACGCCCCTCCCCCACCGAGCTGCACCATCCTGGGCTCAGCTGTTTCCGCAGTGAATCTCTCAACCCTGGGTGGGCATATCAAATCACTGCCCTGCTTGTTCCTGTTGGGGTGCGACCCACCGAGCCTGATCACCTGGCTCGCTGCCTCAGAGCTCTTTTTTTTCCTAAGTTGATTGGTTGAGTCTCTCCTAGGTATTTCAATCTCCTGCTGTTAGGGCACCAGGATCTGTGTGATTTCCCATGCAGTGACCCACTGTGCTGGATCAAATGTCGCCTCCTGGGGAATCTCCTGATCTGGTTCAGTGTCCAAGTCCCATTCAGTCAGATGGATATGCTAATCTGCCCTCCCAAATCTCAGATTGCCATTTTAACTGGGCTCCCAGGCCTGTGCGCCTTGTGCAGAGTGTCACTGCACTGCGGCGCTGGCCGAAATGGCAGTGCCAGTCAAAACAGCTGTGTCGGTGTCTCATGTCTCTCCTGCACCTGGGAATTTCCTCGTTCTGTGGGTATAAATATCCGTCTGGAAATGCAGCCTGGACTCACCATCTGTGCCTTCATTGAGAGTTGCAATCCTGAGCTGCTCCTATCCTGCCATCTTCCATCATTCTCTCCTGAAATCTTTTTTCAAGGTTCTCAGTTTCTTTGCTTTGAGTTAGAACGCGTTCTTTTAGCTCACAGCAGTGTCTCATTACCCACCTTCTGAAGTCTGATTCTGTCATTTCATCACACTCATTCTCCGTCCAGCTTTGTTCCCTTGCTGGTGAGGGATTGTGGTTTCTTGTAGGAGGTGAGGTGTTCCAGTTACGGGTGTTTTCCTCTTTTTTGCCCTGGTTTCTTCCCATCTTTGTGGATTTATCCACCTGTCATCTGAGTAGTTGCTGACTCTCCAGTTGGGTCTCTGAGTGGACGTCCAGATTGTTGATGATGAAGTATTTCTGTTCCTTAGTTTTCCTTCTAACAGTCTAGCCCCTCTGCTGTAGGACTGCTGAGGTCCACTCCAGGCCCTGCTTGCCTTGGGAACACCTGTAGCCTCTGTGGAACAGTGAGTGTTGCTACCAGTTTTTTCTGCTGCTATTTTTGTCCCAGAATGATGCCCACCAAATGTCAGTCTGATCAGTCCTTTGTGAGGTGACTCTTTGGATATAAGGGGGTCAGGGAGCTGCTTAAGGAGACAGTCTGTACCTTATAGGAGCTCAAGTGCTGAGCTGTGAGCTTTGTTGTTCATTCAGGGCTGCTAAGCAGGCACATTTAAGTCTGCTACAGCAGAACTCATACAGCCCCCTTTTTTCCTCAGGTGCTTTGTCCCAGGGAGTTAGGGCTTTATTTAGGAGTATCCTGTCCTGCCCAGCAAGGAGGCAGTCTAGTCACTGCCTGCCTGCCGAGGCTATGCTGAGCTGCTCTGAGCTCCATTCTGCTGCCGTGAGCTCTGCCCTCCTGCCATGGGTTCCGTCCTCCTACTGTGTGTATTTCCCTGTAGTCCTGTAGTCCTGGGTGTGGTTAGAACTGCAGTGGTGATGGTGGCCCGCCTCTGTAATGGCAGACTCTCTCTGTTATGGCGGGTTGCCTTAGCAACTTCAGGCTGCGTCAGCAATGGCAGAGTACCTCCACAGGGGTGGAGTGCCTCGGTAATGGCGGACATCCCTCCCCCACCGAGCTGCACCATCCTGGGTTCAACTGTGCTTGCTGTGCAACTCTCAACCCTGAGCATTTCCAATTGCAGTTATTTTTGGTTGTTTGCTTTTGTTGGGTGGGACCTGCCAAGCCTGATCACCTGACTCCCTGCCTCAGAGTCCTTTTTTTTTAAGTTGAACGGTTGACTCTCTCCCAGGTGTTCCAGTCACCTGCTGAAAGGGCACCAGGATCTGTGTGATTTCCCATGCAGTGACCCACTGCCCTGGCTGAAACAACGTCACTGCCCAGGAATCTCCTGGTCTGGCTTACTGTTTAAGTCCCATTTAATCAGATAAATGTGCTAATCTGCCTTCCCAAATCTCAAATTGCCAGTTTAACAGGGCAACCAGACCAGTGTATTTTGTACGGAGTGTCGCTGTGCTGTGGCGCCCGCCGAAACAGCTGTGTCAGCTGGAACAGCTGTGCTGGCCTTTTGTGGGGCTCCTACACCTGGGAATCTCCTGGTCTGTGGGAAATAAAGATCCTTCGGGAAATGTGACATCCAGTTACTTTCTGCCCTTTCACTGGGAGCTGCAATCCTGAGTTGCTCCTATAGCGCCATCTTCTCCTCTCCCCTAAATGATTTTTTTATTGTGGGAATTTTGGTACTTAAGAAATAAAAGAAAATCATTGTTTTTAAGCATAAGAAAAAAAATTTTTTTTTCTCCATTTCTCAGAACCCACCACCCAGGCTCAAGTCCAAGAAGTGGTCTAAGAAGTTCATTGACTTTATTGACACATGTCTTATCAGGACTTACCTGAGCCATCACTCAATGGGGCAGCTACTGAAGTTTCCCTTAATCTGGGACCAGCCCACGGAGCGGCAGGTCCGCATCCAGCTTAAGGACCACATTGACTCATCCCAGAAGAAGTGGGGTGAGAAAGAGAAGACAGAATATGAGTACAGTGGCAGTGAGGAGAAATATGACAGCCATGGAGAGGAAAAAGAGCCAAGCTCCATCATGAACGTGCCTGGAGAGTTGACTCTATGTTGGGAATTTTTCTGGATTCATCAGGAAAATAAGAGCAACTCAGAGGCTTTAAAACAGCAGCAGCAGCTGCAACAGCAGCAACACTGAGACCCTGAGGCACATATCAAACACCTGCTGCACCAACAGCAGTGGCGCATAGAGGAGCAGAAGGAGGAGCAGCGCCATGTTGAGGAGCAACAGCAGCAGGAGTGGGAGCAGTGGAAGCTGCAAGAGAAGGAGCAGCAGCGGCTAGAGAACATTAAGGCCCTGTGGTGGGAGGAGGAGCGGTGGCATGTAGAGAGCAAGTAGTAAAACAAGAGCAAGCAGCTAGAGGAGCAGTGGCAGTCAGAGCATCTGCAGAGGCAGCTGCAGCAGGAGCATGAGCTTTCTGAAGCTGCTGCAGCAGCAGCAGCTTCAGAAACAGCAACAGCAGATCCTGCCCAGGAACAGGAAGCCCCTGTACCAATATGGTAGGGCCATGATTCCCACTGACAAACCAGCCTGGGCTCAGGAGGTAGAAGAAAGAATGAGGATGAACAAGCAGCAGAACTCTCCCTTGGCCAAGAGCAGGCCAAGCAGCACAGGCCCTGAGCCCCTGATCCCACAGGCCTCCCCAGAACCCCCAGAACACCTTTCCCAGACTCCTCCTATGCAGAGGCTGGTGGAGCCCAAGGAGGAACCACACAAGAGCCTGGTGGCACACCGGGTCCCACTGAAGCCATATGCAGAACCTGTACCCCGATTCCAGTCCCTGCAGGACCAGCCCTCCTGAAACCTAGCTTCTTTCCCAGCCTCCTGTGACCCGACCCTGCCATCCCCGCACCCACTGCCACACCCAGTGCCCAAGGAGCTGTCATCCACCAGAATTCAGACCCCACCTCTGAAGGACTTGGCCCCAGCCTGAACCCCCCAGCCTGGGTTGGCCCAGATAATGAGGCCCCACCCAAGGTGCCTCAGAGGACTTTATCTATTGCCACTGCCCTTAACACCAGTGAGGCTGGAGGCTCCTGGCCAGCCCAGGCAGTCCATGCCAGACCTAACAGCAACTCCACCTGGCAAATCTATCTGCAAAGGTGGGCAGAGTGGGGCACCCCCAAGCCTTCAGGGCCCTGTGCTCAGCCCCCTGGCCTCCCCAACACCTCTAGTAACCCTGACCTCAGGAGGAGCAACCCTGGCTGGTAATACTCAGACAGTGTCCTCCCAGCTTCTCACGGGCACCTCCCCCAGGCTGGATCACTGGAGCAAAACCATGTGGGAGCCTCCTCCAAACCAGACAGCTCCCCAGTGCTCTCCCCTGGGAATAAACCCAAGCCCTATGACCACCGCTTTCAGCCAAGCTGGCCCACAGACTTCATGTAGCTGAAAGAATGGACCATGGACAAGGCCCCTTGGCCTCCCAAGAAAGTCATGGACTACTCATCATCCAGCGAGGAGGTGGAGAGCAGTGACAAAGATGAGGAGGAGGGCGAAGGTGAGCCATCAGAGGGGAGCAGAGACACCCCTGGGGGCCACAGCAATGAGGATACAGACAGCATCAGCACCACGGTGGTCCATGACATCGAGGAGATCACCGGGACTCAGCCCCCATACAGGGGTGGCACCATGATGGTCCAGCATACCCCTGAAGAGAAGCGGAGCCTGCTGCATGCTGATAGCAATGGGTACAAAAACCTGCCTGATGTGGTCCAGTCCAGCCACTCCCCCACTGAGAACAGCAAAGGCCAAAATCCTCCTTGAAGGATGGGAACAGTGGCTACCAGTCTCATGGGCTGGTAAAGGCCCCTGGCAAGAGCTCATTCATGATGTTTGTGGATCTTGGGGTCTACCAGCCTGGAGGCAGTGGGGACACCATTCCCATCACAGCCCTAGTGGTTGTAAAGGGCACTCAGCTCGACCAGCTGCAGTACGACATGAGGAAGGGTTCTGTGGTCAAAGTGAATCCCAACACCTGGGCCCACAGCAATACCTCTGAGATCCAGAAGTACAAGAAGCGATTCAACTCTAAGATTCTCTGTGCAACCCTTTGGGGTGTCAACCTGCTGGTGGGCACGGAGAATGGGTTGATGTTGCTGTACTGAAGTGGACAGGGCAAGGTGTATGGATTCATTGGGCCATGATGCTTCCAGCATATTGATGTGCTGTAGGGGCTCAACCTGCTCATCACCATCTCAGGGAAAAGGAACAAACTGTGGGTGTATTACCTGTCCTGGCTCTGGAACAAGATTCTGCACAACAACCCAGAAGTGGAGAAGAAGCAGGGCTGGACCACTGTGGGGGACATGGAGGGCTGCTCTAGTCCCTCCTTGGCCATGAGGGAGATTGTGCTCACCCAAACTGGACAGTGTGGGAACCAGATAGGCACAAAGTTCTGGGAGGTGATCTCTGATGCACATGACATTGATTCTGCTGGCACTTACCACGGGGACAGTGACCTGCAGCTGGAACACATCAATGTGTACTACAACGAGGTTAGTGGTGGCAGATATGTGGCCCATGCTGTGCTCGTGGATCTGGAGCTGGGCGCCATGGACTCTGTGCTCCCAGGACCCTTAGGGCAGATATTCAGGCCAGACAACTTTATCTTTGGTCAGTGTGGGGCCAGGAACAACTGGGACAAGGGATACTACACAGAGGGTGTAAAGCTGATGGAGTTGGCGATGGATGTTGTGAGAAAAGAAGCTGAGAGCTGTGATTGCCTGCAGGGTTTCCAGCTGACCCACTCCCTGGGTGGGGGTACGGGGTCTGGAACGAGTTCCCTTCTCATGGGAAAAATTCAAGAGGAGTACCCAGACAGGATCATAAACACATTCAGCGTCCTGCCCTCACCCAAGGTGTCAGACACTGTGGTGGAGCCCTACAATGCCACCCTTTCCATCCACCAGCTCATAGAAAATGCAGATGAGATGTTCTGCATTGATAATGAAGTGCTCTGTAACATCTGTTCCAAGACCTTAAAACTGACTGCACCCACCTATGGTGACCTGAATCACCTGGTGTCTGCTACCATGAGTGGGGTCAGCATATACCTGCACTTCCCAGGCCAGCTGAATGCTGACCTGCAGAAGCTCCCTGTGAACATGGTTTCATTTCCCTGGTTACACTTCTTCATGCCTGGCTTTGCCCCACTGACCAGTCGGGGCAGCCAGCAATACCAGGCCCTGACCATGGCTGAGCTCACTCAGCAACTCTTCAATGCTAAGAATATAATGGCCACCTGTGACCCCGTCATGGCCACTACCTAACCGTGGCTGCCATTTTCAGAGGTTGCATGTCCATGAGGGAGGTGGATGAGCAAATGTTCAGCATTCAGAATAAGAACAGCAGCTACTTTGCTGAATGGTTTCCTCACAACATGAAAACAGCCATCTGTGACATCCCACACCGGGTGCTAAAAATGTCGGCCACCTTCATTGGTAACAACACAGTCCTCCAAGAGCTCTTCAAACGCATCTCTGAACAGTTTACAGCTATGTTCAGGCACAAGGCCTTCCTGCACGGGTACACAGGCAAGGGCATGGATGAGATGGAGTTCACCAAGGCCGAGAGCAACCTTAATGACCTGGTGTCAGAATGCCAGCAATACCAAGACACCGAAGCTGAGGAGGAGGAGTTTGAGGAGTCTGCTGAAAAGGAGGAGGTAGCCTAGAAGCTTCCTTTTCTAGGTAAAGGGGGAAGAAGTGTGGATTCTTTAGTGTGTTCTGATAGCCATTGTCACTACACACTTCTTTGAGTCTTTACATCTCCTCCTGCTGCATTTTAAAGCATTTTCATAGTAAGTCATTTGGCCTAATAAAACACTTCCATAGCAAAACAAAAAAAAGAGGCAAGGATTCGCTTGTGGAGAAATATTGTCACAATCAGTGGTGCTTCACCTACTCTGTGAATAAAGTTTCTGGCTTTCTGCAGAGCTTCAGCTTGGTGGGTGCAGAAAAAAATCTGCCTTGCAACAAGTTTATGGATAGTATGGAGTTCCCCTGCAATGAATATATGAACAGTCTGTTCTTCCGGATGGCACTTGGGATCACATGGAGGTTGACTGCAAGAAAAAAGCAGCAATTTCGAGAGGATCTACAGACCCTCTGATGGAAGTGTACTGTTCCTGCAGGACTTGGGAGATCCCCCAAAACTACCACCATAAAGACTCCTCAGAGGTGAGACTTCCTTCAATCATTCTGGCCAAGAGTCTTCTTTATGCACTCTTTGTTCTCTGTATTTGATCTGTCATAGTATCAAACATGTTGTCTTGTTTTAGTAAACTGAGTTTTGAAATTAAAAAAATACCTTATACTCTCTGTCTTCAGCAATCTCTGCTTGTTGCTTATTTTGACTCTAGGAAGCTTTAAGGTAATCTATACTATTAAACCCAAATAGAATGTTGGCAAGAGTTTTAGCCCCAGAATAGAATAATTTATCTTGGCTGAGAAGTATGAAATCAAATATCCCTGTTATTGAAAGAAATTTTCTTTGCTTGGCTTTCAGAATAAAATATGCTTTGAACTTATTTACTGGAGGGTTAAAAAAAAGAGAAATGTTTTCAGTTGAATCACTTTGGCAAAACCACTTTCTTTGCCTTCTCTCAGCAAGCTTGGGGGCTTCAGAATCTTTATGCAAAGAGTCTTAGCACTGAGCCATTTTCCAAGTGTAACTACATATTAGCACCTGTCACCATACTGAAAGACCTGAGAATCAGTTTATACTCACTTGTCAGGACAAAAATCTTTAGTGTAAAAACTGATGTGAAATGTGAGAGACCCTCACAACACTACTTGATTAGTTTCCAAATATGTTTTAGATGAACCACAGAGATTTATATACCTGAAGGAATTAGAACCCGGTTCTTCCTGACAAGCCCACTCTTACTTGCACCTCCACAGAGCAAAGAGGGACAACTATTCTCAGGAACTATCTTTTGTTTTCCCATCAGTCATAATTTTCTCCAGGTTTCCCCTTACTTTATCATTTATTTGTGATGTAAAAGCCATTCAAGAAGCTATAAACAGGTTGGGCATGGTGGCTCATGCCTGTAATGCCAGTGCTATAAAAAGTCAAGGTGGAAGGATTGTTTGAGGCTAGGAATTCAAGACCAGACTGTGCAACATAGCGAGGCTCCATCTCTGTAAAAGAAAATTTTTTATAATTAGCTGGGTGTGGTGGTGTGCATCTATAATTCTAGTCATTTGAAAAGCTGGTTAGGAGGACTGCTTGAACCCAGGTGTTAGGGCTGCAATGAGCTGTGATTGTACCACTGCACTCCAGCCTGAATGCAGAGCAAAATTCTGTCTATAAATAAATAAATAAAGTTAAAATATAATGTTTCACTATATTATTATTATACACATTTTTGTCCTATGTTTCCATTAAAATAACAATAAAGAGGTACAAATAGAAGTACAAAATTTAACAGTAAAAACCAAAGATAAAAGTTTACAAGAAAATTTCTGAAAACTATAGAACCGGAAAAACTGAATGCAATGGATGACTAACTTACATGCTACCTTCTGAGCCATAGTAATTCTGTCAAGCTACAAGCAATGGGGCATCTACAGCCAGCTTAAAATAGAACAGTCTACTCCTTTCCTTTCTGACATAATAAGTGTCCTTTTCTTTCTTTGACTCCCCATGGCTGTGGTTTTGGGTAAATCAGAAGCCCTCCATCCTAGAGATATCCACTATTCTCACCTTGATCTCACCTGAGGAGCACAGGTTGGGGACTAATAGCTAATTTCTCATCAGGAACCATGAAGTTCAAAAGAGGTCAGGATGACATATCCAACATGCTGAAAGAAAATAAAACACTGTGAACCAATAATTTTATATCGAGCAAAACTAAAGTCACTATAAATGGATGTTTTGTTTTTAAGGTTTTTTTTTTCCTGACCAAAAAGACAACTCATAAAGCAAGAATTATAAATCTATGTTAAATGGGCACATAAAATATAAAGGTGTAATTTGTGAAAATAACAGTATAGAGAAAATGGACAAGGCTAAGATGGGTTTGTTTACTGGTTAGTTCTACCAACATTTGAGGCAAAAATTATAACAATTCTCTGCAATCTCTTTCAGAAGGCAGAAGCAGAGGGAACACTTCTTAACTCATTCTATGAGTCCAGCATCACTCTAATATCAAAATGAAGTAAGGATATTACAAGAAAAGAAAATGACCAACTCATAACTTTCATGAAGATAGATGCAGAAATTCTCAAAAGAATTAGCCACTGTAATCCTCCAACAAGTCTGAAGAATTATATATTATAATCAAGTGGAATTTATCGAAGTTATTCACGACTTGCTCAGTACTTGAAAAATTAATGTAACCATCACATCACTTTCTAAAGAAGAAAAAGCTAAACTATAACAGATGTTGGCAAGGTTGCAGAGAAAATCTAATTCTTACACACTATAAGTGGGGATGTAAATTAGTTGAGCCAGTATGTAAAGCACTTTGGAGATTACATATTTTTATCACAGCACTATTCACAATAGCAAAGACATAGAATCAACCTTAGTGTCCATTAGTTGTTGATTGGATACAGAATATTTAGTATATATAAACCATGGAATACTATTCTGCCATAAAAGAATGACATAATATCATTTGTAGCCACAAGGATGCAGCTGGAGGCCATTATCCTGAGTGAATTAATGCAGAAACAGAAAACCAAATACCACATATTCTCATTATTAATAGGAAGTAAACATTGGGTACATGTGGACATAAATATGGGAACAATAGACACTTGGAACTACTGGAGGGGGACGAGGACTGAAAATCTACCTATCAGGTACTATGTTCGCTACTTGGATGATGGAATTGTTGATACCCCAAACATTAGCTTCATGAAATATACCCAAATAATAAACCTGCACATGTACTCCCTGAACCTAAAATAAAAGTTTAACTTATAAAACAATAAAACCAAAATAAAGCAAAGCAGCAGACTGAATTACCTTTCACCTATGGATGAAGATGTATTCCTGCACATGGCCAGCTATTAGGAGACCTAGTGTGGTCAAAGAATTTCCAATTTCTCATCATCCACCAGATCCTCAGCTTCACAACATGACTTATTTTGAGAGAAAGTATATGGGATATTGGGATGGAATAGGGAGGATTATGATAACTATTAGTTCTAGTTTCATAACTAGCAATAAAATCCATTTGGTAACAATTAGTTTATTATTACTAAATAAAATATGTTTTCTATAGACTATTTATAGTGCTTAAATAAACTACCTTTAAATGTTAAAAAAGAAACATTACAAGTTTATATCAATAAATGCAGAGAAAGCATTTGACAAAATCCAACACTTATTTATGATAATAACTCTCAGTAAACTAGAAATAGAAATGAAGTCCTTCAATGTGATAAATACTACCTACAAAACACCTACAACTAACATCATAATTACTGGTTAGACACATGAGGCTTTCCCACTAAGATTAGGAACAAGGCAAGGATATTCCTTCCCACCACTGCTTTTCAACATCGTACTACAAGTCCTACCTAATGTAATAAAGCATAAAAAAATATAGAAAGGTATACTTGTTGGTAACAAATAAATGAAAGTGTCTTTATTCACAGATGACATAATTGTCTAAGAAGAAAATCTGATACAACTGACAAAAACTACTCTTGGAACTAATAAATAATTATAGCAAGGTTGTAGGATACAAGATTAATATATAAAAATTAATCAGTTTCCCATATTCCAGCAATGAACAAGTGGAAACTGGAATTAAAAACACAATGCCATTTTCATTATTACCTCCCAAAATAATATACTTAGAAATACATATAGCAAAATATGTACAGGATCAATGTAAGGAAAACTACAAAACTCTAATGAAAGAAATCAAATAATGGGAAGATAGTAGAACCAACTCAGGATTGCAGCTCCCAGTCAATCCACAGAGGGTGAGTGGATGCTGCATTTTCATATGGATTTTTATTGTCCACAGACTAGGAGATTCCCAGGGGTAAGAGCCCCATGGGCCACACAGCAGTTTGGACCAGTGTGGCTGTTTGGGCCAGCGCGGCTGTTTGGACTGATGTGGCTGTTTGGGCCAAGGCTGTAGTGCAGCGACACTCTGTAGAAAATATGCTGGTTTGGTTGCCCCATTAAACTGGCAATTGGAGATTTCGGAAGGCAGATTAGCACAATCATTTGATTAAACGAGACTTAAACAGAAAGCCAGCCCAGGAGATTCCCAGGCAGCAAAGTGGTTTGAGCTGGTGCAGTGGGTAGCTGCACGGGAAATCACACAGATCCCAGAGCCCTTGCAGCAGGCGACTGAAACACCTGGAAGAGAGTCAACCACTTGACTTAAAAAAAAAAAGGGCTCTGAGGCAGGGAGCCAGGTGATCAGGCTCAATGGGTCCCACCCCCATAAAAACAAACAAAGCAGCAATTAGAAATGATCGGGGTTGAGAGTTTCATGGCAAGCACAGTGGAACCCAGGATGGTGCAGCTCAGAGGGTGAGGGGCATCTGCCATTACCGAGGCATTTGACCCATAGGTAGCTACACTGCCATTGGTGATGCAGCCTGCCATTGCGAGGGCAACCCACGATAACAAAGAGAGAGCCACACCACTACAGAGGTGAGCACACCCAAATAAACAGGGCTCCAGGGAATTACACATGGCAGCAGGGCAGAGCCCATGACAGTAGAGTGGAGTCCATGGGAGCAGGGTGGAGCCCATGGCAGCTCAGTGTAACCACTGCAGGCAAGCAGTGATTAGACTGCCCCCTTGCTGGGCAGGCCAGTGCAATGGATACTCATAAATGGAGCCCAAACACCTCGAGACAGAGCACCTCAGGAAAAAAAAGGGGGCTTTATGAGTTCTGCTGCTGCAGACTTAAACGTACCTGTCTAGGAGCCCTGAATAAACAATGGAGCTCACAGCTCAGCACTTGAGCTCCTATAAAGTACAGACAGTCTCCGCAAGCAGCTCCCTGACCCCAGTATATGCAAAGGGTCACCTCACAAGGGACTGAACAGACTGATATTTGGTGGGCATCATTCAGGGACAAAGATAGCAGAAGAATCTGGTAGCAACCCTCATGGTTCCGCAGCTGCTACAGGAGTTGCCTAGGCAAGCAGGGCCTGGAGTGGACTTCAGCAGCCCTACAGCAGTGGGGCCAGACTGTTAGAAGGAAAACTAAGAAATAGAAATAATTCATCAAAAATCCGGATGTCCACTCAGAGATCCAATCGAAAAATCAGCAACCACTCAGACGACAGGTGGATAAATCCAAAAAGATAGGAAGAAACCAGCGCAAAAAGGAGAAAAACACCCAAAACTAGAACACCTCACCTCCCACAAAGGAACAAAACTCCTCACCAGTGAGGGAACAAAGCTGGATGGAGAATGAGTGTGATGAAAAGATGGAATCAGACTTCAGAAGGTGGGTAATGAGAAACTTCTGTGAGCTAAAAGAACATGTTCTAAATCAATGCAAAGAAATTAAGAACCTGGAAAAAGATTCAAAAAAAGATTTGAGGAAATGATAACAAGAATGGACAACATAGAGAAGAATATGAATGAATTGAAGGACTTGAAAAACACAACAAAAGAACTTCGTGAAGCATGCACAAGTTTCAACAGCCAAATTGACCAAGCAGAAGAAAGGATATCAGAAGTCGAAGATCAACTCAATGAAATAAAATGAGAAGGCAAGATTAGAGAAAAAAGCACAAAAAGGAATGAACATAGTCTCCAAGAAATGTGGGACTATGTGAAGAGACCTAATCTGCGTTTGATAGGTGTACCTGAATTTGACGAAGAGAACGAATCCAAGATGGAAAATGCTCTTCAGGATATTATCCAGGAAAATTTCCCCAACCTAGCAAGGCAGGCCAATATCCAAGTCCAGGAAATACAGAGAACACCACAAAGATATTCCGCAAGAAGAGCAACCCCAAGACACATAATTGTCAGATTCACCAGGGTTAAAATGAAGGAGAAAATACTAAGGGCATCCAGAGAGAAAGGTTGGGTCACCCACAAAGGGAAGCCCATCAGACTCACAGCAGATCTCTTGGCAGACACCCTACAAGCCAGAAGAGAGTGGGGGCCAATATTCAACATCCTTAAAGAAAAAAACTTTCAACCCAGAATTTCATATCCAGCCAAACTGAGCTTCATAAGTTAAGAAACTAACATCCTTTGTAAACAAGCAAGAACTCAGAGAGTTTGTCACCACCAGGCCTTCTTTACAAGAGCTCCTGAAAGAGGCACTACACATAG
>CM052651.1:26276012-26287628 GCA_028533165.1 Leontopithecus rosalia | reverse complement strand
AGGTGCATGACTGAAAACTTCTCAGCTGCTGCACTACAAGTTCTTTGCAGCAGCTGTACTGCATATTACCAACCTGTGCTTTCTTTAGCAGATCAGATATAGGAGCACACCAGTCAGGCATGAGCCTCTCCAACTCAAAGGTGATGGTGACCAAGACCAGTGTGGAGCCCTTAAACTGCAGCAGCTGGTGGCCCTCCATACAGTACTGCAGCTGCCTGGTCAGGGTTGCGACTTGGAGGGAAGGATTCCTCTGAGGCAGCAGCTCCAACACATGGGGCCAGCTCGGGACCACCAGGCCATGAAATACAGTCAAGAAGTCCAGCGGCATCCCAATATAGAGGTCCCAGTACAATGTGTCCAGAATAGCCAGCTCCATCCTCAGCAGCTCATTCAAAGAATAGTCAGAACCATAGTGCTTTATAAAGTGGTTTACTTGTGGAATTACCTCATTTTCTTCATTAAGTTTTGCAGCAAGCCTCGAAAAAATTTCAGCACAATGCAGGTATTTCTCTTTTACCTTCACTGAAATCAGGAGGCGGCTGAAGATGGTGAGGGCCAGGTCAAAAGTGGACTGGGAGAAGTACAAGTTGTTCTAAAACTGCAGAAACCACTGCACAACTTCCTCAAAGGCGTTGCAGATTTCATTCTGCTGGGGTTTGCCGCCCTGCCACAGGCACGCCTTGCGGTCCTGGGCCAGCTGCAAGTAGCGGAGCAGCTGGCACTCATCCAGGATGCCTTCCAGGTTGCACGGTTTGAGAGACTGTGGATCGGGTTGGGGAGCCTGTGCTGGGGCATGGGCAAGGACCGGGTCTGTGGTTCGCCCAGCTGGCGCCGTTCTGTACTGGAGCCCCAGGGGCACTATCGTGGATGGCGCCAAAAGAGAGGCCGCTCCTGGCTGGCTGGTCCCAGGGCACCTGCTCTGGGTGCTCAGGGGCAGAGGGGCCTCCTCCGGAGATGTGGGGAGAGGAAAACCCAGGGCTGCTTCCTCCAGACCCGCCTTGGGACACCTGCCTGGGATCTGGACCTCGCTGACCTTCGAGCTCAATGGCTGTGGTGGGAGCCGCCCGCCCAAGGCCATGGCGTGAACAGGATGCTAGGTCTTTTTTTTTAAGGGTATGTATTGAGCTTTATTGCAAGTAATTGATTTCAATGATTGTAGGAGCTGGCTAGTCATGTCCAAAATCTATAAAACAGGCTGTCAGGAAGGGCAGGCTGTCAAAAACTCTCACCAAGAGGTGGGCGGCTGTCCACAGGCAGAATTTCTTCCTCAGGGAAGCCCTTAGCTCTGCTCTTTAGGCCTTTTGACAGATAAGGTCAGGCTCACCCAGATGATCCAAGATAATCACACTTACTTAGTTGACTGGTTATGGACTTTTGTTACATCTACAAAATACCATCACAGCAATACCTAGATTAGTGTCTGAATTACTGGTGACTGTAGCCTAGCTAGGCCAACACATCCAAAGACCATCCCACACACCACAGCCATGCCGTAGGCTCAGGGACTCTGGATCAGCTCTCACCCTCTTCCCACTGGTGGACAGGATGGACAGCATCATCTGTCTAATCTCAAATCCAGCAGCACAAGCAGTGCCTGGACATTTTGTTTTTAGTTGAGGTAAAATTCACATAACCAAAACATTCTGAAGTATACAAATTCAGTGGCATCTAATACATTCACCACATTGTTCAACCATCACTTCTCCCTAGACCCAAAATGATTCTGGCACCACAGAAGTAAGCCCCTTACCCATTAAGAAGTCACTCCCTGGCTGGGCGCAGTGGCTCATGCCTGTAATTCCAGCATTTCGGGAGGCCGAGGAGGGTGGATCATGAGGTCAGGAGTTCAAGACCAGCCTGGTCAAGATGGTGAAACCCCATCTCTACTAAAAATATAAAAATTAGCTGGGCATGGTGGAGGGTGTCTGCAATCCCAGCTACTTGGGACGCTGAGGCAGGGAATTGCTTGAACCCAGGAGGTGCAGGTTGTAGTAAGCCAAGATCATGCCACTGCACTTTAACCTAGGTGACAGAACGAGACTCCATCTCCAAAAAAAAAAAGAAAAAAGTAACTCCCTATGCCACCCTCCCTCTGCCTGGGCATTTTAAAGCTGACCTGGACAATGTTCTTGGGGCATCAGAGGGACCAGATTGTTTTCCCTGAGCTTGTGTGCAGGGAACACCTTGGAAGCTGAGGTAGCTGGTACCTGATGGAGAGGATGGCACTGTCGACCACAGTCTCCCAAAGGAAGTAGATAAAACAGAAGGCTCCCTGTGGCTTTCTAAAGCAAGTCTTCAAGTGACAGAAGCCTCAATTTTGTCTGTAGAAAAGTGGTGATTCACTGGTCCATCTGAGCTGTTTACTGTTTGTTCATTGATTAGCAGAAGAGTCCAGGACAAATGCTTGTGAAAATAAATGTAGAGTCATTAACAAGGAGCATGTACTTGCTGCAGCAAAGGTAATTGTGTAAAGAAGAGCCAAGGTTAGAAGTCAAAGAACATATTCTTGAAAGTTATTATGATGCATTCTTTTGGGTGGTAACAGGTCATAAAGACATTTTTTTACACATCAATTTCTATGGGATTATTAAATATTGGCTAGAAGAAAAAAAAGGTGAAGCAGAGGTCTGCTTCTCCTTCATCTTTGGCTGTGATTGTGAGTTTCCTGTGGCCTCAGCCATGCAGAACTGGGATCTGATGTTTATTCTGGGCCTGAAGAATGAGTACATTTCCAGGTGGGAAAAGGACATTGTGATGTTGGAAAGGACTGTTTCTGCCGCTCAGCAGCAGCCACTCATATGAGCCACTGGCCAGAGTCCAACTTGACGGCCCTGCAAAAGTTCGTGATCCTGGGCTTTTCCACATGGCCCCCAGGGCTCTGTGTAGTGCTCTTCACCCTCGTCTTCCTGCTCTACCTGGCCACCCTGGTGGGGAACCTGCTGATCCTAGGCCTGGCCCTGGTGGACCCTGCCCTGCACTCACCGATGTACTTCCTGGGGGCACTGTCTGCAGTGGAGGCAGCCTACATGCTGGTGCTGATGCTGCACATGCTGTCCGGTTTCCTCCTGCCCTCCGGGGGCCAGGCTGTGGCCCCCTCCACCTGCACTGCCCATATTGGCCTCTTCGTGGCCCTGGGGGACACTGAGTGCCTGCTACCACCCTGTTGAAGGCCTTGCAGTGGCCCGCGGCCCGCCCCCAACACCCAGGATGACCACCAGCACCCAGGTGTAGGAGAGCAGGATGAGGAGCAGGGGCAGCACCAGCAGCAGCAGGCAGGCTACCAGGAGGATGCATTCCTGCAGGGCCCGTGACCCACAGGCCAGCACCAGCATGGCTGGGAGGTCATAAAAGATGTGATTGACCAGGCCACCATTGCAGAAAGGCAGCTGGAAGATGGCCATGGTTAGGCCCATGGCCAGAATGGAGCCACCCACGCAGCAGGCCGCCAGCAGGACCCAGCAGACACCTGTGGTCATGAGCTGAGGATAGTAGAGTGGGTGGCAAATGGCCAGGTAGTGGTCTAGGGCCATGGCCCTAGTTGGTTTTTTTTTTCATTCAACAAATATTTATTAAGCGTCTATTTGTGCAAGGCACTTCCAGAGAGGGCAGCCCGCAGCCCAGGCCTCACCCATCCCCTCTGCCCCCAGCTACAGTGCAATTTGCTTTTAAAAGGCTGCTCTGGCACCACCCCACCCAGGAGGGCCCAGCTGCCCAGGAGCTATCCTGTGACAACCTGCACCCCAGCCTGCTGCAGCAGCTGAGCCCCCATTATCCACCCTCAACTGCCTGTCCATGCCTGACACTATGCACAAAGGGCACAGCCACACTTGGTGGGCTTTTCCACCTCCTTGGCAAAAGAGATCCCATTGTTGCACTTAAAGGTGAACTTTCTCCACTTCAGCGAAAGGCCCTGGCAGCAGCCCTGGCCTGGACATGAGCCTCGGCACTCCACCCATGACAGGGGCTGTGTGATCTAGCAGATGGCATAGCCCCTCTGGACCTGGTGAAAGTCCCGGTCAGGGTCCCCCCCCAGCACTCAAACTCTGGATGAGACAGACACCAAAAGAAAGCCTCAGGGTACACCCATGGGTGAGCTGCTGCCTCCAGGGAGGCAGGAGAAAGAGGGCCACATCTGTAGGGTAGAGCCTGTGGCTCTCAGACCCCGTTAGACTTCCCCTCTTATTGACATGCACAAGCTCCTCCCAGAGCCCTCTGGGACAGATTGAACTGCCCAAGGGAGGTGGGGTCCCCATTGCAAGAGTTGTGCAAGAGGCTGGAGGCCCCGGAGGCAACATTATAAAAAGGATTCATGCTGAGAGGGGATGGCCAAGAGGACCCTTAATGTGCCTGAGTTCCGGGTTTCTCTGGCTTCTCCCTGCCCAGCCTTAGCAGTCCGGATTCCAGTAGAATCATCTTGGTCAAGGAGCAGGGAGGGCCTGGGAAGGAGTCTCCAACCCTCCAACTTCCTGCCACTGTGCCCAGGTCATGAGGTGATGGGGCCAAGATTCAGGGTAACAGGAGCTGTTACCCGGGGTGGTCTCTTCTGCAAAGAGATACCCCAGTCAGAAGAGGCACATACCCTGAATAAGGGAGCTGGAGAGCAAACTGGGCCAGGAGAGATGGGGAGCAGTGTCCAGAAGGTGGAGGGACCCCAAAAATCTCATAGTAGCCCATAGCACAGGGCTGGGGGAGGAAAGAAGGGCTGCCAAGGCTGGGAGGAAGAAAGAGTCAAATTGCTAAAGCAATTTGTGGGGGACCCTGGGGAAGACACATCAGGAGGGGGGCCCCTGACCTTGGTTACACAGCTTGCCCAAAAAGCCAGGGTCACATACAGTGTGCTCCCTTGGTGGACAAGACCTGGCAGTGGCCATGCAGGCACTGCAGGCCTCTGCAGGGCTCTGCTGGGGCCCCGGCCTGATTGCACAGGGCCCCCAAGTACCCATCCTGGCTCTGGCAGCTGTAGGAGAGAGCATCAAGAGGGACGCATTGCTTGTGGACACATTTGTGGCCATGGCAGAGTCTGTCAGCAGTCTAGTCGCAGTGCAGGCCCCCCCAGCTAGCCTCACACTGGCACATGGGTCCCAGGGTGGCATTGGGTGGACAGATGCTGTGCAGGAAGTAGAGCTTGGGGCAGGGTTCACAGCCTGGCACCACACTTGGCTTCATCTACATCTTGGTGAAGCCCTGCAGCTCATTGCTGATGTACAGGTTTTGGATGCATCCATAGAAGCTGGTGCCATTAAGGATCTGCCACAGACAGAAGGCAGCTGAGTTGACATCCATGGGCATCCCTCCCACATAGAGTGGCACCTCACTGTTGAGTGTATAATGTTTGCCAAAGTTGTCCATGGTAATGGGGCTGCTGCCATCAATGGAGAGATTCACCATCTGGTCAAAGGCGACCAGCTCAACAGTGTGGAACTGTGGAACTGATCGTCTTGGCACTGTAGATGGCACAGCTGGGGTAGCTGCCTGGGTCATAGCTGACACGCACATGGCCTTGGTACTCAACTGCAATGTGGTTGTTGTCCCCATTGTACAGAAGGATCCCATTGTCCTCTACCATGGAGACCTGAAGGGTGATGTTGGCTCATGGCCAGTTTTGCAAGTAAGTGAACTGCAGGTAAGTGTCCCAATCCACAAAGTTGACACTGAGAAATTTCTTACACTCAGGTCACCGAAGCCTGGGAGGCACTGGCACACTGGCCTGTTGCCCTGGTCCACACAGTTGGCCCCATTCTGGCACTCAGTCCCCTCACAGTGCTCTTGGGGCAGGTGGATGGGGAGGGATCTCACAGAGCTGTCCGCTGTAGCCCTCAGCACAGAGGCAGGAGTAGCTGTTGACTTCATCCACACACTGCGTCCCATTCTGGCAACAGTGGTCCCTACAGTCATCCTGGTTCTTGCTGCAGTTATCACCTGCATAACCTGGCACACACTCACACTTGGACCCAGCTGGGGTGCCCACACACTGGGCCTTGTGTTGACATGGGTTCAGATCTGGAGAGCACAAGTCCATCAGTTGCTCACAGGCCCGTCCCTCATACTGCAGGGGGCACTGACAGGTGTAGTTGCCCACACCATCCACACAGATGCCCCATTGGCACAGGCGTGCTCCACACAGTCATCCGTGTTCACCCCACAGGTTTGTCCTTCAAAGCTGGTGGGACAGGAGCACGTGAATGGGGCATCCTCGCCCTTCTGTGCATGGCAGGTGCCCCCATTTTCACAGGGGCCACTGGAACAGCTGTCCAGGGATACCTCACAGTCTCGGCCTGTATAGCTGCTGGGGCAAGCACACCTGTACACCTCAAGGGGGTCATTGTGGCAGGTGCCCTGGTTCTGGCAGGGACTGGACAAGCAGAGATCACACTTGGCCTGGACAGCCAGTGTGGGGGACCTTGGCATTCAAACTTCTTGGCAGGCATGGTGAGGAGCAGCTTGCCCTCCATGACTGTGGGCCCAGCACAGTAGGCAATGCCCGGTTCCTTGTAGCCAGTCTTCACCCAGCTGGACAGCCAGTGGAGGTGGCAGTCACAGTACAGGGGGTTGGCACCAATGGCCAGGTGAGACAGGGAGGTCATGTCTGCGAAGATGCCCTCTTGGAGAGTGGAGATGTCATTGCCGGAGAGGTACAGTAACCTCAAGGAGTGGAGTCCCTGGAAGGCTAGTGGTGGGATGCACTGCAGGGCATTGTAGATGAGGATCAGAGTGGTCAGCTGGCTCATGTTGGTGAAGGAGGAATTGCTTAAGGAACTGATCTTGTTGTTGCTCAAGTCCACGAGCTGCAGGCACTTGAAGGTAAACAGCTGTCCTGTAACCAGCGTGAACTGGCTCCCATACAAATAGAGTTCTGTGATGTTCTTGGGGAAACCCCTGGGCAGGGCCCACAGGTGCTTGTTGCTGCATCAAACCACAGTGTCCAGGCAGGTGCACTCTTGTGGGCACTGTGGGCGGGGCAGGCAGCCCCCCTCCTCCTGGCCTTCCTCACACCTGAAGTCAAAGAAGGCCAAGTCCTGCACGGGAATCTGCCGCAAGAAGTTGGGGTTCTGGCAGCACGGGTTTCCCATCATGATCTTGTGCTTCTGCAGCCAGTCTTCCAGCCAGGCCAGCTGGCAGTTGCAGTTGAAAGGGTTGGCCAGGAGGTTCAGCATGGAGAGGAACTGGAGGGTGTCAAAGGCCCCTGGGAACACGGTGGTGATCTGGTTGTCATAGAGCGAGAGCAGCCAGACATTGCGCAGGCCCGTAAATCTGTCATTGTGGATGCAGCTGATGCTGTTGTTTGGCAGCATCAGGGTCCTCAGGCCATCCAGACCCCAGAACATGCTGCTCCAAATGGATTCCAGCTTGTTGACAGTCAGGTGCAGCTCACTCACAAAGGCTGCACCCTTGAAGACCCTGTCTTCAATTTCTGACACCTTGTTGTTGCTCAGGTTATTTTCTTCAGATGTGTAAGTTTTTTAAACATCCCAGTGGCCTCCAGGATGGAAATCTCATTGTTATTCAATCACAGTTCAGCTGTGGACTGGGGGATGCACTAGGGAATCTTGGCAAGCTTCAGGCTGGAGCACTCCACCGTGCTGGCCTCACAGAGGCACTTGTGTGGACAGATCACGTGGCTGTTGCACTCGCTGTTCCTCTGTGCCTGGAATGAAGTACTGCTCTTTAGCTGAGCATCAGAACTTCTTGCTCTTGATCTGCCCGATGCACTTGTTGGGATCATCTCGGTGGGATTGGTGTGCAGAAATTCTGCCAGTCACTTGAGGTTACAATTGCAAATGAAAGGGTTCTGGGCCAGGTGCAGCGACTGGATGGCCCCCAGAGGGCCTAAATCCTTGTGCCCATGGGGTCAGAACATGCTTTTGGAGAGGGATAGAGGAAGGTCTGGTTTGGCTGAGCAAGCACTTCTGCCCAGCAGCCTTCTCTGCAGCCCCAGATTCAATTTGAGACATCTTAAGGGAGTCTTAAAAAGAAACATTGTCACTTTTCCCTATAATAAATGTGAGGGTTTTAGTTTACTGGCACACTGAAGGCAGTTGGTGATGGCTTCCAGATGCAGGTTATCTGCCTCCCCTGTGGCCTTAGCAGAAAGCTTTTGATGTTTAATATGCAGAGCACACAAGAGGGCAGAGGCATCTCGGGGGTGGGTGGAGGGAACAGAGAAGCAGAGAGGATTTTGCAAGGGGCTGGAGGACAAGGAGGCTGATCACTGCTGCTTCTGAGGGTGTTTTCCTAACAGCAGGAGAGGGCAGGGTGGAGCAGCCACAGCCACAAATAATGAGAGTTTCTTTGCAGGACAGGTGTAGGCTTCTCACAAAAAAAAACCTCCTGACTTTACATATCTTCCTGAGAAAACAAGATGCAGAAAACTAAACCTTCAAAACCACTAAATAAATGAGGAGAGAACTTCTATCATCTTGAGCTGGCGCTTTTAACATTTCAGGGTACTTTTCTAGCATTTCATTTCATGAATTCCAAAAACTCAAGACTGTTGACAAGAACCAAAACAGCTGTTAATTAGCCTGCCAGAATGTCAGAGTGCAAGAAAATGGAGGCCCAGAGAGGGGCAGTGACTAACTCAGGATCAGCCAGCTTTCTGATGATTGAACCCCAAAAGAACATTTTGCATATATAAAGTGATATATCGGTCAGATCTCATGATACTAATTTTAAATGGATCAGTTAACCAAAAAGAACATATTGTAGTGATGTATAAGCAAGGCTGCATAGTTAATTACCGACTATGGTTTTGATTGCTAAGAAAGTGAGTAAACCCCACCATGGTTCTTTTTTTATTTGTTTTTGGAGACAGAGTATCACTATGACACCTAGGCTGGAGTACAGTGATATGATCTCGGCTCACTGCAACCTCTGCCTCCAGTTTCAAGCAATTCTCCTGCCTCAGCCTCCTGAGTAGCTGGGATTACAGGCACATGCCCATTCCTGGCTAATGTTTTTATTTTTAGTACAGATGGGGTTTCACCATGTTGGCCAGGCTAGTCTCAAACTCCTATCCTCGTGATCCATTCGCACTGGACTCCCAAAGTGATGCAATTATAGGTGTGAGTCACTGTGCCCAGCCAACAGTTCTTAATAGTTGCTAGGGTTTCTCATATTTTGTTTTACAGGATCTCTTTTTCCCCTTATAATATATCTACCTACACAAACCCCTCAGGAGTTAAAAGGTTCAAGATTCTGTAAACCCAGACTCCTAAGTCATTCTAGCACCCACCATCAGCTCACCCTCGAAGCCATGCACATGTGTGTTACTCAGGAGTCTGAACCCAGCAAGGATCTTCTCTTTGTTTATACCCACTATCAGCAGGTGGGCTTGGGAAAAGAAGGAAGGGGAGTGAACTCACTGCCTAAAGGATTAATTAACCAAAAACACCTAAGGAGGATTGAGTACTGTGTACTTCTAATTAGTTCAGTCAGCAGCCACTTTTCAGGAAGGACCCTTAAGGCCCCAGAAGTACAATTTATGTTCTTTAGAGCTTACAGTGTAACTGGGGACAAGAATCATGTAAATACAAGAAAATGTTTAGTAAAATTCCAGTCAACATGAAAGTAGGCTAATGAGTAGATATATGTAACAAGGGGCTGTCAGAGCTCAGAAGGAACAAGCAGCTTTAGGCAATGTAGCCTAGCGGTTAGAGGCATGGTTTTGGCAGTCTCATACAAGTATCTATGAATTCCATGAGTTCTAGGTTCTGAGTCTGTGATGTTAAGTATATGACTTGACACTTCTAAGCCTAGGTTTCCACTGTATAAAATAAGGATGGTAGTTGGACTTGCCTCATAGGGTTTTTGTGAAGGTCAATAAAATAATGTATATTAAAAAATGTGAAGGCTGTGGATTAAATTATCATAAATGATGTGCCTTCAAGATCCCAAATAACTGTAGTGGAGTGAGAAAGAGACATCTGTCAAATGTATCTTTGCCAGGACCCAGCCTCTCAGTTCCAAGACCCCTACAGACTGAATATGTAGCCCTTCCAAGTGAAGAGTCTCATGTCCACCAGAAACCAAGTAAGAGAATTCCTTCTTGGAGTGGTCGCCCAATCTGGATGGAAAAGATGGTAATGTGCAGAGTGAAAGTTTCACACACATTTGCTGTTCACTCTTATACCCATCCCACAATATGTCAGTACTGCAAGCAGTTACTGAAAGGCCTCTTTCACCAAGGAATGCAGTATAAAGATTGTAAATTCAACTGTCATGAATGCTGTGCATCAGAATTACCAAGAGACTGCCTAGAGAGGTTACTTTCAATGGAGAACCTTCCAGTCTGGGAACAGATACAGATATACCAATGGATATTGACAATAATGACATAAATAGTGATAGTAGTAGGGTCTTGGATGACATGGAAGAGCCATCTCCCCCAGAAGACAAGATGTTCTTCCTGGAACTATCTGATCTTGATGTGGAAAGAGATAAAGAAGCCGTTACAACAATCAGTCCATCAACAAGCAATAATATTCTGCTAATGAGGGTTGTACAATCCATCAAGTACACAAAGAGGAAGAGCAGCACAATGGTGAAGGAAGGGTGGATGGTCCATTACACCAGCAGGAATAACCTGAGAAAGAGTCATTACTGGAGACTTGACAGCAAATGTCTAACATTATTTCGGAATGAATCTGGGTCAAAGTGTTATAAGGAAATTCCACTTTCAGAAATTCTTCACATATCTTCACCAAGAGATTTCACAAACATTTCACAAGGCAGCAATCCACACTGTTTTGAAATCATCACTGATACTATGGTATACTTCATTGGTGAGAACAATGGGGATAGCCCTCAAAATCCTGTTCTTGCTGCCACTGGAGTTGGACTTGATGTAGCACAGAGCTGGGAAAAAGCAATTGGCCAGGCCCTCATGCCTGTTACTCCTCAAACAAGTGTTTGCACTTCTCCAGGGCAAGGGAAAGATCACAAAGATTTGTCTATGAGTATCTCTGTATCTAATTGTCAGATTCAGGAGAATGTGGATATCAGTACTGTTTACCAGATCTTTGCAGATGAGGTACTTGGTTCAGGCCAGTTTGGCATTGTTTATGGAGAAAAACATAGAAAGACTAGAAGGGATGTGGCTACTAAAGTAACTGATAAGATGAAATTCCCCACAAAACAAGAAAGTCAACTTCAAAACGAAGTGGCTATTTTCCAGAATTTGCACCATCCTGGGATTGTAAACCTGTAACATATGTTTGAAACCCCAGAATGAGTCTTTGTAGTAATGGAAAAACTGCATGGAGATACGTTGGAAATGATTCTATACAGTGAGAAAAGTCATCTTCCAGAATGAATTACTAAATTCATGGTCACACAGATACTTGTTTCTTTGAGGCATCTGCATTTTAAGAATATTGCGCACTGTGATTTAAAGCCAGAAAATGTGCTGCTTGCATCAGCAGAGCCATTTCCTCAGGTGAAACTGTGTGATTTTGGATTTGCATGCATCACTGTTGAAAAGTCATTCAGAAACAGAGGCATTGCAGGCAACACATCAATCTTTGGTAAACCTGACAAAAACAAGCAATGGGGATAGGATTCCCTGTTTAATAAATGATGTTGGGAAAACTGGCTAGCCATGTGCAGAAAGCAGAAACT